>JARYHS010013630.1:167382656-167982656 GCA_031002005.1 Vandiemenella viatica | reverse complement strand
GCCAAAGCTTCAATACCACTCCCTTTACTCTGTAGAATAATATTTGAAATGTACTAACTGAAATAATTTAATGTAAATATCTAAACGCAAATATCTAAAGTCATAATTTATGTGTCTGATATCATTATGTATGATTTACAAGTATATGATTTAGAGGACAAATAAAATACTATTACCACTATAACCAGCATAGTATCCGCTAGACCATGCATGCTCGCTCATCCAGTATGTAAACAATCTAACCTATATGGAATATCCTGTACACACATATCAATGAACCTAGCTGGCTTTGAGATACATGTTTTCAAGACAATAGCCTTATGAACACCACCATTTCAACTAAAAATGAAGATTTTTACGATTTGAGACCCGCCTATTCTTTGGTTCATCCATTAATAGATTTATGAATAAAATGAGCAGAATTAACCAAAGAAATTATCAAAAATAGAATAGATTAAAAGTTTCTATAGCTTAAAATTGATATATTTGAATGAAATGTAGAATACTGTCAACTGTTTGCTGTTCTTATTACCACTCCTTTAAGTCAATTTCCTAACTTTAGTGTTAGATTTAATAACATGACCTTAGAAAAGGGATCAGCTGATATGTAAGAGGCACCAGCTTAAATGTCCAGCCAATCAGACACTTCAGTGGCAAATCTATGGCTTATATCTGTCACCTAACTTTAATTTAAGGCATTATAAAATGAATCATCTGTTATGTAGAAGGTACTGGATTAAATATGCACCATGGGATTCTTTCACAGGTGGAGTCAAGAGATGTACAACAGTTTCCTGTGTTGCCAAACTGGTGGAAATTAGTGACAAAACCGGCCACATTTATTGGTAATGAGGGTACCGTTGTGGTTAGAATGATGTATAGCTGGCTGGTGACAGCTGTTAATATTCAGATATAAGTTGATATGGGTAGGCTTTTGATAAACCCATAGGCCAAGTGTATGATCATCACATTTTGTAACTAGCACATCAAGAAATGGCAAGCAACTATCATCTTCCAGTTCCATGGTGAATTTAATTCAAACAGTTACTATGCCAGTGAATTTGTAATTAACTGAAAATTAGGGCAGAGAATGATTCCCTCAAAACATCCCATGAAAGTGACCTTTTAAATGGCTGTAGGCCCAAGATCATTTTACTTATTTTCAATGCAGTGAAATGCTTTGCTCTTTATATATATAATACATTTTCTAAATAGTATAATGTTAAATACCCTAGTCTTCAAAATCATATTAATTTTTCTTTATACATTTTAACAATAAAGGGTAATAAACCATATAATTATAGCCTGGAATAAGAAAGCACTTAAAATGTGTTGATATGGTACAGCACTATTAGAAGCTTACAAATTTTCAGGCACTTAAAGCACTGAAATTGATATTCCATCAGAGTTGACTCAATGCTAACAGAAAAAAATAGATTTTGTTGAAATAGCAGCATATTAATATTAGCTTACTGGATCAGACCTTCATTTAGTTTATTTCTCCAAAAGGAATTCTGCTGCTCTAATAGCGCTACATAATGAAAGGATAACAATAGTATCCATTTATATGAGATTTATTTTATTTGTATTCTATAATATCTTTTTACTTTTTGATATTTAACTCTTTGCAGTTGTTCTTCCTATTTTCATGTTTCTTTTGGCAAAATATAATACAAACAAACCTTTATGATTGTATTAGATTATTGTATATATCTATACATATGATGCAAAAAGGGTGCAGCCAGGATTAGCTTCAGAGAGGGGAGAAAACAAGGAAGCTTAATTAAAATACTTGTAGAGAATGGTTTTACTAGAAAGAACATTAAACAATCATTTCACTTATTTAAACAGTGGTCTGTGAAGTTTTGGATTAAATTTTGATAAAATTTGTTTTTCAATATTAAAAGAGGGCATTTTTATTTGAACATATTTTTCATTCAATTACTCTGGCTACCATCATGTGCTGCAGCCTTGCAGTTCCACCACATTAGCATGAAGTATTTTATGTTTTACTGGAAGATGTATTTTACTCACACAAAACAGATCCATAGACAAATACTGTTAGATACTTTTTTATGATACTTTCCATCCAAAAAATGAAATATGAAAATCTTTTCCTACATAGCCCATTCCAAGCCATATCACTTATGACATGTTAAATAATGATACAAATGTTTTCTTGGCACATTTTTATTTATTTGTATATGTTGTAAGTGGTGAACTACCAAATTCATTGAAAATATGCCACCCTTCATTCTGGTTTTCCATCTATCGACTAAAAAGTCTAAAAATTCAATATGATGGAGGACTATGAATGGAAATTATTCTTAATGTGAAACTGATATACTTTTGTTTTAGATTCATACAATATTCTATTGGCAATGAACCTAATTTTGAGAACCATAAAATAAGCATTGAATCGAAGCAATAAGGTATATATAATTCAATTAATTGTCTGATGCTCTCAAGCATTGGCTTCCTGTCTGGAAACTTCCGTTACCTTGCTTTGAATCCCAGTATACTTAGGAATTAATCTTAAATTCACACCTAGCAGATATAGGACACTTCGTGGCTGTGATTTTCTGTTACCATTGTAGAAGAAGCTACAATAGAGAAGGAATGTGTGCCAATTTTGTGATGCAACAGTCCTCTTCCCTGCATTTTTTGTAAGTTATTGATATATTTTATCTTTCCTTTGCTTATTTACAAATATTTAAAACACTATATTTAATGGAAGTTGTTTGAAGAATAAAAGGACATATATAATTAACGTTAGATTGAAGTCTCCACAGATTTTACTTAGTTATGTTACATGATATAAACATATAAATTACCTCATAGTTCTCTTTTATACGATTTGGTTTTGAACTCTTTGGAATCACAGCCAGTCCATTTTGTATCAGATGACGCAGCAGGATCTGAGCAGGTGATCTGTTATACTTCTTAGCAATATTATTCACAACAGGATCTGCCAAAGGTGACAAATCTGGTACACTGTTAAATAACAAGTAATTTATTTCAAAGTAATAATAGTAGTGATTTAATCTAAAACTGTATGTATCCATAGTAAAATATACAGTATGTAGTAACATAGTATGTAAGACAGAGTTCAGATTTTTTAATGTTTTCTGATAATTAGAAAAAATGGATTTCATCAGAAGGTATTAAGATATAAGCACAGTGTATTTTAAAATCATCCTAACCAGTGGCGGCTCAAGACTAAAATTAATGGTATTGCTCTTTTGAAAATATATGCCTACCTATTCATGGTCATTGTTAAATCAAAAATATTGTTTTATCAAGAATGTCTGTGGTTGAAGGCCCTATTTTCATAAGTATAACATTCTCATGGAGAGACATTTGTGAAAATTTAAGCTATTGTGAATCTCACTCACAAATTTTTTTTTTTTTTTTTTTTTTTTTTTTTTTTTTTTTTTTTTTTTTTTTTTTTTTTTTTTTTTTTTTTTTTTTTTTTTTAACATGAGGCTGTATGACAGAATAGAGTGCAATTCATTTTAAGGTATTGGAAACGGCAGACCTTTTGGTGTGAGAATTGACAAATAGGACAATGTTCTATAGAGATTATACATGAATGAAGTTTTTCTCAGCATTGTTTATTTATGAATGTTTCTCGAGAAAACAACCAAGTAATTTTATTATTTTCCTACAATATTTTTTGACATAAATCTGAATTACCATCTTCAGGTGTAGTTTTGAGACTTGAAGTCTTACAGTTACAGCTGAAGATGGTGATGTAGATTTATATTGCTGAAATATTGCGTACAAATAATATTATTATTCTTTTGGTTTTCCCAGAAACATTCCATAGAGGTTGTTGTTAATGTGTTTTTGAATAGTCTGGTTTTGAGTGAAATGTTGTGGAATGTGTTTTAAGTTCAAAAGAGTTTTTTTTAGGGATTTTCTCAACAGTTATACTTTCAGTATCTGATAATAGACAATAGTGAAGTGATGTATCCGTATTTTGATATGAAAACATTTGGAATGGTAGATACTATTGTTTGGAGGGATAAAGTACAAACTCATTTAAGCAATTTCATAGTAAAGAAACTTAACTAGAAAGTACAACACTGAGGGATAGTGATTGTCATTGCCAATAATTAAAATATCAGTTCAGATTAATTAATCAGAAAGGAAAGTTTTAAAAAATTAGTAGAGCTTGAAAGAAGGCAATAGATGACAGTTTCATATCACAGTTCCATACCAGTGGTTTTGGAAAAAAAAAATACACGATTTAGAGGGAAGGTATAAATTTATAATAGTTTCACAATTAAAAGGTTCCCCGTAGTAAGTCAAATTGTAAGATTTTGGTAAAGATGAGTGGCATAATATTTCTACATGATTTGGCTAATTAAGTAAAAGTTTGAGATTTTAATTAACATTGTGAGAACACATGGAGAAGTGTAAACTTTGAGAAATTCTTACAGGGAAAAGCCACAACATGAAGGTTGATTGGATTCTCCAAAAAGAGAATTGTGTCAGAAGCAGGTTTACCACTTTCTTTCTCTAAGACTTACAGTTTAACATGCAATCTGATCCACTAAACACCCTGGTAATGCTCATATGATCAAACACAATTCTTAAAAATTTGTACACCCACCTGGATTTGAACCCAGGATTAGAGCAGCTACTTTTGAAAGCAAGCACCTGAACCACCAAGTTACCAGACCACTAATTACAGGAAAATGAAGATGTATTTTAGGATTATTATAATAATGAAAAAGTTTTCATATAATAAGGGTTACCTAATTTAAGAATTAGAAACAAATTAAAAGATTTTAGATATTCACAAACATGAAAGAAGATACCAGAGAATGTGTTATATAACTATTGTCTTGCCTAAAAAGTTTGGTAGGAAGCCAGTTATATATTATTCATTTGAAAATAATTTTTATATACATATTTTTTTTAATAATAGATCAATTTTCGAAAGAAACTGAAAAAGCTAAGAGTGAAATTTTAATTTTAACCCCATTTGTTGTGAAAATGCCCTCTAGTAAAGTGTAAAATGATAATCAGGTTGAGGTATAATGTGTATAGGCTAAGAATTTTTTTATAGAGAAATATTTCAATTTCAAGTAGTATTTTCCCATGTGCACTGGATCAAACAAAAGAAAAATACATATTCTAAAATTAACAATTAATTGGAAAAGTTATCACAAATTGCAATATCGCAGTTTTTTGTAAGCATCGCTAGCCACATCCTGAATAAAATTGCAGTAGATAAGTAATTTCAAAAAATGTTTTTAGTAAGGTAAAGAATTTAAACTTTGTAAATAAAAGAGTTAGGAGAATAAAAGTAGGCTTAAATGAAAGATAAAAATTAATTTAATAATAATTACATAACAGTTTAATATTAATTTGATGTTTAAAGTAAGAAAAACGAATTTTAGTTTTGAAACTTGATGACATCACCATGTGTGACATTTAAGTATTAATAGCTCTTAAACGAGTGAAAAATTTTGGAATAACTTAAAAGATTGGAAATAAATCAGACTATACATTTAAAAGTTTTAGAAAGATCAGATTAAGAATAGTGTACCATGATTTTTGCAATCTACAAGCCAATAGTACTTCCCCCTGGGAATGCCCCTTTATTCTGGAATACATCAACTACAGATTAGCTGAGACTATAAAAAGCAAACCAGTGTTTCCTAGGAGAGGCAGTCGCCAGAAGTACTTGGTCGCTATAGGATGGGCGTGTCATATGTCCATAAGCACACACTCTCCATCCAACCATTGAACTAAACATGTTGCACTGTGAGAGTAAAATTTAAAATGAAACTACTTAAGATTTAAGTATCTCACTGCGGAACAGGTTCGTGGACTTCATTATTAATTCCAAGCGAATTAATTCAATGAAAGGACTTTTTTTAAAATGGTTTAAAAGTCAATAGTGACAGTGTTTAAACTATCATCAAGCTCACTCTTAACTTTGCAGTGCACATCTAAGTATGATTACAAGAGTATATGCCTTTAATCAGTGTTGTGCCTTGGAGGATAATCTGCATCTTCATATGTAATTTAGAAGTTCAATACTGCCTATAAATGTTTTAAACAAGTGTAATCTGATACCAGTGTTAACTTCATCAAACTTTCAGAATACATTTCAAATTCATAACAACAGTGACTTTCATTCAGTTAGGTGTGAACTATTAGCTATTACAGGATAAATTAATATCTTGGTGGCCATTTAAAGCAGCTTCAAGAAAAGGTATCAGACAGAAATACAGGCATCATGATCAACTTAATGCAAATGTTGCATAACCAAAAGATACATTATGGCATTTAAATTGCCACATCATCAAATTGATTACCAAACAAAGTAGAACATCACACTTTGAGGCAAATTTATAAATATGGGCACTCAAGCTTTTCTATTGCTCCAGTTTGCATATTGTGCGTGCTTCATTGTTCATGGTGGTGAGACTGTTGGAAGTGAGTCTTATAGCATAGAAAAGCTGAAGAGCTTTGAACTTACCAGATGTTAGGCTTTGGACTTGATATGGGTTTTCAAGTGTTATGGCCAAAACAAAGTGATATTTGCTAAATGTAATTATCAACTGTTGTTAGTATTTGGAGACAGTGCTCATGTACTAAGAAGGATAAATTTGGGTTTGTGAATTAACGAGTGATGGTACGTAAGCACTCATATACTGCAATGAAGTCTTCATGGATGATGTACCGCTGGATTGTGTTGTGAAAATACGATATTTCGATGACTAGCTCTACCCTCTTCTTCAGGTGTGGAGACATCTGCACTGGTCAGCTGACCCACAGATACTGAGAGAGCTCGGGTGGCGGATGCGGACATGTATATAAGGAAGTGCGGCACCCAAGCTCCCTCAGTATCTGTAGGTCAGCCGACCAGTGCAGATATCTCCACACCAGAAGAAGACAGCAGAGCTAGTCATTGAAATATGGTGTTTTCACAACACAATCTGGCAATACACCGGTGAAGACTTCATCGCAGTAGTACGCCGGGAAAGTCTCATATATTGTCCTCCTGGCAAAATCGTTAATACTGAAAAATGGTTAGAGTAAATAATTAAAAAATTGGTAAATAACTCAACTTAATGCCTTAGTACTGTTAGTGTGTTTATACTAAATAAATCTTTCTTAAGAAAAGTAATAAATAATTTAAAAAACACAAATTATGATTTTTCAAAAAGGTGTCTTAATTCTGTCCCCCCATTCCATTTATTATCTACTCATTTGTTACTTCAGAAAAGTTTACAGGCTCTAATAATGGCTTTAGAAGAGGATATCTTTATTTTGAAATTCAACATTAAGAACTTTCACTATGAGGTGTAAAGAAGTCAATAGTAGCAGTGGTTATTTAATTTAATTTTTAATTGCAATGGAGCACACGCTCCGGTGGCAATTTCCCTACACACCCAACTTCCCCCTATCCTACACAAACCTACATTTGCCCTCTACAAATTTTAACTTTAAATTCTTTTAACATTTTCGGTAGGTTATTCATCATTCCCCTTGGTAACTCATTCCAATCCCTGACACCCTTACCTAAAAAAGAAAATCTTCCCACACCCTTGTGCCTGAAATCGAGTGCCAGCTTGTGGTCATGGTCATCTTTTCCCTTCCATGAACTACTTTTCATACCTACTGCAATATCTTTCCATGCCTCATCGCCAGTATACGCCCTGTACACTCCCATGACCCTCCTCATCCTCCTCCTATCTTGCAATGAATCCCATTCCAGCTCCTTTATCATATCCATCACTGATTGCATTCTGCGATAATTTCCAGAAACAAATCTAGCAGCCCTTCTTTGCACCTTCTCCAACTCCTGTATTTGATACTCAAAATGTGGGTCCCATACTACACTACCATATTTGAGCAATGGTCTTACCAAAGTTTTGTAACCCAATTCCTTTACTTCTCTCGTGCATCCCCTCATCACTCTCTCCAACAAGTGCAGAATTTTGAAACCTTTTCCTACCACCTGTCCAATGTGTCCTGCCCAGTTAAGCTTGTTATCAAATGTAATGCCAAGATATTTACATTTCAAGTCTTCAGTAAGCAATTCTTTCCCCACCTTATATTCATAATTTACCTTTTGTTTTTTATTTGTGTATCTAATTAGCTGACTCTTCTTTGCATTTATCTTCATCCCATGTTTACCAACCCAACTAGATATCCTGTCCAGATCACCCTGCAACTGTTTACAGTCCTCTATCGTTTTGATCCTTTTATACAGCATTATGTCATCTGCAAACAATCTAATTTCAGATAGTAAACAATCAACACAATTATTCATTAGAATAATGAATAGCAATGGTCACAATACGCTACCCTGCGGCACTCCCATTTTTACTTCCACTTCCTTTGATACCGCATTTCCCACCCTAACTTTCTGTTTTCTACCTTTTAAAAATTCTTCTATCCAGCAAATCACTTTCTCATCCACTCCAATAGTTTTTACCTTATTTACTACCATTTTGTGGCTTACTCTGTCAAACGCCTTTGAAAGATCCAGCGCTACACTATCAATTTGGCCTCCCTTGTCCATTTCATCTGAAATATCTTGCATATATCCCACCAACTGAGATTCACATGAATATCCTTGCCTGAACCCATGTTGCCTACTTGAAAACCACTTACGTTCCTCACATAATTTTCTGATGTGGTTGCATATCATTCTTTACATTAATTTACCTACCACTGAAGTCAAACTGATTGGCCTGTAATTTCGACTCTATTTCTCACCCCTCCTTTATGTACCGGTACTACTATCGCACTTTTCCAGTCCTTGTGGTAAGCAGCAAGTATCCTAGACTCAATTTAAA
Organism: Vandiemenella viatica; assembly: GCA_031002005.1. Taxonomy (NCBI): domain Eukaryota; kingdom Metazoa; phylum Arthropoda; class Insecta; order Orthoptera; family Morabidae; genus Vandiemenella; species Vandiemenella viatica. The sequence goes on along the minus strand of JARYHS010013630.1, from coordinate 167,973,828 downwards.
TAATATTTCAAGATAAGGTACAATGTCACATCCGGCTATCTTTAAGATATCTGTAGTAATATTATCTGCACCAGCCCCCTTATGTTTTTTCAGCTTTCTTATTTCCTTCATGATTTCTTCAGGATGAATTTCAAATTTTTTAGTATCTTCATTTCTAATCGTATTGTTAAGCTCAGTTCTCCGAATTAGACCTTCCCGTTTCTGATTCATTGTCCCTAATGCTCTCACTAAACCAGTTATTTAAAATCTCTGCCTTTTTCAAATCCTCAGTAACTACTTCTCCATCCTTATCTATGAGTATCTCTACACCCTCCCTTCCCCTCAGTTTCCTGATATAGCCATAGAAATTTCGAGATGCATCAGTCAGTGGTCCTCCTGCACTGACAATACTCTTCATAAACCCATCTTTAGCAACTTTCTTTGCTGTTATTAAGTCCTTGTTTAGTTGTTTCAAATATTCCCTGCTACCCTGCTGTCTCTTAACTCTGTTATATTCTCTTTCGTACCAATCCTCTTTAACCTCCTCACTTCCCTATTATAGTACACAGGTTCTCTAGCTTCTCTTTATATTCTGCTTTGGAATGAATTTTTCTTCCCCCTTTCTTATTATCTCCTTGAACTCTTCCCACCTTGACTCTACTGTACTTGTGCCTTCCTTCCATTTGCTGAAATGTTCTCTGAAATATCTCTTCAAATTTGAAACCTGTGCCTTTTTATAATTGTACCTATTTCCCCCTTCAGTTTTTGCTGCTGGTTCACTGAATCCTCTAATATCCATCAGAACTGCTTCATGATCACTTATTCCTTCCGTTACTTGACACCACATGAGGTTATCATCGGGCTTTATTAGGAATATATCCAAAATATTTTGCCCCCTAGTGTTTTGCTTTACCACTTGTGTAAATCCTCCTTCCCTTACTAAGGTATTTGCAAATCTTTGTTCCCGTGTGTTATTAATCTTATTTCCTTCCCAGTTTACACCTGGTAAATTTAAATCCCCACCAATAATGACCATTATATTCTCACCTCTGAAATCTGAGTAGGAACTTAATTTCTCCCCAAGAGCCTCATCTTCATCTGTCATTCTTCCACTGCGGGAAGCAGCCAACACCCTGATTTTTTCTTTTTTATTACCCCAGAAATCTACCCCAAGTAACTCATGGTCTTGATCTATCAATGCCAGTGAACTGTGGTAGTTGTTGCTAACTAGTATGAAGACTCCTCCACCAATTGCTCCTCTATTTCTGCGGTATACTCTGTAACCATCAGGAAAAACTTCACTGTCTAGTACTTCTTCTTTTAACCAACTCTCTACTCCAATTATTATTTGTGGTTCGTGTATCTCTATTAAGTTTGCAAATTCGATTACTTTGTTACATTATACTTCTACAGTTTACCATTAACACCCTTATTACCGGCTTTATATTTTCAGCATTTAACTCCTCTTTCCCAGATTTACCCCAGCCTAGTTATTGTTTCAGCAACCTTCATTTATTTCTTTAACATCTATGATCGTTCTCGTCGTGGATCTGCAATCAGTATCACTTTCATCATCTATTTCCATCCCTTCACCAGCAGCCCCTAACCTAAAAAAGGCACAGTTCTGACCCCATCATCACTGGAAATGGGCTTCCTTACTGCTTTAGCTAACAACTCAGAATGTACTCCCTTCCCACTTCTATTTAGTTGTAGGCCATGCCTAGTGAAACCCCACCTACCTATGGTGTTTACAGGCACAATCCCCAACACAGAACTAATGCCTTTCCCAAGTAGCACTTCCGTTTCCACATTTACACGCCTCACAGTGGAGTTCAATTGTGGCCGGTCATGGCGTCTTAGGATCTGAATGAGCTCCACCCTGATATGCTGTGCCTCCTTCACCACCTTCCTCAGGTCACTCTCTATACTATAACTCGCGTTTCTATCAATACTATTCCCCGCCCCTCCCACTATCACTACTCTATCGTCCTTAGTGAAACTCCTACAAAGTGAACCTATATCCTCTATTACCTGACCTAATGTTGCACTAGGTTTGAAAAAACTTGTGACCTGGTAACCTGTACCTAACTGATCCTGCAGAAGAAGGCCTACACCTCTCCCATGGCTACTACCTAGCAGCAGAACCCTTTTCTTCCTATTCTTGCCTTGCACGTCCTTATTCCTAAAGGCCTGCTGCATCTTACCTACTCCTACATCTACATGAGGCTCTTCTCCTCCTGACTGTGGAAACAGGTCAAACCTATTTTTCCCCACAATGACTGAAGTGTCTGGCTTCTTCATCCTGTTAACTATATTTCTCCTACGACCTGTTACCAGCTCCCACCCATCCTTCTCAACTTCCTCCAACCCACTATCTCTACTTTCTGCCTCTACAGCTTGAGCCTCGACAAACTCAGCCCCCACAGACTGTGCCTGTGCAGTCTGAGCCTCCACAGGCCAGACTTCCACAGGTTCAGCCTCCACAGGCTGAGCCCCCACAGGCTGAACCTCCACAGGCGAGGCCACCACAGGCCACGCCTGCAGAGTCTGAGCCTCCACAGGACGAGCCTCAAGAACCCTGATCCTTTCACGTAACTCCCTGATCGTTTCGCCCATCTCCCAAATCCTATCATCCCTAAGACAAAGTGAACAAAACCATGGGAGAGCCTCATTTATTTCCCCCGTTTCCTCTTCCCCACATGCCCAGTGAAACCACTTCTTACACCAACTACAACCCATCCCCTTCGCAACGTACCTACGACAGGCACCACAGTTTCCAGTCATGATTTTCCCAAATACTACAAACGCCTTCTAAACTAACCTTAAATTTATTTGATAAAGTAGTCTAATAAAGTTTATACTATATTTTTAACGTTTATTTTTTTTTTAAATATTATAGGCGCTATACTCGACTAAACTGTTGAATTTATATATATATAAAATTGAAGCTTTATGAGGTAATAAAACTCCTTAAGAACCAATGAACTTAAGCTTATGAATTTCAGAACGAACTTATGATGAAGAGCTGATACTATTTACTGCTGATGTGGATAACAACTAATTAGTTACTTATGAAGGTTTTATTTTTTTTATATATATATATATAAAATAAGGCTAGGAAGTTTCTATTTTAGTGTATTAGATGACAATTAAAACTATCACTAAGCTCAATCTGAACTTTGGTGTGCAAATAGAAGTATGTTTGCCAGGTGGATGCTCCCTACAGTATTGTGCCTTCGAGGATAGTCTGTATCTTCATATGTGATTTCGAAGTTCGTTTCTACCTTTTAAAAGTTTTCACTGTTAACTTCATAAAACTTTCAGAATATATTCAAATTAGTAACTTCAGTGACTTTCTTTCATTTATGTATGATCTGTTAGCTATTACAGGGTAAATTAATAACTTGGCCGCCAGTTTAAAGAATTAATGCATCTTTGAGAAAAGATATCAGTCATACAGGCAACATGATCAAGTTAATGTGAATGTTGCATAACACCAATGCACATTAAGTCACTAAATAATCTATAATTATTTATAATTAAATAGTGTAAGAAGTATCATGTGACATCAATATAATAATTTAAAGATAATTACACTCTGTAGCATGCTTTTAAAAACTATTATTGAAACATTTGAGCAAAAATAAACACAAAACATCAACTACATCGCTGCCAATAGTCAATTGCATTTTTAAAAATGTTTTCCTAAGCTCTCACTATATTTCAGCAGTTACTGTGGAAGTTAAAGGGGAGAATGAGTTTGAGGAAGGGGACAAATTTTGGACACTTTATCTTAGCAAAATGACTGAAGAGGAACCACAACTAACATTTTCAATTTACAAAGTTGGATAATGGTTAAAATTAACATCAATAATGTGTAAACTGGTGCTCAGAAATATTTGATATTAATAGTTCAATAAATCCTGGTAAAATTGACTCTTAGATTTTATTAAAAAATCCCTTTCGTAACTTACTTAAGTAAATATTGGATGACAACTGTACAGTATCAGAAACTTTATAATATCTATTAAAAATCTATACACTTTAAGATTGCAACAGCAAGCTCTGTTGCAACATGGTGATATTTATTGAAATAAACAATTGCATATTTTTGTAGCATGGTGACAATAAATCACCACAGATGGCATTACAAACATTTTCAATAAAATATAGAGAGAGCAATAAACAAAATAGCCAGCCCCATGGTAATAATCTAAATCTAATGCATGTTAATATATATGAGTGTGTACAAATTAATGTTATTTAATTTTGATACTAAAATAAAGCTAAAACAAGTGTTTGAGTGTTTCATTGTAGTTAAAAATAAAAAATACAAAATTGGCTTTATGCCTGGTTCATGTCATTAGAGATAGGAAAGGAATGTGGCAAGCAATGGTAATGAATTTGGCCATGGACTTTTGAAGAACCATCTTGGCATTTTCCTGGAGTGATTTTTGGAAACCATGGAAAACCAAAATCATGATTTCGGATTGGAGGTTCATAAGCGTGTTCTACCAAATGTGAGGCTAGAGTGCTACTGTTAACACACCATGCTCAGTTAAAATTATATATATATATATATATATTTGTGTGTGTGTGTGTGTGTGTGTGTGTGTGTGTGTGTGTTTATGAGACTCAATAATAATAAAATGTTAATTAGCTATCAGATATACCTTCTCCAGGGGATGATTTTTGTTCAAGTTACTTCAAGATATGAACATGGAATCAAAAAAGATGAGAATTATACTACAATGTGTGCAGACACAATACCTTTGCAAAAGTTAAACCTCTAGCCTCCACTGCAGCAGACATATATTTTTAACAAATAAAACATTTCATTTGTATAATTAATGGTGTGAAATGTAATTATGTGTCTCTCAAATAGTGACATATGAGGAAAAAAGTAGATCATCTGATGTGATTTTGAAATGATAATTTATTGAATAACATCTCATTCCGGCACACCATACTTTTGAGACACCTCCAATCACCCTGTACAAAAAGGCACTGTGAAAATGACAGTGTTACTCTATCTAATATTTTGCTGTGTTGCATCAGAATGTTTCTCTAATTTTAATGGAGATATATAATTAATAATAGACTTACTTCCATACCACCCACTCATCCACAAATAATAATTACAAACATTGTTCTATTGGAGAATGAGATCTGCAGTGCCAGAAACAAAGCATTTAGTCATTCTGCACATGTATGCATTTCAGACTCAAAATAGTGCATGGTGCAGTTCCATATGATGATTTTTTGGTACATTTTTATTGTATTTCTTTAATTATTTTTCATGAACAAGGGGTGATCAGGGAATTGTGTTTAATGATTAATTATTTATCTCCATTACAGTTATAATATTGGAGGAGGAAGGGAACTCTCTGTATTTATTAGTATCAATAATTGAAGATATCTGAGCAAAACATCACTTATAACAGTTGATAGTTTGACATAATTGAGACACAAATTGATATAGACACATACAAAACACTTGTACTCCAATTTTGTAAATATCATGTTCTGCTGCCAATGAATATGTCCAATAATATCAAGACATGTTTCAAAGTCATTCTACTGTCCACTGTGGCAAACAGTGGTTTCCTTTTATATATTAATTTCATATTTGTTTTCTATCCAGCACCACTTGCTTCATTTAAATCCTTGCAGTGGGGTTTATATTAATTTTTTATTTAAACAAAAAAGAAAACAATAACACAAAAAATTGAAAAGAATTCAATATGGTTGTATGTGGTGATTAAAATGTAGATTTTCTAAATAACTTACCCTGTAAAGTCATGTTAGAATCATTAGTCAGTTCATTCAATTTAACTCAGGTAGTTAATTTTCCAACTAGAATAATGAATAATAGTCACTAAGCTATATACAATGTTTTCCTAGATACCTCAAAATTCAGTTATACCATCAAGCCATCCATCAATGGACTCTCGGATCATGATGCCCAGTTATTAACCATCAACACTTCAATAGGAACTAGCACTAAGTGTAATGTTTTTAACCTTCAGCGTGTAATAAATGATGAGTCAGTTACTTGTTTTAGAAAGTGCCTCAATACCACAAACTGGGAACAGGTTTACAGTGATCAAGGTATGGATGAAAAATAAAACATTTTTAGCAGGATTGTATTAAATTACTTTGAATGTTGCTTCCCCTTGAAAAAATGTCGTGCTGCTCGAAAAGAACAAAAACTTTGGATAACTATAGGCATTAGAACATCATGCATTAATAAAAGAAAGTTGTATACTGCCTCTAGGAACAGTGAGAATGCTAATGTTAAAACATGTTACAAACAGTACTGCAAAATACTGAAGAAGGTTATTAAATAATCTAAAAGTATGTACTGACTGTGTAGATCAAAAACTTCTGATACAGAAACTAAACTATTATGGTGTAGATGGCATTGTTAATAAATGGCTTAGTTCTTACCTTCTAAATAGAATGAGAAAGTGTCAATGGAGAATTTTAAGGCTGCTTTAAGAGGTCCACTGTTTTCTAAGTTGAAATTAATCAGATGTGGAGTACCTCAGGGTTCTATATTGGGGCCACTATTGTTTTTAATATATATAGATGATCTAACCTGAGTTTCATCTAAAAACTCAAAATTTGTCCAATTTGCAGATGACGCAAACATAGGAATTAATTTATCTACAAAATATAATTCAAATTATGTCTTTGAACTGATTAATAAATGGTTTACAGCTAGTGGCTTGTCTTTAAACTTTGATAAAACTCAGTATATGCAATTGAGTACATCACACAAATTAATACCAGATATAGACATAAAATTTTCAGGCCAGTCCATTCAAGAGGTAGAGAGTGTGAAATTTCTAGGTTTGTATATTAATCATAATTTAAATTGGAAAGTACATGTTTCTGACTTACTAAAGTGATTGGGTGCAGCCACATTTGCAATTCGTAGAATTTCAGCTATAGGTGATCTCTGTATGAGGCAGCTAGTTTATTTTGCTTATTTTCACTCCTTATTGTCATATGGAATAATATTCTGGGGCAATGCAATGCTATCCATAGAACCCAAAAGCGTGTAATAAGAATTATGTGTGGCGTTAGCAATAAAACTTCATGTAGAGAGCTGTTCAAGAAGTTAGGGATTTTAACATTAGTATCTGAGTATATATACACATTAATGTCCTTTATAGTCACAAATTATACTTTATTTGAAACAAATAGTAAAATATACAATTATGGCACTAGAAGTAAAATTGATCTTCACAAGACTTACAAGTCACTGTCATTTGTTCAAAAAGGGGTCTGATATTCAGGGATACATATCTTCAAAATGCTCCCAACACATATTAAATTTCTAGCAGATGATAAGAATAAATTCAGGAAAAAATTGAAAGATTTTTTAATTGACAACTCCTTCTACTCTGTCAAAGAATTTATTTCTAAGGTATCTAAACAATAACTGCCAGTAGCTTGTGTAAATGTAATTTACATAATTAATTTACCATATATGCTATGACTGTATATCTCCTGGTGTATGTATTTAGTTTGTTACACCATTGTTTACCGTACCATGTATGCTATGACTGTACATCTTGTGGTGTATATATTATTTTGTTATGGATTTTTTTTTTATGTACCATGTATGCTATGACTGTACATCTAGTGGTGTACTTATTATTTTGTTATGCAACTGTTTATCTGTAAATTTACAATTTTCCACATCCCCAACAGCCAGTCTCTTATATTGAGATCAAAGGGAAAATGAATGTTTTGTATTGTATATTATTTAGTGTTACAGAATCTAACAATTTCAAATTATTCTTTTATGTTTTTGTTAGAAAATTGCTGTAAAATATAAGGTAAAATTTCAAAATACAGGGTGTCCACAGTGAATCTGACACCTTTCATTTGGCTGCCAAAAATCAATGAATGGCAGTAAGTTGGTGCAAGATATAAAGAAACTGTGAGGTTCTGTTGACTATTTTTTAAAATCCATGCTAGAGGTTGAAGGTGGTGCTGCAGTCGCTTAACTGAAAATGGCATCACCACAAGAACAAGCAAATGTTATTTGGTGGTACATGGAAACAAGTTCAGTCATTCATGTGCAGTACAACTTTTGCTGCATGTTCAAGAAGGACCCACCATCACGGAACACCATTAAGAAATAGAAACAGCGCTGTTTGGTAATGGGGAGTGTGAAGAAATTACATGGTGGTGGTAATCAGTACCGGATTAACAATGTAGCAGGAGGTAGGAAATGCTATGGGCCTCGCACCTTCTAGGGGGCCACACGCCTCCTAGGGAGGCCCCACACGTAGGCTAGATGGGTGACCTTTTTTTTAAGCTCTACAATTTTCACCCGGACGGCAAAAATCAGGGGCCTCTTCTTCACATTTGCTATGGGCCACGCGCTGTCTTAATCCAGCCCTGGCAGTAATGAATGTGTATCAGAGGAGCATGTAGCAGCAGTGAGACAGGCTTCTGAACAAAGTCCACGCAAGTCCATTCAGCAAGTGGTACGAGAACTGCAGATGCTGAAGTCCACCGTACATAAGAACTGCTTCACTCTCTTTGGTTTCATGCATACAAATTGCAGTTGCTTCATGAATTGAAAACAGATGACGGTTATATGAGGCATGCATTTGCAATCAACATGTTACATCACATTGATAAAAAACATTTTTAAATCTCATTGTTTTCTCTGATGAAGCCACATTTCATTTATCAGGCAAAGTCAACACACACATATTTGGGGATAACAAAACCCATACTGAATTGTGAAATACATGCGAGACAGCCCAAAATTAAATGTGTGGTGTGAATTGATGCACAATTTGATCATCATCCCCTTTTTCTTTGTAGAAAAGACAGTTACGGGCAGTATGTAGCTTGACATATTCGAACAATTTTTTGTGCCTCAGTTAATGCATTTTCAGCCAAACATCATCTTTCTACAGGATGGCATCACTCTGCATTGGAGTCTGATCATTCGAGAATTTCTCGACACCAAATTTCCCGGCCGCTGTATTGGGTGTGGTGGACCGACAAATTGGACGCCTTGATCACCAGATATTACTCCTCAAGACTTCTTATTGTGGGGATTTGTGAAGGATAAAGTGTATACAGGGCGCAATGTTTGTGATCTTCAAGAGCTTCACGGCTGCATATAAGATGCTGTCACTTCTGTTTCACCCAAGATGATACAGAAAACCTCATCGTGCAATGAGAGGATCTCATGTAGAGGTGTACTGATTTTTTAAATAAAACTTAATGAGTTACTCCTGACCTTGCATACATTTTTTTCTTTTTACACTGAGCAGTATGAAATATACAGCAACTTCAAATGTGTCAGGTTCATAGTGGACTCACTGTATTTCTGGAGGATGGACACACCTCAATTTGAGCTTGTGCTCTACAGATGTTAAACTCCTTATTACTAAATAGCTGGGGATCATAATCAGAGATACCAATTATTACTGACAGTATGCTGTAATTATTGCAGTGAAAAATATCTACAAAGAAAATTATCAATTCCAGTTCTGCTATTATTTTGTATTCTTGCAGTGAAATTGATAATTACAGTTAAAAGACATAATCAGGGATCTCCTATCTAGTCTCTCACTGCCTTGTCTGAGAAATTCATCAGTTAAATTCTCACAAAACACTATCTGTTGATTGAAAAATTCAGCAGCAATGACTAACTGTAATAAAAATAGATTTAAATTTCCAGATGGGGCCCTGTAGATGGCTAAAACTATGATCTGTTCTATACCTTATTCCAGTTCTTGTAAGGTACCCTTTAGTTCTCATAAGCATCCCCACTAGCTACCCTCTGCAGCAAAATATTCTATAAATCGTTTTTGAAGTCGCTTAGAAATTTCGAGAAGAGTAATTGCCAACTTGAAGGAATTTTCCTGTTTTCATTTCCACAGTGTAAACTCATCATTAGAATCATTTTAAAATGTATTCATTATATCGGGAAAAATCTATTTTAAAAGATAATTCAGTTTGTTCACGTTTTGAAACACGCTATCAGGAAAGTAAAAATCTAAGATTTGAAATATCTTTAAATTGAGTAAAGTTATAGCTGAACTTTTATCACAAGCTGTAGTCAGCATTGCTCCGGATATTTTGATAGTAAAATTAACTAATTTGGCAAAGTTTAATTAGTAGTTTTAATTAAGAGAAAAAAAGGAACTTTTTGACTAATTGAGAAATTTATCTCAGTAGATATCCTAAATTAAGACGATTATGAATATATAATGGTTTCGGCAAAAAGTTTAAGCATTTGTCTGGTAATTAAGTTTTAAAAGATAGATTGTTGTTGGAGTTCGAGAAAGTCCGCCTAGTTGATCACATGATAGACTTCAGTTTTAAGCTTATAGAAACCCTTTTGAACGCTAAATTAAAACAGATAGAACATGGTCATAGGAAGCCCTTGAAAAAATAGCTAATTAAACTATTTGGTACATTACGAGATATTAATTAAAGAAAAAAGTTACTGACGTCATAGGCCAGGGCAAGCTTATAAAAGGCCATGCAGCCATCATGATTTGTCTCATTCTTTCGCCGAAAAGTGATTGCGCAAGTCAGCGCTAGTTAGCAGAGCGAATTACTGATGTCATAGGCCAGGGCAAGCTTATAAAAGGCCATGCAGCCATCATGATTTGTCTCATTCTTTCGCCGAAAAGTGATCGCGCAAGTCAGCGCTAGTTAGCAGAGTGAATTGCTCCATGCGGTAGCAGTTTCAGCAAATTCCAACATGCAGTAGTAGTTTACTCACTAATGTTAGGGGGACTTAGTGAGTTTTTGTCTTCTCATATGACTGTGCTTAACCTGTAATCTTCAATGAAACTGCTTTATCGACGTATCTGGTACCGACAATGTACAAGTGAACTTTATCAAGAATGTAAGTATTGTGTTACTCTGAAACAGTTTCAAGTGACTATGTTTTCAATTACCCCTCGCATTTGGGTTTTAATATGAATGTGTGGCAGCTGATTTCTTAAATATTTTAGGTACCAGAAGGCTACACATGGTCATGAACTTAGCTGTTCACAGTTCAGGTTAAAGTGTTAGTAATCCCCCAGCAAACCTTTAGGCCTGACATTCTGTAACACAGCATTTAAAGAGTGTTTCTACACAATTCTTACTTACAACTGCACATTGAATATTATTTCTAACAAAAATGACATCTCCCCCTTTCCCCACATCACACCTCCAATAATAAGAGCTTAATTTGTTCTTGGGAATTGGCAGTTGAGTAATTCCTGGGCCAGATTAATGATGTTCAGAGAAACACAAAAATATCAATATCAAACTTTCTAGAGTTTTAAAAATCTAGCAGGGATAATATAGTTTCATCAATTTTACAAAAAGTTTTCTTACTTTTTGATGTAGAATGGTGGTGTGAAAATTATGATTCAATGATTTAGAGTGTTTACGTATCAGTATATGCTTGCATACTGTTACAATTTCTAATTTTGAAAAATTTTGATCAGTGGATGGTGTAATTTTCCATGGACATTTTGATACATTTACTTTATTTAAAAAAAAAAAAAAGAAATACCATTAGTTCTTGTTCATTTTGAAACTAGATTTAAGATGAAACAATGCATAATGGTGAGAAATGAAAGGAAACTTGTATACTTAGCAATAAAGTCATGTTATATAATACAAAACTCTTATTACCTGTATCATTGTAAATTATATGCTGATATAGTTTAAAAAAGTCAATTTTGTGAATACAAAACTTTTATATACTACATTTACCTTTTGTTCTTTACATAATCTTTCAGAGAGGAAGATCCGATTGGCCCAAATGCACATACTGTAATATCAAATGCTTTACAAAATGCAACAAGTTCTTTTTGTTGACAGTATATTTGGGCCTCAACTTGAACATTTGCTGGCTTTATTCTAGCAGATTTCACAATTCGTTTTATCTGACGAGCATTGAAGTTAGATAGCCCAATTGAGCGGGTTCTCCCTGCATCAACTTGTTTCTCCATAGCCTGTTTAAAACATTTAGTAAGCAAAATGAAACTAATTCAGAGTAAAATTTTAGAAAAATATAATTGTTACAAGCAGGTGTATAAGATTACAAATAGGTCACTAGTTTACTATTGTTTTGTGCTTACCTTCCAAATCTTAATGTGATCTGTATTGAAATCTTGAGTGGGTCTGTTCTGGTAAGCTTTAAAATTATCACCATCTACTTCAATGAGGCCTACTGGATGATGAATTAGATACAAATCAACATATGTTAACTGAAGTGCCTTAAGTGACTCTTTCAGGTATTTCTCAACACTTTCTGCTCTCATTCCCCAACTTGGCAGCTGAAGGTACAACAAACACATTATATTATTTATTCAAGAGGACAAATACCACCAGAGTAACAGAAAAAATGACTTCTTGATATTCTACCATAATTTTTTTCATTATAAATAAACACTGAGAGGAAACAGTTTCTCAGTACCTGTTATAAATTAAATATTCATATAGCAATAATATTAGTAGATAAATATATTTGCTGAAATAAATCATTTAAAGATCCTATTGTATTAAGTAAAACCCTTACAAATTTAAACAACTATAACTGCAATATCAAACATTATATTAAAGGAATTTAAAGCCAAAATTTTTATGATGTAAAAGTAGGGGTGTATATAAATTATTATTGGGCATATATAATTTAAAACAATTAGTTATTAAAAGCAATAAATTTCTTCAGAAATTCTTCAGAAAGAATTATTATAAAATTGGGTGTAAATTCATTTTTAGGTCTCAAAATTTACAAGAAAGCATGCCTTTTACATTATAGATTTCGGCTAGATAAAGAAGAGGGAGTATAATTTTTTTAATACCTTCTTTTCCTGTCAGTTTTCTAATTTTGAGGCAGAAATTTAGAAATGAATCTTTTATTGTCCTATTAATGCTGCTATTCTGAATGAAGGCACATTTAGATTTCTTTTTTGTTATTATTAATTCCTAAATAAGTTTATTTTATGTATTCCACTCTAACTTAAAGTTTTCTAACTCCATTTTGTTTATTCTTGCAAAGTTTGTTGGTCTTCTTACCAGCTATCATAGTATGCAGGTTTTGAGCTTTTCTTTACTTTGAATACTCATTTCTCACCGCATTTTTATTACTTCTTTGAACTCTATATTACTGGGACCCTCATTCCCCATGCCTAACCATCTAAAGAAATACCTCTTCATTAATAAAATAAGTGCCTCTTTATAATTGTATATAAAACTATCTTCAATATTTTACCACTTACTTACTGAACCCTGTAATATTTATAAGAACTACCTCATAATTACTTATTCAATATGTAACCTTGGATGCCATAATGTTATCCTTCAGCTTTGATAGAAAGAGATCTATTTTTTTTTTTTTTCTGGTAAGCTCTTCCACTTGAATAAAGACTTCCTTCACTAATGTATTCGCAAATCTCTTATGTTATTAACCTTGTTTCCTTCCTAGACGACAAGTGATAAATTTAAGTACTCTCAGTCATTACCGTCTTGCACACACCTCACAGAAAATGAATTTAATTTCCCATTAAGGACCTGTAGCCAAGACCCTTATGTTCACTTCATATTCTCACACAAATATGTGACCAAAACTTCATGACTATGATCTATTAAAACCGGTGGACTTTGTCAAACAGTATAAATAACCAACTCCTCTAATTGTTATTTACATTCTATAACCTTTGGAGAGACTTCAACATTTAAAACTTTCTCTTTTAATCAAGCCAATAGCCCTATCATTATTTGCCAATTGTAGAATCTGTTAAGGAACAAATGAGTCTATTAAAATGGAATCCAATACACAAATAACAATTAAGTCTCAAAAATATGAAGTCTACCATTATTCTTTGGTACAGTTGAATTAGACAGCAAGAAATTTTGATTGAACAAGACCAACATTCACATCAGAATCATTCTGCATTACTAGATGTAACAACAAAAATTTAATCGGAGTGCTACATATAGCTATCATGTAATCTATTAACAATGATATAATTAGTAAATGTTATGATATCATATGCCAATTGTAATATTTAGATTTTCCTAATACTTATCAAAATTGAAGGGAGGAGGGCAGCATCATTCAAACAAATCACAAACAATTTGATAGCTGTCATCCATGTAAAACAATACACTTTCTACACTACAGCCTAGCTATCGGAGACAGACTCATCTGCTCTCACCATGAATCTTTTACCCTTTGCTCGTGCAACCTGACTCAAGCACCTATACACTGTAATTATATTACAGAATTAGTCTGGAAATAGGTATCTTAAGTGAAAAACTGTTTATCACACCAACACATACAACCAAAAATCAATTAGAACCCTGTTTTTCTCACCCAGCTCTCTCCCGGCCTGGAATCACTAAGCAAGATTCCACTGATCCTTTCCTGAAATGCACCCAACTATCCTTCCCATCACACCATATGCCACCTTCAGCATACCACCTAGCCTACAAAATACACTTGTGCACAGATACCAAACCTCTGATGCTCCTAAACTACCTTTCAGATGCTTCCATTGTAACAGGCTGTGAGGGGTAAACTGTTGTGGGGGTTAACACTTAACAGCTTATATCACAACTATAACCACGTTGTGTTGCCTTTGGATATATCATTTGTGTTTGAAGATCAGTTGGAACCTTACTGGATAACCACAACCAGGAAAGGTAAGTTGAAATTATAGTCACTGTTGCCATAGAAAAACTAAATCATCACTGCATTCTTCAGAAAATTTTAGAAGGTCACAAACATAGGCATCATACTACTTTTCCAAAATAAATGATTGCAAGTACTATTAACTGAATCGAGACGAACCTCATTGACCCCTTAACTGTTTAGAGTCACATGAGGCTATGCAATTGTTTCATACACGAGCTGATTTTTTTTTTTAAAGATGACCACTGGAGACTACTGCATCATGGTATCGCATATTACTGCCAGCCTAGCGAACTGCACCCAGACATGCCACAGAAGGGCGTGGTGACTGGCCCAACTGATTTTCACGGACTGCCATCAGGAAGTCCTGCAGCATCTAATTATAGGCATGGCCTCCCGGAGCGTGAGAAAGTAGATTCTTCTGTGTTCTCATTGCAACATCGAAAATCTTCGATCTCTAAATAAATTCCTATCAATCTGAAATTTTACGGTAGGTAGGCAAGGTTTTAAATGTCAAAACTAACCATTTTAAAATTTCTGTAGCTGTCCTAGTTTAGCCACAAAAAATTAATTTCTTCGGAATTCCAAAAATGTTTATAACGTCTAAAGTTTAAAAGCTATGAAGATGTAATAACCTTTGAAATGGTTTAATTTTGCTACCCTTTCATTTGATACCAAAATCCACTTTGTTACTGTTTTCTAACTGAAAAAGATGAAGGAGGTGGGAGCTGAAAAATCGCCAGAAAGTTGTTATTTCATAAAATATCTAAGTTACTGATTTAAAAGTTACTTTAAATGTTTCTTTATCCAAATTCCCATCAAATACGTTGTTGTGTAGCTGCTACCTGACTTCCCTGATTCATTATCAATTTTCCAAAATCCTTTAGTTGCATATGGTTTAACATCTCACAACCAGAAATGCTTAGTTTTCTTCAAAACTTAATGAAACTATGAAAATATTCTTATTATGACCAAAATACTCTATGGATTGAAATGAAACATGTTAAAAAAAAATTGAATTGAATTGTACATTCTTTTGAGTTGTGTTTCTATTGCTGAATTTTTTTATATTCATGTGTTATTAGTTTCCACAAAATGCTTCAAAATCAACCTTTAAGCTTTAGCTACCTTTCTCAAAATTTAATATGCTATGTAATGAAACATCACGCTACTTCTAAGCTATAAAGTGTTACCTTATGGCTTCTAGAGTTTTAAATGTGTCAGTGTGACATAAATTTTCATGCTAGTTCCTAATTTTAAAGTCTCATATCTCTTCAGGGGAAATTCCTACCTGCAAGAATACTATTCTCATCTTACTAGTTAGGGTCTAAAGTAGCTCTGAAAATGAATGTGACGTTTTTCTTTCCGAAATAATTAGTAACCCATTATATGAAACTGTTAATACTATGTTGTGATTTTAAATGACTAATTACCCTAATATCTCACTTGAATTACTTAAGAAACTGTCTCTAAACTTGATCTGCAATGGTATTCGAATGAATCGCTGCTCTATGAATAAATTTTGATATGAAGTTACAAAATTTTAGATTACCTTACAAGGAACAATTGTAAAATGTGAAATATGAATCAACCTACCTTAATCTATTGTAAACCTAGGGGTGAAATCTACCCATTATAGTCATGCCACCTGTACCACATTCCATCTCATATACTGGTTCCCTTGCCTCCATTACCAAATTTCTTACATAAACATGTAATCCATCGGAAACAATTTAATTTAATTTAATGGTCAAAGGCAAACAATTTACTCTCATAATCTATAGCTCCCATTGCTCTCCATGCAAGCTCGCATAAAACTTGTGACAAAACTAATTTCCGTATACAGGTATGCCCTAATTTGATCCAGCTTACTATTTTTTATGTAGTGTTCTGATTTTTTTGTTTGTTTGTGATCATTATTCAGCCCAACAGTAGAAAGTTTTTTTCTGCGCTGATTTACCATGCATATATTGGAAATTTAATTTATTTACTTAATTTCTTATCTTATTTGTGTTATAATTCTGATACATATAATTTTTGTTTGCTTATTATCTCTTGCAATTCAACACACCATTAATCCACCTTTTTTATTTATCTTTTAATTCCCACTCTTCCACTGATCTGACTGCCCCAGATCCAGTCTTGTTTGTTTACATTTTCGTCAACTAATTTTCCCTCTTGTTCCAGCTCGTCACTTTCTTGACAAGTATTACAAATCAGGCAACACACACACTATCCATGCCTGACTGCTTTCTGAACTGTCAACTTCTAGATTTTTATTAATGATTCCATTTTAATAATAATTTTTTGCTACCCTTTGTTATTCAATTATTAGTTATTTATTTTGTCTTTTGTTTTCAGCCATGTCTTTATTTCAGACATACCATTCCTTTTACCAGTATTATGTATCTTGCCTTTTTAAACTGAGAGCTACATCCTATTCATCCAGTTCTGCCTTTTACTTAAAACACCACCAAATGAGCTTACCACAATACTTCCTGTGTCTGGATGTCACTTGCATCTTAATTCTACACTACACTTGTTATACTTCCAACAGTCCTTAGCACTCACCCATCTAGTCCTCCAACAGTATGTCCCAAAAGCCCACAAACAATCATCCAAGCTCATTTCCTTACCACAAAATCCTTCTCCTTGCATTTCATTGTTGCAGTTATCATTCACATAACATCCTTAGTTATTGCAACCATGTATTAACCACACAAGCACAAAAACATGTTTCCAAACCCTCCTCCATCTGCGAGGGCCTAAATCTCCCTGACACATAACACGCAATACTCTGCCTCTACTAGAGTTGCTGACACAACCCATGTATTTCTCACTTTTTGAACTTTCCACATCCAGCACCACAGTCACCCACTGCCATCATTCTCACCTCTACCCAATCCCCAACACTGGAGAAATAAAAAATCCCCGTTGTGAATACAATATCTCTAAAATCAGCTACTTGTTCTTTCCAAGGGTATTACTATCCTTCCCACACCTAAATTTGACAAGGTAACTCTTATTATGGAGTCCCATAATCCATTATTTTAATTTTCAGTTAGAATTGAGAAACTTTTAAACATTTTGTTGCTTGGAGGTAAGCTATGCTATACATATTTGCTTAAACTTTAACCAAGAATGTGTATTTAATGTGATAACTATAATGCATTTTCATAGACAGTGATTTGGTCGCCAATCTGTCTTAGTACTTCTGAAATAGATAAAAGGTTAAATGATCCACATAGAAATAAAAGTCACTGTTCACCATATTCTGTTAAACCTTCAGAAAACAAACTGGTATCAGATTATATTGCTCTAGGATAGCATCAGATAATTTGGAGTGCTTAATGAAGAGTGAAGTCTATTATAATTCGCAATAACTACATCTACATCTATACTCTGCAATTCACAAGTACTGTGGGTGGCAGAGGGTGCTAAGCACCAATCCTAATTCAGTTCATTCCAATCCCAAATAGAACGAGGAAAGAAAGAATACATAAATGTATCAGTAAGGCATCTTATTTGTTGAATCTTATCCCTTCTGTCATTGTGACCTAAATAGGTTGGCGAAAGAAGTATTTTGTTACACTTGTAAATTAAAGATTTTCGCAGTTTCTCCAACAAATTCAAATGAACACAATGTTGTCTGTCTGCCAAACAATCCCAGCCCAACCCACATATCAGCTCTGTGACACTAATGTAAGGACTGTAACTAGCAGTCACGAATTGAGCGGCTCTCTTCTGTACCTTCTCTAACGTGTCAATCAATCCCTTGCGATACGGATCCCAAATTCCACAACAGTATTCCAAATGCAGACGCACTAGTGTTTTGTATGCTATTTCCTTTGTATGAGCATTACAACTTCTCAAAATGCAATCTATTAATCATAGTTTAGAATTATCTTTCCTTACGATGGAAGTTATGTGCAAGTCCCATTTCATTTGTACTGTTACTCTCAACATACTTTCACAAACTACACCATTTTTTGTGAAAAATGAAGAAACGTTAAAGCTCTTGTTCCAAAAGGTTTTCGAATTATTTACTAACTATGTCAAAGTCATCTTTAATCACCAGATTCTAAGATCACCAGGATATTTTCTAAGTTTCAGAGGTAAAGTTTACGAGTCCCCATGCCCCCAACAAAATCACAAAAAACACCATCACAGCCTATACCTGCTTTCAAACTACACAATGAAGTAAGATTTACTGTGTTTAAATAGTTTCTGACCATGGGAACAACAATGGCTGATTTCAAAAAAAAATATTAAACTTTACTCTTTTAAAGATAATTTTTTTCTGAATATTTCATGCTATTAAAAATTTTACTTAAAATCTCTTCATTTTGACATTATTAATGTTCAGTATTTAATTTTGGTTATTTCAATTTAACTTTTAAAATACTGAATCTTAGAAAAGATTTTTATGTAAACAGTTTCCTTAAAAATTTTCCCTTTTTAGATATAGTGTCACAACTTAATAACTTTTTTTAATTTCTGTATAATCTTTTATTAACTTGTATTGAATTTTAGTTTTTTGTTTCCTTCCCACATGTGTGATGTCATGCTAAAGTCTATAAACAAATATTTTACTTTTACACATTTCCCTTGAAATAAATTGTTCTATTTTCTGATAACTAATTTTCTTTCCATGGATCCTTCTTTCAAATTTTAATTTCCCCACCTGTCAGCCCTCTGGCATAAATTATGATAATGAAATTTCTTACAAAGTCTAGAAATCCAAATACATAAATCCGGCTTTATACCTTCAAATTTCAAACTTTCTACCAAACCGTTACAAGTATCTTCTTCTTCTATGAATTTTTCTCTATTTTAATAGTTACATTTGAATTAACTCTTTTAAATAACTGATTTTTTTCCCAATGCAACATATTTTCATTGTTTATTGCACCATCTAACCACATGCAGAAATACACTTTAAAATTGTTATAACTCCCTTACTAAAATTTTGAAGCTATGTAAATCATACATCAAAATGTTCATCTTTAAGAGCATTACTGGTCAAAATGAATCCACAAATTCCATTCACATTAAAATTTTGACTTTCAAATTTCATTGTTTCTTCACAATTCTGGTTTACTTTTGATTTAGAAGCTCCTTTATTATGAAGATTTTGTTTAAATTATTTGTTTCCTGTATTAAATGTTTTAAATTACTCCTCTTTAATGGTTTTTAGGAAGCTTATTCATACATAATTTTGCTGAAAAACAATTTTAAAAATATGACAGTCTTTCTGGAGTTTGTGACGATTGTAAAATAAAAAAATGAAGGGTTTTGACAAATTTGATACAATCAGATTGTTCTTAAATCTCTTAGTCATATAGACTCCACTAAAAAAGAACTCTGTGATCCCATCACAAACCAAACATCAATGAAATAATTGTATTTTTTCAATTGAGCATCTACTCCATTGGCAATTATCCTAGTCATTTAATTACTCTTCTTATCATTTTTTATTATTATCGCATATACTTTGAGCTTTAAATTCCTCCACCCATCTACTTTATCTATTAATTAATATAAATTAAATTCTTTCAGCATTTCTGTAAATAATTGATTACTTCTCTTTATAATTTATTCCAATCCCTGACAGCCTTAACCACAAAAGAAAATTTTCACACTGTCACATGCATGAAATCGAGTGCCAGCAGTGGACATATTTTTATTTCCATGTATTATTCTTAATTCTGTTACCAGTATCACTCCAAGCCCCATCATCAACATACACTTTTTACACTCCCAGTACTCTCTTCACCCTACTTCTGTCTTATTTTCAATCCAACTCCTTGTAAGCACCTTAGAATTTTGGTAAATTCTAGCTCCTTAGCTAGGTCTAAGGAAGGAAGCTAACTCTTTAGTAACAGATAGTTTCATTGCTTATATAGGTTAGTAGAGGGACGCTTTATAGAGGAAGCTGATACCATGACCTAACTGATTAAATAAACCAATTTGAACGCAGTAAAGACTGTCAGTATTTAATAAAAGCCCTAAATAAACTTTGTATAACAGTAAATAAACTCTATGTCAATCGGCAATAAAATAATCAATAATAGTTCAATTTGGATACAATAAACTTCTGATATATGAGCATTTCATCATTTTGAAAGTGATAAAGTGACTCAACACTTAATAAAATTAATAAACTAACTTTTTATAATGATATAAAAACCTCATACTAACCTGAAGTAGGATAATCCAAAATAATCCAGCTACCCAAACAATAGATTTTTGATATATGATATTTCACTATTTCTGGAGACTTTCAAATGAAATAAAGTAATTTTAAAGGAACAATAATTTAATAGAAAGTTGAATTCACTAAAATTCTGTAGTTTCTGGACGCATAAATAACTTAAATAAATTTCTAAACACTTCGTTGAATGCACTTCATGCTTAAGAATTTTTATCACAGAATCCTAGTAAGTTTCCAAAATAAAAAGTAGATTTCTGGAAAGGACTAAAAATCTAGTATCACATATATTAATTTCAGATCATTTCATGTAGGAGAACAGATTTTATAAACATTTTAGAGTTTATTTCGTCACTCGAACCATGTGCTTGGCATAGGAATTTATTACAACTGATAGAAGTTAGCCCCAGAGATAAAACAACTTTTCAAAATACGTAATTTAATTCAGAGAAAATTCTGGTAATTTTACTTTTTCAATAAAAGCAATAGAAGAAATGTTATTAATGTTAAACCATTTGGTAATTTACAAAATCTTGTCTAGGCTGTAATTTCATTACCCGGTCACAGATTTTTACGTAAGTTACACCATTAAACTTGTAAATTTTTGTAGTATATTTTGACACTAATTTTATTTAGGTAACTTGCAGTTAAGTAAAATTCAGAGAAAACTGAATAATTCAAATGGACGGGTTAGTCCCCTACTTCGGAGATTTATATCACCACGCAGAATTAAATAAAACTTTAAAACTAATTACTCTAAATTTTCCACTAAACTGCCATTGGACTTCTAGTAGATAAGTCTAGACATTGTCAAAGTTTAAACATTTTTAATAATCTGGATCGTCAAATAAATTACACACACTTTTGATCTCGTGGAAGAAAAAGGTTGTGATACGGCTGTGACGTCATTGGTTTGGCCACTTGCTATATAAACTCGTGCTTACATGTGACCGGGTCTTTCGTTTGATCTCGTCTTGTCTGTATCCTGGGAGCATTATGTGAGTGAGCTTGCATCAGTTTGCATCGGAGCGTGCAGTAGCTGGTTGAGTGTTGGCGCCATTGAGTCAGCCATGTTGGTACTTTGGTGTGATAGCCTGCGAGAATAATGTTTGTTAAGAACTTTTAAATTTTTCAATAGGGGTTGGTTCGGTAAAATTTCTCTCCACAACCTGCAATATTTTGGAAACGAATGTTCGATTTGCCTACTCAACTGTGAAATGCATTTTAGTAAATGTGACTTTGAAAATAAAACTTTAAATTTTTCTGAAAGAGAACTTTTGTAATTTAGTAGTTATCTTGAAACCTTTTCTAGATTTGTGGTTTAGAAACAGATCTAGTGGTGGCCTTCAAGCATTTAAGTTGAGTTTCTGTTAGGCTACATGGTCAAATTTAAATTATTTTATGAAAATTACACAGAACTTTCCATCCACGTGATCTGTTAGTTAAGTCACCAATGCGATACTATAACCCCGGTGTCAGCTTTGGGTCTACATCCTTTATCATATCAGTTACCGATTGAGTACTGTGACTTTCACAAATACATCTAGCAGCCCTCCAACATCTGTATTTCATAGCCAAAATGTGGGTTCAAAACTACATCACTATATTCAAGCAATGGTCTGAACAAAGTTTTGTAACCCAGTACCCTTACTTCTGTCCAAGTAACCTTGCAGCTGTTCACCATCTTCTCCCATTTTGGTCCTATTTAATACCAATATTTCATCTGCAAACTATCAACAAAGTCATTCACGAAAATTATAAGTAGCAATGGTCCTAATACATTACTGTGTTGCACTATCATATTCACTTGCACCAATTTTGACACTGCATTTCCTATTCTAACACTTTGCTTTCTGGCTTTTAAGAATCTCAGTGCCGAGTAAGCCACATTTTCATCCTCTCCATTTTCAAAGTATTTAAAACCATCTTATGTCTCATTCTGTCAAAGGCCTCAGAAAAATTTAGTGCTACACTTCCAACATGGCTCCATTTCTCCAATTTATCTGACATATTTTGCATATAGCCCACCAACTGATATTCAAATGACTATTCTTAACTAAACCCATATTCATGATTTGTAGACCAGTTTCTGTCTTGACAAACATTTCTGATTTAGTTTCATATTATTCTTTACATCCTTTCGCTTGTCACTAAGGTCAAACCAATTGACCTGTAATTTTGAATGTTATTTGTCCTCCCCCCCCCCTTCCTTTGTAAACCAGTCCTACTCTAATTTTTTCCATTCCTCTGGTAAGCAGCAATAACAGTCTAAGTCTAAATAATATTTCATGGTAAGGTACATTATCATGACCTGCTATCTTTAATATATCTTTAGTAATATTATCTGTACTCACCACTTTGTGATTTTTTTTTAGCTTTCGTAGTTCCTTCATAATTTCCTAAGAATCTATTTCAAATTTATGTAGTTTTGTTCATTTCTACTCATATCAAGACTCCTCTGATTTATTCCCTCCCATTCCAAGATGATAGTCCCTAATGGTTTCATTAAACAAGTGGTTCAATAAATCAACCATTTTTAAATCCTCAGTAACCATCATTATCTACAATTGTCTGAGTACCTTTCCTTCCCCACAATTCTCTAACAGAGGCATAGCAATTTCTAGATGCATCATTCAGTGGTTCCCCTGCATGAACAAAACTCTTCACAAACCCATCTTTAGCTTTATTCTTTCTGTTATTAGTTTCTTGTTTAGTTGTTTCAACTATTCTCTACTGCGATGCTCTCTCTTTACTTTATAGTGCCCTCTTCTCACTACCTCTTTAAACTTCTCACTTCTGCTATTGTAGTATGTAGGTTCTGTACTTCTTTTTATTTTCTGTTTTGGAATAAATATTTCTTCGCCCTTTTTAATGATCTCATTGAACTATTCTCACTTCATATCCTTCCATTTATCATATCTTCCCAATTGTGAAATTTGTGGCGTTTTATGATATAATTGTACTTGTTTCCCCCTTCAGTTTTGGGCTCTGGTTTACTGAATTGTCTAATTTCCAACAAAACTGTTTCATGATAACTTATTCCTTCAGTTACTTGAAACACCACAAGCAATATATCCAACATATTTGGTCCGGCTGTGATCTGCTCTACCACTCTTCGTTGTTAAGATACTTGCTGGTGTCCACAACTTCATTCATGTTTACAAAGAATTCTGATTGATATCTACCAACATGCAACTGCCATTGTGCACAATAGGAGACTCAGAGCTAATACCACACTCAAACACAGATTATGCAGGATATTTATGGCTCCGAATTTAAATATAGGGTCACACATGTCTGGTCAAAAAAGGAAATTCCTCTATACTGACAAACTTAAACTGCCATATCTCCCACACCCCTATGACTACTGACATCTAATCACCATAGTGCACTATGGGAGGCTCAAGATCACTACCACACACAAAAATCAGTGCTCTATGTAGATGTGTTTGCAAAGTGAAATATTAGAACACACACATCTTTGGTTGACCCCGCAGGGGCCTGGTATGCAAGCGCCAGGTATGGGTTTGGTGAACCTGCGGTGCCTGAGCTGGAAACTTGTGAGCGCCACAAGTTTCCCACACCATAAACTCCTACCATGCTTCAACGACCACCATAGGGTGTGGCGGTGGAACGTTGTGTGCCTAGGAGAATGGGGATCTTGGCTTAATCGCCTGGATCGCGAGGACAGTACAAACCTCTATTAAAAAAAACCTCAACCTCATGGTCAGACATGTGCCAAGGAGATGCATGGATGGGAGACAGATCACTCGCTAGCGTGCAACCTCAGGGACACCTGCACACCCCTGTTGTACTAGCCGGGGGGCTATAGAGGTAAGGCCCCTTGTATGTTTCCTCCGTTACTTGTGGGACCAAAATTAGATCGAAACATCTCAAAAATCACACTTGTGGCTTGGGTGGACTACAAGGGTCTTCTAACACCCATTTAAGTGGGAATAAGCGAGCGAGGGTCGAAAGCCCTAATGAGACAGATAACAGTTACGGGAAGGGTCATCTTATCGATGATTCCTTTATTATAATGGCCAGAAAGGAGCTATCCTTTGAAAAGGTGTCTCCTTTCTATATACAAAAGGGACTACAGCAAATTGTTGGTACTTTAAAATGTGTCAAAAAACTGAGGAACGGGATACTGCTTTTAGAAACATCTACTAATAAGCAGGCTGTCCTACTCCTTACGTGCAAGAAGTTCGGAGAGTTCACAGTAAAGAGCGAACTCCATAAAACTCTTAACACGAGTAAAGGCGTGGTCACCTGCCGTGATCTAATCAATATTGGTACCGAGGAACTCCTTAAGGAGTGGTCAAC
This sequence comes from Vandiemenella viatica, assembly GCA_031002005.1. Lineage (NCBI taxonomy): Eukaryota > Metazoa > Arthropoda > Insecta > Orthoptera > Morabidae > Vandiemenella > Vandiemenella viatica. The sequence goes on along the minus strand of JARYHS010013630.1, from coordinate 167,948,623 downwards.
TGAACATGTGGTCAAGGTTCGTCAGATCACACGAAGGGTTAACGGCAGTCTTGAGAAGACAGCCACCTTCGTCCTGAGGTTCGACACTCCAATGTTGCCCAAAAACATCAAGGCAGGTTATTTGATTTTGACTATTCGCCCATATGTATCGGACCCAATGCGCAGCTTTAAGTGCCAGCAGTTCACTCATATGACGGCAACCTGCAAGGGCAGCCCCACCTGTGGGAGGTGGGGAAAGGTGACTCATTAGCCGGGTGCAAGTTGCACCCTCCCACAGGAGTGTGTCAATTGCTCCAGGGCACATCCAGCCTGGAGCAGGGAGTGCTGATTGTATCTGGAAGAAAAAAAGATTCAGGAGTTGAAAACGAAGGAGCGAATATTATACGGCGAAGCTAATAAGAGATATAAGGCTCTGGCTCCACAAGTCTTCACAACCAACTTCGCGAAGACGTTATCAACTCCTGTCAAGAAAGAAAGTGTTCCTACACAGATGTCCACTGCGGACATGGGCACAAGTCCAATGTGCTCATGTCACTGCAGATTTGGTGCCACACCCATCAAGGTCCTAACACCAAGGACCGCAGACGTCTGTAGTAACACGCCTGCAACCTCGACCATTAAGACAGCAGGCCCACCAGCTACAGCACAGCCATCCGCTACAAAAGCTACAGCCATGATTCCCTCGGCTACAGTAGTAGAAATACCAACAGAAGGAAAAGTAACAACAACACCATCAGCTAGTAGCGGATGGCAAACAGTGCAGAAAGTTCGAGGTCCGAAGTTTAAACACACAGACCCCACCATGTTCGTGAAGTCCCTTCCCACTTCTCCTCCCAGATCCCCAACTGGTTGGTAGAAGAAGGGGCAAAGGCCTCGGCAGAGGAATCGTTCCCAATCTGAGGCCCTAGAAGATCAACAATCGTCTTCGGACCCTGAGGACAGTCAAATGCTGGTGGACGAGCCTGGTCCCGTTCCTCAGCAATCAGCATTGGAGGACTCATCCGAACCGGGGCAGGTGAAGTTAAACAGTTAGGATGGCTCCCATACTTCAGTGTATTATCAACGGTTTTCAAGCTTACAAAGAGGAAGTCCAACTCTTAGCACGGTCTAATCCATTGTGTCTCTGTTTACAGGATACACACTTTAGACCATTACACCAGCCTGTGCTAATAGGATTTGACATATACCAAAAAGACGATACCGAGGGTGATCGAGCGAAGGGGGGAGTAACTGTGTTTGTCCAAAACACTGTCTACTCTGAACCTGTAGCTCTCACCTCCACCCTACAAACAGTGGCAGTGAGGATATACGGTCCTATTAAATTGACCGTATGCTCCATTTATCTACCACCAAAAGCGCCCGTTGAGTATGACGAACTTTCCGACAAATTGCGGCAGCTTACTCGGTCATTCCTCCTCATAGGAGACTTCAACGCACACAGTGCGTTGTGGGGCTCGAACACTGACTGTCCCAGAGGCAAAGTAATTGGTAGATTAATGGAGCAAGAGGAAGTTTGTAACCTCGACACAGGTCAAATGACACACTTCACCACTGCTACTGGTTCATCCTCTGCAATTGACCTTTCATTGTGCTCTCCTTCAATCGCGGACTCCGTGCATTGGGAGGTGGATCGCGACCTCCGTGGAAGCTACCACTTCCTAGTATGGATGCACGTCGAGTTCGAAAGTGTAGAAAGTAATAACCGGCGTAAATGGAACGTCAGTGGTGTAGATTGGCAGCTCTACTGCCGTTCTGTACAATTACAACCTTGTGGCAGTATACAGGAGAAGGTGAATCACTTTACAGAAGTGATTCACCATGCAGCTGATGTTTCCATGCCGAAAAGCTCCGGAACACTGCGAAGGAAGCCCGTCCCCTGGTGGAATGACGAATTTCGTCGTTCCACTATTCAGTGTCGCAGACGGGCGCTGCGTCGGATTAGGTTGTATTCAACATCTAACAACCTGGCAGCGTTCCGTATTGCTAGAGCTAAGGCGTGTCGAGTTATTAAGGAGAGCAAGAAAGGTCATGGCAGAACTTTGTGAGCACTATCAATCGTTCCACACCTTCATTGAAAGTATGGGAGTCTATCCGCCGTATGTCTGGGAGGTACTCCCACCCACCAGTATCTGGATTAGTGGATCACGGACGTGTAATTACCGACGAACGATGCATAGCGCAGCTGATGGCGGAGAACTTCGCCGCCGTCACTTCGTCCGCCAACTTTGACCCTCGGTTTCAGTGACAAAGAGTTGCTGCCAAGAAGCGCGTGCTGTGCTTCGATTCGTCGAATACAGAGGCCTACAACTGCCCATTTACATCTTGGGAGCTGGAGTCAGCGTTGAATAGTGTTAACGACACTGCTCCAGGGCCTGATCTGATCCAGTACAAGATGCTGAGACATCTCAGTAAAGATGCTAAAGAGTACCTTCTGCATATTTTTAACGATATATGGACCGGAGGACACTTCCCCGATTCATGGAAAGAAGCAACAATGATCCATATTTTAAAGCCTAGAAAGGATAAGTTGTCACCAGGTAGTTATCGTAGTAACGCCCTGACAAGCTGCGTGGGGGAGACACTGGAGAGGATGGTGAATCGCCTCCTCGTCTGGTGTCTGGAATCCCAAAACCTTCTGAGCCGCTTTCAGTGTGGATTCAGGAACTTCCGTTCCACCTTGGACAACCTGATCCTGCTGGAAGTGGCAATACAGAATGCGAAAACCTTGTGGGTGTCTTTTTCGATATTCAAAAGGCCTACGATACTACCTGGCGGCATATTATTTTAAAACAATTACACAATTGGGGTTTTAGGGGTAACATGCCCCGTTTTTTAAAATCATTTTTATCTGGCCGTTGCTTCCAGTACCGAGTCGGTAGTGAAGTGTCTGATCTTTTTATTCAGGAAAACAGTGTTCCTCAGGGATCAGTTTTAAGTGTGAACCTTTTTGCCATTGCCATCAATAGTATATCAGTCGCTATAAGAATCCCATACGGTACTCCTTGTACGTTGTGAGGTCCCACTTCATTAGACATTTGAACAATAACAATAATTTTACAACTTAAGCAGTATATGAATGCATTGTTTTAATACAAGGCCATACGGTATAGTAGTCTGTGTAAAAATGGGTAAATTTAAGTTTTATATGTTTTTTTATGTTGAAGTTGGCAGGCTGTAATTTTTTTTTTTTTTTTTTTTTTTTTTTTTTTTTTAAAAAACCAAGGAGAAACAGATTGTTATATGTGAGATTTTATGTTGTATCACAAGAGCTGTAAATATTTGAATTTATTAAGAAGTGTCAATATATAACAGTTGATTTTATAGAGAAGACTATATAATTAAATTTTTTCCTGCGAGGTGATAGCAAAAAAGAACATGAGAGACGATATCCTGGGACCACACATATCGTCAGAACATACTATCAATTACAGAACAGATTGCAAAAGAACCTGGAAGGACTGGTAAGGACAAACAGGATTTCTTTAATTATCAACTTACAAAGAGGATACCTCGCAGAAATGGCATCCCTGTAAGCCAGGATTTAGCAGTGTAAATTAACACAATGTTTTAATGGATTGTGGAATCTTTAAGCAGTCGGAGTTTCAGCCGTTTAGCAGAAGAAATTGGCAAGTACATGAATAATATATTTTATGGGACGGAATTGTAGTTCACTAAAATAATGGCAGCAGAGATAATAACTTTGTAATTTTTTGTTCGGAAAGTTTCTTATGATAAAGATGAAAAGTGACTGAACATTGAATAGTAAGAAGCTAAATTAAAAATAAAATTGCTTAGAACAGTAAAAAAAAAATGGTAATAAGAAATCAAATTAGTTAATGAAAAATTTATTGAAATTGTCGACAAGAACGTGATTGTAAAACAAAGCATTTGAAGAACTTAAAAAGCTGTTTAAGTTAGTGATTAATACTGTGACGGCCTTTAAATAATTGACATCATTTAAAAGGGGGCATTTATGCATATTGAGTATCTGATAAGTAATTTTTTATATATGTGCATGTCTATTATTTTTGCAAGATTTCAGCACGGTATATTGAGACTGTTATTGAATGCATGTCGCAGTATTGCAAAAAGAAGTGGTACAGTAAATAATGTCTGGATGAGTTTCTGAGCTCATTTGTATTTTTAATAACTTTGAATAAATACAGCGTTGTCGAAACTTCAAAAGTTGTATCGTCGTTTTGCTTTCGCGGGACAATATTAAGTAGCGTAGTAATTTGTGATAATTTTTTTGGTTATGTAGTTTAGTTAATTCATCACCATAATGGAAGGACAGTGCGGGGAAGTAGTTAAAATGGATGTTGAAATATTTTCTGGTGGGGAAATGAGTGAAAATTCCAACTGGAGAAATGAAAGTTCCGGGGTAGTTACCGTCGATCAAGATATGCGGGGAAGTGGAGTAAGCTGTTCGCAGGAACACTGCATTACTAGAGTCTGTGAAAGTATGGGGGAGTGGAATTAGTCAGTTGGTCAGAGATAGTGTTAGAGTAAACGACAGAGGTGGCGATATCTGTGATATCGAGGTGACAGATCTTATTGCAACTCTTCCGTCCACAACGGTACCAGCCAGACTGACTAATATTCGAGAGAAAGAAATGGGTAATGAACAAAATGAAGCTCACACACAGAAAGGGAGCGAATTTTCGATGCTATTTGCCTTAATGGAAGAAATGGGAAGGAAGATAACAGAAAATTTTAAATCAAGCGAACAGAAAGCAGAAGAAATTGGGAGGAAGATAACAGAAAATTTTAAATCAAGTGAACAGAAAGCAGAAGAAATGGGAAAGAAAATAACAGATACTTTTAAATCAAGAAAACAGAAAATTACTGAGGAGATGAGAACGATGAGAGAGGTTATTATGTTAAAAATGGACGAACGTATTCAGCAACTGGAGCATAGATGCAACCAGAAGATGGAGAATTTAAGGCAGATATTGAAAGAAGACATAAAAACAAGTATGGAAACAGAAGTGGCAATGGTCTACAAATACGTTGAAAGGCAAGAAGAGAGTAACCAACAGGGTTTAACTTGTCTAGTGCAACGAAAAGTTGAAGAAGAAACGAAGAAAAATTATGGAGTGATACAGGGAGAGCAGGAAGTCATGAAAGGAGAAAATAAAATTATTTATGAAAACCAGAAATATTTTGTGAAGAATATTGAACAGTTGAAAGAGAAGACTGAAATGGCAACAAAAAGGATTTCAAGACTAGGCGATGGGTTAATGGTCATGGATAAGGAATAAAAGAAGTGACATATAAAATTGCAGAAGAAGCTAGCCAGATGAATATTGTCAACGAAGATGTACAAGAAGAGGGAACTCAGCTGAACCAGAGGGTTGGGGAGGTAGAACGGCGAGGTGTTGCTACTCTGGGTGGAGGCAACATTATCACCAGTCATTTTAAATTACCAGAAGTGAAGTTTGATCTTGAAAAAGGTGTGCACGCAGTGGAATTTGTCAGAGTTTATAAAAGTGGATTGCCACGTGAATGGTCGGATACCAATAAAATAAGATACGTCAAAAGCATGATGCGAGGAGATGCATTTGTGGAAGTAATGAGAATGATGATTGTGAAGATTATGAAGAATTTTTGCAACTATTTCTGAGCAAATATTGGTGACCAAGAAAGCAAAGAAGTGTAAATAGAGATTTCTGGAACTGCCATTACTATAGCAGCCGAGATGGGAGTATGAAAAATTTCTGTGAAGAAGTGATAAAAGAGCTTCGTTACCTGGACCAGACAATAGAGGACGGTGAAAAGGTCGAAGTTTTGTTGCAGAAATTGCCCAGACCAGTGCAGGAGAAGTTGATAGTAAATCAATGGAGTAATGTAGAAGATTTTCTGGAAGCTGTTGAGAGATTGGATCGGTGCCGTAATACTAATGAATATAAGACAAGGAATGAAAGAAGAAACGACTTTTGAAACAATAATAAGACAAATCCAATGCCACCACGGGGGAATTTTGCAAGAGATAGAGGACATGCTTTTGGATACAACAGAGGGGAACAGTTCAATGGTAACTCGGGTAGAAATACAAGGAGGGAATATGAGGACCAACGGCAAAAATCATCAATGGGGGCATCACAACAATGCTTTGATGGACAGAAAAGAAAAAGGAAGGCATCATGAATCAGGAAAAGTGATGGGAAACATGGTGCTGCAACTGGGGCAGTCCGAACAGTAGTGGCAATAATAGGAACAGGACCAAAGAAACAAAAAAGCAGGACCTATCCGAAGGACGATGACATTAACAATGGAGTAGAGACTGTACAGAAGAAGACCGATGAAAATTTTATGAAGAGTATGAGCCGCAATATGCTAATGCCTTCTGGTGAAGAATCAATTGTCAGAAAGGATGTGCAAAATTTTACAAAAGAAGAACCACTCAGATGGTCAGAATTAAGTCGTTAGATGAAGAGGAATCACAGATTGTTCCAAGGAGTTGTGAATATAGTTGGCAGGAAGGAGAAGTTGGACGGTTGGCTAAAATTGACGTGGAGGACAACGACAACCAAGGGAAGTGTTGTGAGAAGATGGGAAATTATGCTGAAGAGGAAAGCATGTTGACAGATGAGCTTATACCAAGAGAAATTGAACAAGAAGAATTTCAGAATTTGTCAGAAGATAGCAATGGCTCTGATGACAGTGTAGAAGGGGAGAATTTGTATTTTTGCAGCGATTAAGATAATAGTAAGGAAAATGATGACGAATGTGAAGAAGAAGAATATAGAATATTAAGAGATGATGGAGAAGAAGAAATAAGATTTTTATTGTGAGGAAATACTACGGTATTAATGAAGAAGAAAATATGGTGCCAGAGGGGGCATATATGTAAGTTTTATATAATAAGTCCCATGGTATGAGTTCAACGGTGAAAGATGAAGAATCTGAGGTATTAAATTGTCTGTTTGATCATGAGGAAGAAGGAGTAGAGAGAATGAAAGGAAATAATGGTGATGAATTGAGTACAGAAGATAGCCACCGTAATAACAGAAATAAGTATTTACGCCAGTTATATCTAAGCGATGGAAGTAAATTGGAGTTATTAATATGGTCTTGTGGAGAAGGTGATAAGGACTTATTGCAAGAAGAAATTTCAAAAGATTGGAAGAAAAGAAAGAAAAAAAACAACGTTATGGGGTCATAACATTGAGCTGACAAAATATGATGAAAGAGAGAATAAAAAAAAAAAACAGAGGAAAGAAGGTAAAGGCATGACCGAGGATGAAAACCCCTTGAATTTAGTCTGAATTATCTGGTTTTGATAAGGATGCAGAGCGATAAAGTCAAATAAACTCTGAAATAGGAAAGTTCTTCGACATCTAGCATGGGCCGTTTAGGGTAGACGGGAAGTAACACAAAAATGTATATTGGATAGTTTACCCTAAATCGGAAAGAAAATTTGGGCTACATAATGTAGCAGATCTTAAAAAGTAGAAAGTCAGAGATGATAAAGGTGAAATGAAGAGTAGCTTGTATAAATAAGTGAACAATAAATTGATAATCTGACAGTGATGATGAGTTAATTCTGATGTGTTTGAAGAGACAAAAGTGAGCAAAAAAAAAAAAAAAAAAAAAAATTGTAAACAAGTTGTGTAAAGGAGAAATGTTTGATGATCGTGTTGTACTTAACAACAAATAATCAATTTTTTTGAATAAAAAAAATTATGCTGATTTATTGTTAAGTGGGGTCATGTGTGAGGTCCCCTTTCAGACATTTAAATAATAATGTTACAACTTAAGCAGTATATGAATGCATTGTTTTAATACAAGGCCATACAGTATAGTAGCCTGTGTAAAAATGGGTAAATTTAAGTTTTATAATGTTGAAGTTGGCAGGCTGTAATTATTTTTTTATATATATATATTTATTTATTCATTGAGGCCAACTAGGACCACGTTAAGCCTTTGTGCATTTGGCAGCGAGTTTCTTCTTCTTTTGGTCCCAGAACTCCTTCATTCGTTTTGAATGCACCTGTTTGCGCTCCTCTGTCCAGAGTGTACCGCGTCTTCCATTGGATTGTTCGTCTCGGCTTGTCCCACTTGTCATTAACTTCTTCCGAAACATATCTCTGTTTAAAGCATCTTCTGGTTCTAGCCCCATCAAATGGAGATCTTCTTTAATATTTACGAACCAGGGCATTACAGTTTTGGGTCTGGAATCAAATAAGTTCAAGATTTTTTTTGTTAGTCTGTTCTCCTCCATCCGTTTGAGGTGGCCATAGAATCGAGCCCGTCTTTTGCGGATTGTTTCAGTGATTTTCTCAATTTTGCTGTAGACTTCTTTGTTGGATTTCTTTTGAAGGACGCCATTCTTAAAGTTGGAACCCAGAATTCCTCTAATAATTTTTCTCTCTTTTTTCTCCAGTTCTCCCAGAAGTCCTTTATCGGCATTCAGGAACAAGGTTTCAGCTGCATACAAAACTACTGGTTTCAAAACTGTTTCATAATGACGTATTTTAGTATTTTGTGAAAGACATTTTTTATTATAGACCTCTCGCGAAGTTTGGTAGGCTATTTCTAGTTTGCGAATCCTTTCCCGAATAGCTTCTTTGTCCAAACCATTTTTCATAATGATCTCACCAAGGTACTTAAATTTTTCCACTTGATTAATGTCCCCGTATTTGGTTTGAAGTTTTGGTGGAGCATCCTTGATGTTAGTCATTAATTTTGTTTTCTCAAAAGATATCTGTAAACTGGTTTGATCAGCAATTTCCTTCAGCAAATCAATTTGGATCCTAGCAGTTTCTAAGTCATCTGATACGATAGTGATGTCATCGGCAAAAGCCAGAGTGTCTATTGTGATCCCTTTAGATTTAGTTCCTATTCTTGATGGGCTGCAGTCAATTTCCTTTAATTTTGCTCACCAGGTCCAAATGATCTTTTCGAGAACACAGTTAAAAAGTAGTGGAGACAGACCGTCACCTTGCCTGACTCCAGTTGTGACTTCAAAAGGATCTGACAGACATCCTAAAAACTTAACTTTTGATTTGGTGTTTGTCAGTGTGGATCTAATTATTGCCAATAATTTTAGGTCAACTCCAAATTCATTAAGGATGTTCAAAAGCACTTCCCGATCTATCGAGTCATAAGCTTTCTTAAAGTCCACAAAAACTGACACATATTGCTTTGATCTGAGCCTGTAGTATCTGATGATCGTCTTGAGGTTGTGGATCTGTTCTGCTGTTGAACGATTTTTTCTGAAGCCTCCTTGGTATTCACCTATTTGGTGCCCAACTTGGGATTCTAATCTCTCCAGGATGGCAAGTGAGAGAATTTTATATGTTACCGGAAGCAAGGAAATTCCTCTGTAGTTGTCAACAATCTTCCTACTGCCTTATTTGTGCAACGGGTGGATTAAAGCCGTTTTCCAATCTTCGGGTACAATTTCCTCATCCCAAATTTCTTCTATTTGCTTTTGCAAGATTTCTATTGATTCTTTGGGGGCATATTTCCATAGTTCTGCAGTTATGGAGTCTTCTCCAGGTGCCTTATTGTTTTTAAGTCTAGCGATGTGGCGCTTTATTTCATTTTTGTCGGGTGGTAAGGATACCGGGTATCTGAATAAGGGTTCCTCTGTCTTAATAGGATTTACGGGCTTATCACAGTTTTTTTTTTTTTTTTTTTTTTTTTTTTTTTTAAAGCCAAGGAGAAACAGATTGATATATGTGAGATTTTATGTTCTATCACGAGAGCTGTAAATATTTGAATTTATTAAGAAGTGTCAATAAATAGCAGTAGATTTTATAGAGAAATTTTTTCCTGCAAGGTGATAGCAAAAAAAATGTTAGAGACGATATCCTAGGCCACACATATTGTCAGAATGTGTTATCAATTACAGAACAGATTGCAAAAGAACCTGGAAGCACTGGTAAGTCCAAACAGGATTTGTTTAATTATGACTTACAAAGAGGATACCTCACAACGTGGATGACTTTTTAATTTATTATACATCGTCCAGCCTGAGAAGCGCTGAGCGGCAGCTGCAACTCACGCTGAACAGGCTGGAGGAATGGTCAGTGCACACTGGTTTTCATTTCTCAGCCGAGAAAACCCAGTATGTACTTTTTACTCGTAGTAGAACTCTTTTACTGAAGCCCCACCTTACCTTGAGGAATACCGTTTTATGTATTACTGATACTGTTCGTTTTCTGGTCCTCATTTTTGACACAAGGCTCAGCTGGCTACCACATCTCAAAATGTGAAAGCAAGAGGCTCATTAGCTTTAAATATTTTAAAATGTCTATGTGGTTGGTCGTGGGGCGCTGACCGCTCGTACCTGCTACAAGAGCCTTTGAACAGTCATGTCTGGAATACGGCTGCATTATTTATGGATCGGCATGGGACAGTTATCTCCGGATGCTGGATAGTGTCCACTGTGCTGGTATTCGGCTCGCCATGGGTGCTTATCGCACCAGCCTGATTGTCAGTATTTGTGCTGACTCTGGCGAGCCTTCGCTTACTATCCGCCGGCATCTCCTCATGGTTCGACACTACCTAAACATTGCCATAACACCAGGCAGTCCCGTGCATGTTCTAGTTATGCATCCAGACTTCGAACGGCTATATACTTATCGCCATAGAGCGACTAAACCGTTCAGCTACCGTACAAGGGCTATTTTAGAGGAATATGGTTTCGAACTGCCCGCTTTTTATCACCAGGGTTGGAGTAAATTTCCTCCCTGGCTTTTAAAGAGGCCCAGAATAATTTTAGATCCGTCTCAGTATAACAAACTGTTTACCACTGACAGAGTTTTTATTAATAAGTTTAGTGATATTTTAAACCATTATCGCACGTTTACCCCGGTATGTATGGATGGGTCTAAGCAGGCTAACGGAGTTGGTTGCTCCGTAGTGTTCCCTCAAGCGAATTACACATTCAAACTTGACAGCAAGTGTAGCGTTTACACCGCTGAATGCTGCGCCATGTTAAAGTTGCTCCAGCATATGAAAGTAATTTGCAACAAGTCTTTCATCATATGCTGTGATTCGCTCAGCTGCATTCAGGCCATAGGAAATATATACCCACCAGACCGTCTAATCCAAGACATCCAGGACACCCTCCTTTCCCTCCAATCTTGTGGAAAGGAGGTTTTATTCTACTGGGTACCAGGCCATGTGGGAATCATGGGGAATAAAGCAGGTGATGTAGCTGCCAAGTTAGAATGTGACAAGGTCAGAATCGACTTTGAACCGGTCCCAAAGTCAGACCTTGCCTCGGCGGTGAAGAGATTTGTTTTTGATGTTTGGCAGAGGCAGTGGCTGGAAGTTGAGCATAATAAACTCCGCCTGGTCAAACCGACTGTTCAGCCATGGAGCAGCTCCTTCCAGCGGGCGAGGAGGGATGAGGTTCTCATTTCTCGCCTCCGTATAGGACACTGTCCTCTGACTCATAGCTTTCTTCTCCGCTGAGAGGACTCTACGGAATGTGATACTTGTGGCGTACCTTTGACGGTGCGCCACATTTTAACTGAATGTGAACTGTTTTTAGATTTAAGGGCAGACGTTGGCCTAGCCAACGATCTGTCCCTTATTTTAAACGATGACGGTGACAACGTGGCTAAGGTTTTAAAGTTTTGCAGCTTGGTCGGTCTTGCCCCAAAAATTTTGGGCAGATCGGCCTATGTTTTAGAGTGGATTGGTGTCTTTTTACAACCACCAAACCATGTACTGTTTATAGTTGTGTCCTTGTTCATTTGGCTGGCCCTTTTACAGCCAGCCTGGTAGTTCATTGTTTTAAACTGGTTGGCCTTTTTACAGCCAATCAGTCAATATATGTATTTTTACACTTAGTGGCCTTTCTACAGCCATAGTTTTAGTTTCATGTTTTTTGCCGTCTGTATGGTGGACCTCCTTACAGTCGGCCATGCAGACCCTATGTCTGTCAGTATTTTAGTATTTTTATTGTGCTGTCTCTGATGCCGACCTCTCTATAGTTGGCTGCAGAGACGGAAATTTGGCTACGTTGTCATGCCAATTATTAGTTAGGGCGCTAATAACTTTGATGTTGACGTGCCCCAAAGCCAGAAGAACAACAACACAACATCTTTGGTTGAAATAACAAAATGCCCTTGACCAATCATTTTCACTCACCATTTCTGCAACATCCCCACAGCTTTTGACAACAGTCACCACAGTGCATGATGGGAGACTTAAGGCAACTGCCACACAGAAACACCAGTGGTCTGCACTAGGTAGTGTCGCATTTCTCTCTCTTGGTAGCACACACTAGTGCTCGTGGATGGTGGGATTTAGTATATTTTGTTGAAAACGTTTGAAGCAACAAATTCTGCTGATGCGGTCGCCAGTGATTCAGCTTATCAATACACTTTACCGTGTCAAGAAGAATCACACAAAGAAGAATAACAAAATTAACTTTTGTATTAATACTGCAAGTTTAATAAAGTTTAAAATCTTCACCCACACCAGTCATGATCATACAGTTCATGGACTTTTATATATATACCCACAGGTTGCAGAATTCTTAGTTAAAACGGTTCACAATAACAATTCTTTATAAATCACACTTGCATTTACACAACTCTAACCAAAAACAGATGAACATTAAAAAGGGCGGTTCGAGATTAGCTCGCTCATGGTTGACGTGCCCGATGAGTTCGGCCGCTCCTGGAAGACTCTTGGGTGCCACATGTCGGGTTCGCGGGCGTTCTTAACCGACTTCGGGTAGCTGGCATGCGCTCCACGGTCTTCCGCGGAACTCCCACGGAGCAGCGGGAAATTAAACATCCACGGGGCAGTATATCAAATAGCACAGCCGGTTCTCGATCCCCCGGTCCACCGGCTTTGGAAGCAGCCCCTATCATATGGCTATGCTACAGTAGTTGTGGCTGGAAATTGAAATATAGGGACACAGATGTCTTTCATTGAAATATGAAAATGCACTTCATCAACCAATTTCAACCACCATATCTCCCATGTCTCCACAGCTTCCAACATTCAACTATCAAAGTTCATGATGGGAGACATGAGGCTATAATTACACCTAAACACCAGTGGTCTGCACTAGGTACTTTTGACTGCAGAGTGAAATATAGTTTTCCAGTAACACCCTTATTACCAGTATTGTGATATTTTTTACATTAACCTTCCTAGCTGTGCCCTCCTATATTTCTTTAGCATGAACGAGTTTTCCCATCTTGAATAAGTCAGTATCCCTATTATAACCAATTTATAGCCTTTCACCAGTAGTACCTAATTTAAAAAAATGCACAATTATGACCCAATTATAACTGGAAGTGAGCTCTCTTATAGGTTTAGCTAATAACTCAATTTATATTTATGATTAAGCTATGCGTAGTGATACTCCACCTATCAATGGCCTCCATCCAAGCCTAATGAATTTCCCAAGTAATGCCTTGGTCTCCATCTTTACCTTCCTTACAGCCTACTTTAACTTTGGCTGACCATGGAAACTTAAGACCTATATAAGTTCAGCCCTGGAATATTGTTCCTCACTGACCATCTTCCTCATGTCACTTGTCAGGTAACCTAAATTTTATGAATATGTAACAAAATTTGCTCTCAGAACTGCGAGTTAAATTGAATAGCATTGCATACCATTTTAAAGTTAGTTATTAAGCTAATTCAAGCTAGAAATCAGGTTTTACAGTTTTGAGAAAGAATTTGAACAAGATAGTATTTTCTGTTGCATCAGCATTCACCCAGTTATATTTATAAAAATTCATAGTAAATCGAAGAAGGTAGTTAGAGACTTCAAATTTGCCCAAAGGCGTTTTTGGATATGCAGACTTGTTTAAAGCTACTTTCAGATCAATAACTTCATTAACTTTAAGAACTTAGAAAATATAAATTAGTCAGATTCTGTATTTTGTTTACAAATTTTATTTCGCCCTTTTGAAATTAGTAAACATGCATTTAGTGATTTCAAATGAAAGAGCAGTCCATTAGGAGTAAAATAAAAGTAGTTTCAGTTTCATAACTGCAAAATGGTAAAAGTTATTAACAGGTCTTGGGAATCACATAAAATAATTTTTATGGCTAAATTATTAAACCTACAAAATTTTTCATAAGTATTAAAATTAATGCTTTTTACAAGCTCTAGCTATTCTAAAAATTTCAGAACGATAGGAGTATTTTTAGTCATGAAGCTCAAATATCTGATACAAGTTTACAAGCCTGAGAGCTGATATCTGATCAGAGTACCAGACCATTCTCATGGGAAAAAAGGAAGTCTTGTGTTCCCATAGATGTTTCTATAAAGATTAGCTCAGAATTTTCCTCGCCCTCCCACAGTCAACCAGCAAGTTTCATTTAGAGCACTACTATACTACCGTAGGCATCACTCAGTTGGCCAAGTATAGTATGAGCATAATCATGCTCTGCTTTGACACAATGTAGGATCACTCAGTCTGTAAGTTTCAGTTAGAAAGCAACTATGTCATTCTGAGGCAACATTTTACGCCATGTGGCGCGGTGGTGTAACTTAAGTGTCAATCGTCGCGCAGACAAGTTGAACTTTAGGTGCCTGTGATGAAATTTTATCTGCTGTCTAATATCAGTTAGTTTTACTCTGAACAATGGAGTTTGCTCTGGCTCGATCAGTTAATGGAATTTGCAATTTTATCTTTGAAAACATTGTCTGATGCCAGTTCAATTTGTGACTTTGCTAACTTTCAAGAATATAATGAATATTTACCAGCAATAGACTTGTCACTTTTATTCTCAACTACCTTTCCAAGGTTGGCATTTTATTATGCTAAGTAGCAACCACATTAAATTAGCAAAGCTAAAGCTGAAGATATCCAAGGCAACAATCACGGTTGAAGCTAAGACTGCAGGTTTTGTACACACCCCAGTGCAAACTAGTTGTCTTACACACTCTCTATACTATAACTTGTATTCTATCAATAATATTGGCCACACCTTCCACTATTACTATTCTCTTCTGCTTAGTTAAATCCCTACATAGTGACCATACCTGTATATCCTCTATTGCATTAGGTTGGAACATACTTGAGGCCTGGTGGCCTATGTCTAACTAATTTTGCAGAAGAGGGCCACAGATACTATCCAAAAGAAGAACCTATTTCTTTCTATTTTTCCCCCCCTTCTTAAAGGCCTGCTGCAACTTACCTATTCCTACATACATCTTATTCACCTTTGATTTTGGTAAGAGGTCAAACATATTTCTCTACAATTTCTAAAGTATCTGGCACCTTTTTCCTGCATACCTTGTTTCCCTTATATCCTGTTGCCAGGTCTCAACTAACAGACCCCACAAATCCCACCATATTGTGTAATGCCCTCACATCGACAAGGCATAAGCCGTAAACCAAAAAATATGAAGTACCCTAATCATTTCACTGATGTTTCTTATCATTTTACTCATGTCCTTGATCCATTATTCTTCATTTGAAAATTTTTATTCTGCTCTGAAAGATTATTATTCTGTTCTGAACATTTACCATCCCTAAAAAAGAGCAGACAATACCATAGAAGAGTCTCAGTTAGCTCTGACTGTCTGTCCATCTTGCATTCCAAACAAAACCAGTTCTTATGTTTACTACAATCCTAACCACCCACCACAAATCTGTGTCATACACTACACATTCCAAGCATAATTTTCCCAAAAACAAAAATAAATTAAGAACGAAATTCTACATATCTGTAACCCATAGTCTAATAACACTAAAATGTTTTACAATTCTCTTAACTGAATTTTAAAAATTTACTGCATGAACAGAACTTTCTAAGTCCAGAAACAATTAATGAAGTCCTTGGAAAATGTTATGACTTCTTTTCAGCTTCCACAGACATGAGAAATCTTCTCCTAGAAATCATCATTCACCTCCATAGAATCTGATTCATAAGACCTCAAAATCTAAGCCAACAACTAGTCCATAAACACATTGCTTCCCAACTTACACAACAACTCCAAGGCTCTTCTCCTTGTAACTGATGCCACTGCAAGTTGTGAAGCTTGCACCATGCTTACCACACCTTCACCTAGCCAGTAATTGTGGAAAGCTTTCCCATCATAGGTCATGCCACCTATGAGTCCTCCCATCTAATATACTGACTAATCTGCAGCCATTGCCCAGCCTCATACATTTTTTTGCTGCCACCATTCTTTCGACTGGTTTGATGCAATCCTCCATCTCTCCCTATCTTGTGCCAACGTCTTCATTTCTGCATACCCCTTACAAACTACGTCCTCAATTATCTGCATCATATATTCTAATCTCTGTCTTCATCTACAGTTCTTACCTCCGACTGTTCCCTCCACCAACAAATTAACCAATATGACCTACCAGGGTGTCTCTTCTTTCTGTAAGCTTCCTTCACAAACTTCTTTCCTCACCCATCATTTCCAAAACTCATTCATTTCTTACTTTGTCTGTCCACTTAATTTTCAGCATTCTTCTGTAGCACCACATTTCAAATGTTTCAATTTTCTTTCTTTGAGGTATTCCTAAAGTCCATGTTTTACTACCATAAAGTGCTGTGCTCCACACATAGAGTTTTAAAAAGTTCTTTCTAATTCCTAGATCAATATTTGAAACTAAAAGATTTCTCTTTTTCTTGAAGGATCTTTTTGCTAGTGCTAATCTGATTTTAACATCATTCTTGCTTTGGCCATTGGTTGTAATTTTGCTTCCTAAGTAACAGAATTAACTTACTTCTCCTATTGCATACGATCCTATTTTTATATTTAGTCTACTAGTATTGGTATTTTTTCTGCTATATTTAATCAATTTTGTCTTGCTTTGATTTATATTCAGTCCAAAATCTTCCTTCAGTATTTTGTTCATGCCATCAAACAACTTCTCAATACCCTCAGCCATTTCTGCTAACAAGACAATGTAATCAGCAAATCGTAGCATACTGATTTTTTTTCCCGGAACACTTATGACACATGAAAATTTTTCTTTGACTTTCTTTATTGCTTCTTTTGAATATTAACATGGATAGACTACAACCTTGTCTCACACTCTTTTCAACTGAGGCATGTCTCTTGTGATTCCAAAGGTTTAATTTAATTTGGTGTAATTGCAAGTTAGCACTTGTTTTCATGGTAATTTCCCTGCACACAAATTCTTTCCCCTTTCCAGTCTACTTATGCCCAATATTAATTTCAACTTTAAATTCTTTTAGCGTTTTTGGTCAATTATTCATCATTTCTCTTGCTAATTCAATACAATCCCTGACTCCCTTACCTATGTAAGAAAATCTTCCTACATCCTTTTCCTTGAAATCAAGTGCCAGTTTGTGGTCATGGTCATATTTTCCCTTCCATGCTCTACTCCTAATTCTTCCACCAACATATTTCATAGAATCACCACCAAAATACACCTTGTACACACCCATGACTCTTTTCATCCTACTCCTGTATTCCAATCAATCCCCTTCCAGCTCCTTTATCAAATCAGTTACTGATTGTGTTCTATGGTAATTTATAAAGTCTAATCTAGCAGCTTTTCTATGCATCCCCTCCAGTTCCCTATTTGATACCCAAAATGTGGGTCCCTACTGCACTACCATGTTGAAGCAACAGTCTGGCCGATGTTTTATAATCCAAAGCTGGGTGCTGAGGGACTCCAGTACTCATGAAAGGTAATTAGTTAGTGTGGAGCACCCATGAACATAGACATAAAATCTAATTTGTAATTGACTTTGAGCAATACTTGTATTACCTACTTTACAAGCTGCCTGGCGAGGCAAGACATCTCGACAAGATCGCACTTGCTTAAGATGCGAGAGTGTGCAACTGTGCATCATGCCCAAGGAGCATATAAACACTACTTTAGGTCATACCTAAAACCATTTAGTATGTGTTAAGTAAGTGGAGGTGTTATGTCTGATGAGCACACACATAATCAGGAGAAGCAAATCGCCCCATGCCACTGTATGCTATCTCTAGCCTGCCATCCGTTGGACCTCATCCATTCGCCTCATGGCCAACAGCTCCATGTCAAGTGTCTCATCATTGTCAGTCGAGTTGTTACATAAAATCAGAATATCCTGGACACCAGACATCCTCCAGGCCTCAATCTCCAATAAATCTCTCCCACCTTACCCAGCACTTATTATCACTACTATTTATATTGCTGATATTTTATAATTCATTCTTAAAGTTTTTCAAAAATTGATTTATATGTGTATTGTCACTCAGTTATTATGTTGGTCTAACACTTTCAATGATAATATACAATCAACAGTAATGATATCGATGCTGTATTTGTGCTCTTCTCCCTCCCCCTTTTCTTTCACTACAATCTTTGCTGGCCATGCCATGCACCAGACAACTACTGTCATGTACACATCTGACTGTGCCTGGTGTCTCACTTCTGCAAGAATAAGGCTGTACGCTGAAGTATTGTGTGTTCCTTAAGTTTATTGTTCTCAGCTGCCTTCATCTGTGGTAAGTGTTGGGTCATATTTCCCTATCCTTTAGTTTTATAGCCTTAAAGCATTTTCCTGCTCATTTTTTTTATTTTAGATATATACTTGCAAGGAAACAACAGAAAAATAAAATTATATACTATGATAGCAGAATAAACCAACGCTTACATCAGATGATGGCAGGACAGTGTAGACATACAAACTGGAGATGTAAGAAAAACTACAATTGTCATGTCTATAATTCTCCTTAAGAAGTAAAACCACTCCTCTGCAACATTCTACTTCTAAAAATGTTTATAATGCTAATAATGGCAGGACAGCATGGTCATACAAAATAACATAAATGGCGAAGGGATAGATTTAGTGTTGAAGAAGGTTGAGAGATTGGATGGTTCTAATTTTTCTTGTTTCCTTTTCCATTTTTGGTTTCTAAATATTCTTCAGCAGTAGAACTAACCCTTCACCATGTTCTACTGTTGAACATAATTGGCAATCTCTCAAAGAATAAGACAAACACAATTTCAAAACATTTTGATATAATTATTCATGGAGACATCCATGTCATGGAGACATCTGACAAGGAAGGTATGCCCTTGTGAAGGCTTACTGCATAGTCATAATGTAAGCCTTGTGTGTAAAACTTCATTGTCAACTGGATATTCTCTGTCTGCTGGAATAAAGTTACAAAACCAAAATATTGTAAAATTGTGATCGTCACATTTTTTATAGGTTTCTGCACCCTTCCAGTCATTACTATGGAGAGTGACTGGTTTCAACATCTCCAGCATTTGTTATTTTCACTGCCAAAAAGCTTTTTTTAAAACAAAAGAAAAAAAGACTTCAATGAAACCCTATTTCGTGTAATAAAACATCCTAGAGTTATCAACTTGTACTTAATATCCTCCAACACCACCACCTTCAACATCCAGTCCGTAACAACAAGTTCTGCAATCAGTCATGTGGTGAGTCATGGTCTTCTTCTGATTTGTTTCATCTACTTACACAATGTTGTAAGGTTTCAATAAATCAATATTAAATAAAAATAAAAAATAAGGTTGCATGCAAAAATATTTAAAGTCTATTAACCATTTTAATTTAATTGATTTTGAACGAGCATTCTGGTAACAATTTCTCAACACACCCATTTGTATTTTTTGCTATCCTCCTGCCTTCATCCCCGGCAACTGGTTATTCTACTTTCTTTATCCTTCCTTATTAATAGAAAAAAATAGTATGATGAACAATATTTCATATTGATACTAGACAAATTACAGTGTAAACAAAATACTTATTCATAATACCAGAATGTATATTTGATACATGAAAGTCATTGTAACATATTTGTGGACACATCACAATTTTCATTAAAAACAGTATTTACTAACCTATTACAATTTTTTACAAATTAATTTATATTCTTCGCTGAATTTTCCATGAATGTAAATCAGTTTTTTTACAGCAATTAATCTGAATTGAATCAGCAACTTTTTTTATGTTAGCATCAGTTTCTCTGTTACCTTGGTTACTATGAAAACTTCCTCCCTCTTCAATTTGCCAGAGCTGAACCATTTCTGTAACGCCTTACCAATAGCCTCTTCAGTCTGATAGAGGTAAGCAGTGTCAATGTGTCTGTACCCAATTTCTAATGCTGCATTGACAGCAGATACTGCTTCATCTTCATCAGCTTTGCTTTTTGTCTGATAATTGAAGCAAAAGAAGTTAACTGAGATTCAAAAGCATCTTACAAAGCAGTATTTCTAAGGAAAATACAATAAATAGGAAAAAGAAAATTCATGGCATATTTTACTAATATAGTTTCTGGAACCAATAATACATTAGCAGTAGTAGTCACTGTTACTAGTTAGATAACTGCGTATAGTTCATCTTATACGATTACATCAAAAGCCTTGGTCTGTACATGGAATAACAGACTAGGTAAAATTTTAAAATAATTTAACTGGTTGATGTAGTAAGAGAAAGGTTATATTTCACAGACAGTGTGCACAGTCTTCCCATTAAAGAAATTATTATTTTAAAAGCATCTGTAATAAAAATTTGAATTAAATTTCATTTCATTTGTTGGTCTAAATAACATATACAAAAGTAATGGTATCACTATCATTGCACAGCTAAAAACTTTGTTCCAACTGAATTGTCGACTTTGTACTCGTGAGCAAACGGGGTCTTTTGTTTACTTTTTTGCATTGCCTTACACTTTTTACAGTTAAGTGTAAGCTGCCATTTATGGCACCATTCAAAAATAACATCCAGATCGCACTGAATTTCTAAGTAATCATCAGAGCACCTCACTTCCCGATAAATAAGTGCATCATCAGCAAAAAATTGCATCCTGCAATTAACCTTATCACCGAGATCATTTATAAAAATTAAGAAAAGAAGTGGTCCTATTACACTTCCTTGACGAACCCCTCAAGTAACATCTAGCTTTGAAGAAGCTTCCCCGTCAACAACAACATACTGTGACCGACCAGTTAGAAAATCGCGTATCCATTCGCAAATCTGCTCACATATACCATACGCTCGAATCTTCGCCAAAAGCCGGTTGTGTGGTACAGAGTCAAAAGCTTTCTGGAAATCCAAGAAAATAGCATCAACTTGTGATCCTGCATCGATAACTTTCATTATGTCATGTGAAAATAGAGCCAGTTGCGTTTCACACGATCGGTTCTTCCAAAAACCGTGTTGGTTTGCTGTAAGTGACTCGTGTCCATCTAGAAACTTCATAACATTAGAGCATATGACATGCTCCAGAATACTACTTCAAACAGATGTTAAAGATA
Organism: Vandiemenella viatica; assembly: GCA_031002005.1. Classification (NCBI taxonomy): domain Eukaryota; kingdom Metazoa; phylum Arthropoda; class Insecta; order Orthoptera; family Morabidae; genus Vandiemenella; species Vandiemenella viatica. Next base: position 167,927,420 of record JARYHS010013630.1, on the reverse strand, counting down.
TGGGTCGATAATTCCTAGGATCTCTCTGATCTCCTTTCTTGAAAATGGGAATCACCTGCACTATTTTCCAGTCAGAAGGTACTTTTCTTCCTTCTAAAGATTTATGAAATATATCTGACAGAAATGGTTCTATTTCTTCCATGTATTCCGAAAATACTCTGACTGGTATACCATCAGGACCTGGTGCCTTCCCCCACTTCAGGAGCTTTAATTGCTTTATGATACCTACACTATCAATTTGAACTGGATCCATCTCAAATTCTACACGCCGAGCAAAAGTGGGAATGTTTTCCATATTTTCGTCAGTGAAAGAATTTTAAATTCGGTGTTAAATACGGTAGCCTTGTTGCAGCTGTCATCAACTTCCCGACCGTCTTGTAGAAGAAATGACATATTGTTGTCACAACCACTAACTTTTTTTACATACGACCAAAATTTCTTTGGGTTTTCGTTGAGACTCTTGGAAAGTGAGTTGCAACTAAAGTCATTAAAGGCCTCGCGCATCGCATTCTTAACATGTTATCTTGTCTCAGCTAACTTATTTTAGACAATAATTAAGCAAAACACACAAAAATATTGGAAATGCTGATATTTCCATGGGGTAATCTTACCTAAGAAATTGAACTGATAGTTTACTGATGATTTATGAGGCACCAAAATAATGTTTCATAAGCAAGATTAAATGTACATATTTCAAACAATGTTAATTTAGGCATGTTTAAGAATACTATTCCCTTACAGCCTTTCCAATTTTTTGATTTGATGAAATTATTATACCGATCAATAATTAAGTTGAAAAATATTCTGTATAGAACTTCAAATGCATATTTACGAAACCTGATGTGTCTGCAAGGTGGTAGCATTAGGTAGCTAATTCTTCTGACGATTGTCGGATAAAAAAAATCCTCAGATTTCATTGAACTTGAGAATACGAACTACATACATTGTAGGTCAAACTAAATACATTCTTTCAAGTATTTACTTGTGTATCATTCATGGATCACACCGCTCTAAAGAAATGTGAAGTCACACAAGTTTGTTGAATAGTTAGGGCGAAGAGAAGGTCAAAATATTTCTGCTGAATGCTTTGAAATTCAGGTGCAGAAATAAACAAAGTTAACAATAACTAAAAATAAATATAATATGAGACAAAATGAAATGTTTCTAATTTAACTGTTGTAACAACCATTTTTCCAATTGATTTTAACCATACAAATTAATTTTCCCAAAGGTGAATGGGGTAAATTTGGTACATGAATATAAGGAAATTTCTGTGTAAATAATAATTATAATTTGGCTTTTAGTCCCATTACTTGAAAGAGAAAGATTAGATCTAACCAAAAAACCCAGCTTGTTTTGTTAAATTGACACCAATTTCTCTGAATAAAGTTGTAATTTTAATTTATACATTATTTTAATACATGCTTCATTGCAAAAAGTATAAATATTTTTAATTCTATACTGTAATAATAACAGCATATTACTATCAACTGTAAGTAATGATGGTTGATTCAATGTTTGTTTTCAGACAAGCAATATATGCATTTTAATTTTTTAAAAATTATGATAATCTGTTCCGCTATATTCATTTATATAGATTCAGTGGAAGCAAGAGGCACTGGTTATCAAATAAAATTAAGGACAGCTGATGCAATTGTTGTGTACCAAGTTTGATAGCAGCACTGTCTCAACAAACTAAAAAATTGTAATGTTTTTGGTATAATTGGTTTTATAAGAGATTCAGTGGCAACAAGAGGCACTGGTTAGCAAATAAAATTAAAGATAGTTGAAGTAATTGTTGTGTATCAAGGTTGATAGCTGCACTGTCTCAACAAACTAAAAAATTGTAATGTTTTGGGTACAATTTGTTTACTAGCAGATGAACTCTGTGAACACTGGCTGGAAGTAATGCATGAACTATCACTGCTGTATATGTGGAAACAAATACACGTACCTACATCCACAAGGTAGATCTTTTTACACACAAATTCATTAGCCTTATCAAGTGTTTCATTCATCTTTAAATGATATTGATACCAGTTGAAATAATGTGAATTTGAGTATGTAGGCAATTTTGACAGCTGTAATACATTCATCATACAAGTATTAGGAAAAGAATGGAAAATTCTTCATATATTGGAGTGGTAAAGGGGAATGGGTTTGCCCACTTATTATGTTCAGGTAGTGTGAGACCCATATTACATGTACCAAGTACAACAACTTGAGGAGGTGAAAGGAGTGTAGCTAGATTTGTTTATGAAAATTACCATAGAAAACAAATAATAGGTATTTTAAAGAAGCTGGGTTGGGAGTCATTGTAAGACAGAAGGAGGGTGAGTAGAGAGCTTGACTGTATAATGAGCAAGCCTGCATTAGCAAAGAGGATTGGACGTACGTTGGTAGAACAATTATAATAGTTCATGAAACAAGCTAATCCTAGATTTCAATCATAACTGAGTGGAAAATTCTCATTTTGTTGGTGGTAAGGGTGTCAGGGGCTTGAATAAATTACCAAGGAAGTGATAAACAGTTCACCTGAATCATATGAAAAAACTTAAAGTTTGTAAAGAGTAAGAAGTTTGAGAAATTTCATCAAGATAGTAAAAAATAATATGAAGCTTAAATTTAGGTATCCAGGAAAATTACCACTGTAGGTCACACTCAATTTTAATTAAATTAAATAATTATAAAAAGTCTTCAGTTTAATTGCAAGCTATAATTATATATAAATAACTAATAAAAAAATTAAATTATGTGAGGTTTCTTATTTAATTCTAATCTTAATGATATTGCTGCTTGTTATAAATTTGTTGAGAGATTCACTCAGCAGAAATAAATTGACAGTAAACTAAAGTATTTGGCATCATAAATAAATATTATGTGATTCAGTAATGCTGCTGTCTAGATTAATAAACAAAATCATGGGGCCTACCCCATAGTGGTTGTCTTGGCTTTGACCTTTTATTATTCACTTCTAAAAATGGTTCATGTTCTTATAAGTAAACAAACAAAAAACTTTGTGTATATCACTCATCAGTTAGTTTGGGCCTACTATCACACAAACTCATCATCAGAAACAATTGTAGATCAATTATTGTATAGTTTTTTCAAGTTTAAGTCCATCATCCATTTCAGGAAAGCAGAAATGATTGACACAAAATAAATAAAATGAAGATGATTAAACAATAAAATAGTAATGAAGATAATTTTTAATGCCAACATAAGGAAATCACTATTCAAATATAGAAAAGTTATCAGCAAAGTTATAGTGTTCAAAAACTAACAGCAGAGCCAAGTCTTGACTAGAAAAAAAAGGAATTCTGAATAAAGCAGTTTGCTCATAAGGTGATTGGTGTGTCACAGAATTAAAGGAGGAGTTTATGAAGGGATATTAAATTGATTAGTAACAATTAATATATTCACAGATGATAATGTGAAATTTTAAAGAAAATATGGGGATCTTGAGTATCTGCCTTAAAAGAAAGTGTAAGCACCTAAGAATTTTGGCAAATTCTAGTTTCCCTAGTAGTAAAATATTCTATAGATCGATTGTGAAGTTACTTATGCTGGACTTAGAAATTTTGAGAAGAGTAGTTGTCAACTTAAAGGAATTTCCCTGAATACTTTCCACCAGTGACAATTCTCCATAAAAATTATTTTAAAGTGTATTTATCATATCAGGAAACGTTTATTTTAAGAGATATTCCGGTTTGTTCAAGCTTTGAAACACGCGATCAGAAAAGTAGAAATTCTAAGATTTTGTAATATCTTTAAATCGAGTAAAGCGACAGCTGAAATTTTATCACCCAGCTATAGTCAGCATTGTTCCTGATATTTTGGTAATAAAATTAAGTAATTTGGCACAGTTTAATTAGCAATTTCAATTAAGAGAAAATAATTAGCTTTTTAAGTAAAAGGAATATTAATTTGAAATTTATATCAGTAGACAGCCCTAATTAAAATGATCCTGAATATATAATGGTTTTAGTAAAAAGTTTAAACATTTGTCTAGTAATTAAGTTTTTGAAAATAAATTGTCGCGGATTGTTGTTGACACGCGCAAAAATCCGGAACACTTAGTGATTTTCCCCGATCGCATTAGAATGTGTCACTACGCGAAGATTGAACAAGACATTTAAAACTAATCACTTAAAAATACTCACTAAATATCCATTGATCTTCTATTAAATAGGTCTAAACACTGTTAGACTTTAATTGCTTTTTATGCTCTAGTTCATTTAATTCGCTGGGTCATATTTTTGCTAGGCCGCAGTAGAAAGTTGTGTTTCGGCTGTGACATCATTGAACCTATATAAACTCGTGCTTACATGTGACCGCGTCTTTTCTTTGATTTGATTTCGTCTGTCTGTATCCTGGGAGCATTATGTGAGATAATCTGCATCAGTTCGTGTCGGAATCATGGTTAGCCGGTGGAAAGTTGGGACGTAAAGGCAGCCATCTTGGAACATCCATGTGTTAGTCTGCGAGTATGAAGACTACTTAGAACTTTTAAAATTTCAAAGGGGTGTCCGGTAAATTTTCTCTCCACAATCTGCAATCTTTTGGAAAAGTCTGTTCGATCACCTACTCAACTGTATAATGCTATTTTGGAACTTGTGACTTTTTTAATACACTTCAAATTTTTTGAGCAAAGTGGATTTGTGATTTCATAGTAGACAGTAAACCTTTTCTAAGTTTGTGGTTTGAACAAATTTAGTGGTGACCTCTAAGCATTTCAGTTGAGATCCATAAGGGCTACATGGTCAAATTAAAATTATTTTGCAAAATTTCAACGTGAACTATTGGTTAAGGCACTATAGCGATACTACACCCCTGGTGTGGCTTTGGTCCTTACAAAAGATAAATGAGAATGAGAGAGAATAGGAGAGTATATGCATTATCAGAATTCAGAGGGTACAGTAGGGTGGTTATTATAGGGAAAAGGAAACATATAATATAAAACTACATGGAATTAGTAGCAGCAAGGAGGGAAGTAAAGGTGTGTATTCAACAAGAATATTATATACGGATGGTGAACACTAAATGATTCAACCAGAGATTTCTACAGTTAGCAAGAAGTAGTGGCCAACAGAGATCATTCACACTTTTATCCAGATTGATGAGGAAAATAAACCCTTCGACAACAAGGTTTGTGTGAGAGAAAAAAGTTTTATTGACAAGTAAAGTTGTTAGGACAGTTTATTGATGTGAATCTCAATCAGTGAACAATGTGCAAGAAATTTCAGACAAAATAAAAACAAGTGAAAAAAATTTAGTGTGAGAATGGATCCCTTCCAGGAAATGGACAGAATTAATCACTGAATGGTAATTAGGTTAAAACTGTTAAGGTGAATCTAGGAGTTTATTGCTGTGTAAAGGAATTCTTAACGGATGGTAAGTCAAAAGTCAGTGTAGGTGCAGTGTTATGGAAGGCAGAAGTGACAAATGTCATAGGATAGTGATTTTGTATTACTAATCATCATTATCAATCATAGTTACAAGTCATTGTCCAGGTCTGTTTAGTGCATTGAGACCATATTTTTAAATCACAATTTAGATTGAGGTTACATTTCTATTGGTTAACTATGTACAAGAGAATTATGATGAAGTGGACAACAGAAGGAAAAACAGTTAGGGCTTTAGAGTTCAACAGAATTGGTTATTTGTTATGTTTGCTATTGCAATCCTCAAACCTTCAGATTTCATAGATGATGCATTTACTTTCTCTGTTCTAATAGATAAATGGTAAAATTGTGGTGGAGCATCCACTGCAGAGGATATCTACCTGCTTGCCTCTCTATCTCGTTCCCTCTTCCAACCTACTTTTGCCCTCTACTAATTTTTACTCTAAATTCGTTCAGTATTTCTGGTAAATTATTCATCACTTGGCAATTTATTCCAGTCCCTTATACCCTTTCCTGCAAAAGAAAATTTTCACACACTCTTATGCCTGAAATCAAGTGCCAGCTTGTGGTCATGGTCAACCTTATTTTTCCAAGCTCCTCTCTTAATTTTCCCACTAATATCTTTCAATGCTTCATCGCCAATATAGGTATTGTACACTCCCATGACTCTATTCACCAACCTTCTATCCTCCAATGAATCCCACTCCCGCTCCTTTATCATATTAGTTATCGATCGTGTTCAGCAGTAATTTCCAAAGACAAATCTGGCAGCCCTCCTCTGGACCCCCTCCAGTGTTTGATACCCAAAATATGTACGAGGGGGGACCCAAAAGTAATGGGAATTGGGCTGCGGCGGGGAGGGAGAGTGGGGGAACACATTGTTCGACCTGGTGTCTGTTACTGTCATTCCATCTGAGTCAGTGTACGAAGTTGTGTCGCTGTGAGTGCATCGGTTCGCTTGTGATAGTTTTTTTAGTAAGACAACTTTTTCCATTCCGGCGAAAATGTGATGGCAGATTGTCGAGAGCAGCGCGTGGCTGTGAAATTTTGTTTCCTGTTGGGGAAATCGGCCGCGGAAACTATGTCAGTGCTGAAGACTGCTTATGGGGATGCTGCCCTAAGTAAAACCAGAGTCTATGAGTGGTTTTCACGTTTTAAAAATGGAGAAATGTTAATTGATGACCAATCCCGTTCAGGACGCCCCTCAACGACAAGAAGAGACGAAAACGTCGACAAAATCAATGCCCTCGTTCGTGCAGACTGTCACCGAACCATTGATCAACTCTGTGAGATGTCTGGAATATCATGGAGTTCAATTCAGAGGATTTTATCCGAATATTTGCACATGAGAAAGGTTGCAGCCAAATTTGTCCCTCGCCTTCTCACAGACGAGCAAAGGGACGTCGACTTCATGCATGATTTGAGCTTCAAAATCAGCTCAAAGAATTTTTCCGAAAGTGATTACTGATTATGAATCGTGGTGGTATGCATATGACCTCAAAACAAAGCAGCAACCAAGCCAGTGGAAGACATGTGCTTCCTCATCCCAAAAAAAACTCTCCAAGTGAAGCCAAACATCAAGACAATGATCATTTGTTTCTTCCATTGCAGAGTTGTTATGCACGCGGAGTTCGTCCCACCAGGTCAAACTGTCAACCAGGAACTCTACTTGGAGGTTTTTGAAAGATTGAGGAAGAGTATCTGGAAGAAAACTTCAGATCTTTGGCGCACAGGCGACGGGTTCTTCCATCATGACAACGCGCCAGCCCACACCGCCCTTTCCGTAAAGCAGTTTTTGACCAAAAACGGCATGACACCGATTGTCAACCCCATCCACTCACTGGATCTAGCCCCCCGTGGTTTCTTTTTGTTCCCCAGACTCAAAAGGATTATGAAAGAAAAGTGTTTTACCACTGTGGAGTAGGTAAAACAAAAATCGCCGGAAGGCATAAAGAACATCCCGATAAGTGAATTTAAAAACTGTTTGGAACAATGGAAGGATCATTTCAAGTAGTGCGTTGTGGTCAGTGGAGAACACTTTGAAGGTGATCAAAATTTGGTGTAAAAATATTATGAAATAAAGACGTTATGATGAATTTCCCGTTTTTTTTGGGTCCCCCCTCGTACACTTGTACTAACATGGTTGGGGTGGGCTTAGTTTCTAACCTCATCAAAATAATCCTGTCACTAAACTGTTCACAATAACTCACCTGTTTCCCTACTCTCTTATTCATTACAAATCGTACACCAGTGACACGATTGACAGCTTGTGTGATAATTATCCTGTATTCCCCCAACTACAGATTGTCTCACTAATCCCAGCAATATCTAATTTAAGTCGATCCATCTCCCTTTTTAAGTTTTCTAATCTACCATCCTTATTCAGACTTCTAGCATTCCATGCTCCAACTTGTAGAATGAATCTTTCCATTCTGATATCAACCCCTTGAGCAGTTCCCACCCGGAGATCTGACTGGGGGACTATTTTACCCCTCTCAAATATTTTACCCAGGAAAAATGAATCATACTATATGTAATTTGAGAGGATTACATAGCCTGGGGGTACACTTAGGGTATTTAATGCAGTGATTTCCTGTTGACTTCTGCATTCCTATGCTGTTTATCATTTCTGATTCATCTGCCTTTACGGCCATTTCCAACCACAAGGGCAAGAGTGTACCCTGAACTCTTCCACCCTCCTTTCAGAGGCTGTTTCAAAGCAGTGGTTGATGGCTTATACTGGGAATCTTTCAATCACCACAACCTCGTCCAGGGTGCACCATGATAAGTGAGGTTGACATTTGATTGGAAGAGGTTAATGTCATCTCTCCCAAAACCTTACACCCCAGATAATATACAAAAGGGGTATTAGGAGTGGATATGGCAGTTGTAGATTTCTTGTGAACTTGTAATATTTGGAATTATCATAAAACATTTTGCAGTATAAGAGAGTCAAAGAAATGTTTTAACCATGATTAATTGTTTCCTAAGCCTCAGTATTTTATGAAGCACTGTCAATTGCTAAAGTGCACAATGTAGAAATGGTGGAATAAAGGCTCATCCACACTGTGGCCAGCTCAGCTCACGATCCAGGATTTTGCCAGTAGTATTCACACAAGCTGTTAGGCCAGGTTAGATCATATTGTAGATGATGCTATTTCATTTGAATTGCTCACAGAGAACAATGCTGCACTCTCAGCTAACTTTAATTAAAATTGTACTGATTTTGGATGAAGAGATCAAGATAGTTTGAAACCAGAAGTAGCTCAAGAGAGAAAAATTTTAACTACCAGCTATAACATGTGAGATGAGTGGTGGGAAATGTTTTTGATATTTTAGCTCAAGCATTTCAAATTTAACTCAGAAAACTTAATACTGCTCCAGGTTAATTGATAATATAGTTTTTGCAACAAACATTCTTTGGTTGGGTGTTAATACTCAAAAGAAGCTTTTGATACAATATACATTCACTACAACTTTTAATTTGGAACCTGGATCTATACCTTTGCAATACGAAACATGTAATAATATTTGAATTTATATTAAATTTTGGCAAGTTTATTGTAATCAGAAATAACATACTGTTAAAACATTTATTTTTTATTTATTAACCTTTTTTTATTGCTTTTGAGCAGATGGTTTTAGTCACACTAGTGGGCAGCTCAGCTCAGCTTGGTGCAGCTCTAGTCTTGACCATTGTTGATCAGTGGTGGCATGATCTCAATGTTGACCTGCCTTACCCTGACCTGATCGATTGGATTACGTGTATTCTTCTAAAAGATGATTGATAAAAATGCGATGGAGTGCCTGCTCTGGTGGCAATTTACCTACACAGCCTCCATTCTCCTTTCCTCTTCCAACTTACTTTTTCCTCTACTAATTTTTACTTTAAATTCCTTCAGTTTTTTGCGGTAAATTATTCATCACTTCTCTTGGAAATTTATTCCAGTCCCTGACACACTTTTCTACGAAAGAAAGTTTTCCCACCTTTATGCCTGATATCAAGTGCCAGCTTGTGGTCATGGTCAACATCACCCTTCCAAGCATCTCCCTTAATTTTCCCACCAATATCTTTACAAACATCATAACCAATATAGGCCTTGAACACTCCCATGACTCTCTTTATACACCTTCTATCCTCCAATGAATCCCACTCCAACTCCTTTAACATATTAGTTATTGATTGTGTTCTGTGATAATTTACAAAGACAAATTTGGCAGCCCTCCTCTGCACCCTCTCCAACTCCTGTGTTTGATACCCAAAATATGGGTCCCAAACTATAACACCATATTCCAACAGTGGAGTGAACAAAGTTTTGTATCCCAATTCTCCTATTTCTCTATTGCATCCCCTCATCACTCTTTCCAACAGGTGAAGGATTTTGAACCCTTTCCCTATTACCTATCCAATGTGTCCTGCCCAGTTAAGTCTGCTATCAAATATTATGCCAAGGTATTTATATTTCGAGTCTTCAATAAGTAGCTCCTTCCCCACTTTGTAATCATAATCAGCCTATACCTTTTTATCTGTCAACTAATTAGCTGGCTCTTCTTTGCATTTATCTTCATCCCATGTTCACTCACCCAGCTAGTTTTCATACCTACATCAGCCTGCAGCTATTTACAGTCTTCTAATGATTTTATCCATTGATATAACATTATGTCATCTGCAAACAAACTAACTTCTGACAGAAAACCATTATCACAATCATTGATTAGAATAATGAATAACAATGGTCCCCTGTGGGACTCCCATGTTCACTCCTACTTCTTTTGATACTGCATTTCCTACCCTATTTGCTTTCCATCTTTTAGGAATTCTTCTACCCAGTAAATGACACCAATAGTTTTTACCTTATTTAGCACCATTTTATGGCTCATTCCATCAAAGGCCTTTGAAAAATTTAGTGCTCCACCATCAACTTAACCTCCCCCAACCATTTCATCAGAAATATCTTGCATATAGCCTACTAACTGAGATTCCTATGAATATCCTTGTCTAAGGCCATGTAGAAGACTGGAAATCACTTACCTTCCTCACAGACAATTCATACATGTTTGCATATTAATATCTCCATTAATTTACCTACCACTGATGTGATTGGCTTATAGTTTTGACCCTGTTTGTCACCCCTCCTTTATGGCCCAGTACTATTATCGCACTTTTCCATTCATCTGGTAAACAACAAGTATCCAGACTTAATTTAAATAATGTTTCAAGGTAAGATACAATGTCCCAACCTACTATCTTTAAGACATCTGTAGTAATACACTGGCCCCTTTACACTTTTTTAGATTCCTTAGTTCCTTCATAATATCTTCATATTCAATTACAAATTTTCTAATCTGCCCAACTCTAACTGTGCAGATTGGCTCCTTGTCTGATAATACTCATGAATTATTGTCCCTAATGGTCTCACTGAACCAGTTACTTAATAACTCTGCCTTTTCTAAATCCTCAGTTACTTCTTCTCCATCCTTATCTATAATTGTTACAATACCCTCTCTTCCCTTCAGTTTCCTGGTATAGCTACAAAAATTTCTAGATGCATCAGTCAGAGGTCCCCGCACACCAGTAATATTCCTCATAAACTCATCTTTATTACTTCCTTGGTTAGTTGTTTCATGACTACGCTACTGCCTTGCTATTTCTTAACACTGTTATGTTCTCGTCTCACCAATCTCTTTAACCTCCTCACCTCCCTGTTTTAGTATGAAGGTTCTGCACTTCTCTTTATTCTCTGTTTTGGAATAAACATTTTGTAGCTTAGCCATATGATAGAGGCTGCTTCCAAAGCCGGTGGACTGGGAGATCGAGAACCGGCTGTGCTATTTGGAATACGGCCGAGTGGATGTTAAATTTCCCGCTGGTCCGTGGGAGTACCATGGAAGACCCCGGAGTGCATGCCGGCTACCGGAAGTCAAAAAAAAGGTTTTTGTGGTGCCAGGGCTTATGATCGATTGTATTTTTGGCATCGATTGGTTGTGTGCTTTTAAAACCATCTTGTATTTTGAACAAGGATTATTGGATTTTCAAGTTAATGGGTACAAGGGAAGAACTAGTATGAAGAAATGTTGGAAGGAGAAGGAAATGGCATCAGTTAATGTACTATCATGGGGAAATGCAGTAGCCAGTGGGAAAGAACCCCAATTTTTTCAAAAGTTTATACAGTTTTGTGTATTGTCAATGCAACCAAGCAGACAGGTGGAGAAGAATGAGTTAATAAAAGTGGAGTAATAAACTGTTTATGTTGCTGTGTTGCTGACTTGAAGCAGCGCTTAGTGAGTAAAAGGTGGTATGTTAACCTGAGAGTCAACAATCCACATAGAATACACCTGGAGCATCGTCCAAGACAAAGAAGACATCAATCATGAGTAATAAGTGTTCTGGATGTGCATCAGGAAGTGGTTTTTTATCATTATTATTATTATTGTTATTTGCTCCATTGTTGGTGATGAAGGACTCCATAAATATTAATTGTAACATGACATTCCGTGACGGCACTGGAGTACAATTCGTGTTAACTTTATTTGGATGAATATAAATGATTTTGTATTGCATATTTTGTGATTTAGCATAAGCAGACTACCGTTGTATCTTTGTTCTTTCTCTCTAAATATGGTAATATTCAGTCTACAGAATTTTTTTAGAGGGGAAGTGATACTTTAGTGAAAGTGACAATAGACATTTGGCATGGACAGTTAAAACTATGGTCTAGAACAATCATCGCACCCAAAAAGATGCGATTCAGATAATAATATATTGTGTGGTTTCTTTGATATAATCTTGATGTGTTTCCCTGTCTCCTTGTGAAGCTATTTTGATGTTTACTTTTACTTATAAATTATTTTCTATGTACATTTTAATAAGGACGTGTTTGGAAATATGTATTGAAGCCCCACACCAGTAAAGCGATATTATGTATGGTATTTAGGATAGGAACCCAAGGTTGCAATTTGTATGTGAGTGAATGTGGAGTGAAGTTTGTAAGTAATCTTGGGGAACATTAGTCCATTGAAGAAGTTCATCATTGCCATTTTGACTGAATATCCAAAATCTTATGTTAAACTTGAGGGGGCTGTAGCATAGCCATATGATAGAAGCTGCTTCCAAACTGGTGGACCAGGAGATTGAGAACCAGCTGTGCTATTTGGAATATGGCCGAGTGGATGTTAAATTGCCCACCGGTCCGTGGGAGTACCGTGGAAGACCCCGGAGTGCATGCTTGCTACCGGAAGTAAAAAAAAAAACGCCCACGAACCCAACATGTGGCACCCACTAGTCTTCCTGGGGCAGCTGAGATCATCGGGCACACCACCCATGTGTGAGTTTTTCTCGAACTCCCTTTTTTAATGTTGAACTATTTTCGGTTAGAGTTGTGAAAATGCAAGTGTGATTTATAAAGGATTGTTAATATGAACCGTTTTAACTAAGGATTCTGCAACCTTTGGGTACATATATATATAGAAGTCCGATGAAATATATGATCACAACTGGTGTGGGTAAAAATTTTGAACTCTATTAAACTTACAAAAGTTAATTTTGTTATTCTCTTTTTTTTTTGATTCTTCTTGACACCGTAAAGTATGTTAATAAGCTGAATCACTGGTGACCGCGTCAGCAGAATTTGCTGCTTCAAACATTTTCATAAAAAGGACTAAATCCCACCATCACGAGCATTAGTGTGCTCTACCAAGAGAGAGAAATGCGACAATTTCTTAACCATTTTTTATTATTACCATGAACTCGCCCCACTTTGTCTCCACTGAACTTGTGTGATTCTTGCATTTAATAAAATTAACCCTGAAATATCTTTTCAGTTCCAAGATTTGTGCCTTTCTATGATTGTATCTATTTTCACCTTCAATTCTGGCCACTGGCTTACTGAATCCCTTTATATCCATCAGAACTGCATTATGATCACTTATTCCTTCAGTTACTTGACACCTGATTAGGTTATCATCCGGCTTTATTAGTAAAATATCCAACATGTTTGGTCCTTTTGTTTTTTGTTTAACCACCTGTGTAGAGCATAATTCCCATACTAAGTTAGTTGCAAACCTCTATTCCTTTATGTTATTAATCTTATTTCCTAACTAGTTGACACCTGGTAAGTTCAAATCCCCACCAATAATGACCATTCTATGCTCACTTCTGAACTCAGAATATGAATTTAGTTTCTACCCCAGTGCCTCATCTTTATTATTTTTTATTATTATTTATTATTTATTTTAAAACTATGGTAAGTATTTCCCCAGAAGTCTACTCTACTGCAAGTAACTCGTGGTCATGATCTCTGAACACCAGTAAACTGTAGTAGTCTTTGCTAACCTGTATAAATACCCCTGACCCAGTTGATCCTCTATCTCTGTAGTAAATTCTGTATCCATCGGGAAAAACCTTGTTGTTTGGTGTTCCTCCATTTAACCTGACTCTACCCCTATAACTATTTGAGGTTGATGTATCACTATTAGATTTGCAAACACCACTACTTTGTTCATTATACTTCTACAGTTTACCAGTATACACTTTTATCACTGGCTTTGTGATATTTTCAGCACTAATAATTTCCTTCCCAGATCTGCCCTCCTCTGTTATTGTTTCAAAAGCTTCTTCTGTTTCTTTAGTATTAGTGACTTTTCTAACTATTGATCGACACTCAGTTTCCCTATGATTACCTATTTTTACCCCCTCACCATCAGCCCTTAATCTAAAAAATGCACAGTCCTGAGCCTGTCATCACTGGAAGTGGACTCTCTCACAGCCCTAGCCAACAACTCAGAAAGTATTCCCCTCAGGGCCGGCGGATAATATGGGTATGGTGGGTAGGAGTACCCACCCGGAAAAAATTTCACCCGGAATATGAGAGCGCATAGAGGAAAGAATTGAGAGAAAGAGAGAGCAGACCAGCTAAGCATGTTAGTTTCGTCCTTCAAAATGCGTGTATAATAGCCTGTGTACCCACAACAACACCATTAGCGATGCGTTAAATCCCTTTGATGTTTCAATAGAGACCGCCACCCTAGCTGTCGCAAACTCAGCAAACAATCGTTGTGAGTGAAAGCAAGAATGCTACGGTAACATAGTGTATGTCCAAAAACAGTCGTGTGTGAATTGAGTGTAGATAATGCTAGAAGACAGCAGAACATGGAAGATAAATTTGCATCACCCTTAGATGAAGGATCCACTGGAACCTTAAAAGATGGCCTTATTCAGCCAGCTTACAGTCAAAATTGAGAAAGTAAGTAAAACTCTTATTCTTTTTCTTCACTGTATACATAAATACATTCACATGTAATGAATATTCATGTTTAAGTACTAGAGATATAACAGAAGCGACATTACGGAAGCGGAAACAGAAGCCGATGTTATATGAAAATGTGATTTAGTGCACAGAATCTTCATTTAGTGTCTAGTTATTTCTATTTAATAAAAATGACAAATAATGTTTATTTTAATAATCAAATCAAACAATAATAGTAACTGACTTTGAAGTAGTAGTTTTCTAATTACTATAATTAATATTCGAAAGTTAAAAACAAATGCATAGCAGCCTTTTCTCCTTTTTAATTTTCCCCCAAATTAAACTTTCTTTCACTGAACAATTTTTCGCTAGTAACACTACTAGGCTGACAAAAACCTGTGAACTATTGGAGACAACATGGAATATTTGAGATCGTTCATTTGCCATCACCTAAAGAGGATCTACTTTTAATAGAAGTTCTTTTTGCTTTTACTACTTCACTGATATTGGTATTTTTTTCTTGATATAACTTAAGATCTATATTTAATTTTTCCGACATTTTAATTTCTTATGGATGGATGGATTACAAATTACTCTTTAAAGCAATGGTGGTACGTTCTTTCAGAGAATATTCTTTTTTACTTAGTGTACCTTTTGCCACAGATTCAGTTTTTTGTACACAACTATCTAAATAGGACTTAGTTTTGGTTTAATGACACGCTACTATCATACAATAAAACACATAACTAAGGTGCCCACAGACGACCAACTTGATTGCCAATTTCTTTGTGAACTTTATTGGCAATGAAGTTGTACCCCCGGTACGAGTACTTTTCATCAGGTTTATTTGCTGGATGTTTTCTCTTATTTCTATTGTTTTGTATGGCGGTTTTAAGCATTTTGGTTATAGTAGAGCTTAGTTTGTGACTGAGAATTGCAGTTGTTAGTTTTAAGAGAGTTGTGTGAAGATGATATACATCCTGCTGGTCTCAAAGGAATGGCATCAAAACTGCACAGATTTCCCCATTCAATTTTTAATGACAGAGATACACGCCTTTAAAGCTGTCTATTTTCAAAACTTTTTAAGACTGGGAAATAAAACCTACCATGAATTGTAGGACAAATTGGGAGAATTTATTTAAAAGGACACTAGCATGGGGATTTTATTGCTGGAAATGAATGGTCGTTCGCAACCCCGATACTTTTAGCTAGTGGTCAGAGCGTCAAGGATTTAAAATTTTTCATGGCTATATCGTCACATATTCTTGGAAGAAAGAGACTTGTAATGTTATGAACAAAGTTTTTTTTATTAATTTATTTATTTTAAGGAATTTTAACCTCCTGGTAATGTTGAAGTAACATGATATGTACTCTCTTTGGCTACGGCTTCAAACCTTTAGCTCAGTTCTAAGTTTTTCAATTGCCTCCGGTAGCCAGATGTAATATTTCTGATTCTTTTCTTAAAACTGTCAATATTCATAGTTAGCCAAATTTTTTGGGAAAGAACAATTAATTTTTTCACGCATTCTTATATTTGTTACAATCCTTGAAAATTTCATATTTGACCTTCCACAGCTTGGATAGTTCTTTTAGCGTATCAAAAAATTCACACAGATTTGAATGTTTGGTATTTTTGCAATATTCGAAAAGCAATATTTGACCTCAAACAGTAGTAATGCAAATTACTGATCAAACTAAAACGTACAGTAATTGAAAACAATAATATTGACAGAACAGTTGGAAGTTAATGATTGGTGCTGAAAACTATGTTGTAAACTTCCCCACAGATGCTACAAA
Organism: Vandiemenella viatica; assembly: GCA_031002005.1. Lineage (NCBI taxonomy): Eukaryota > Metazoa > Arthropoda > Insecta > Orthoptera > Morabidae > Vandiemenella > Vandiemenella viatica. The sequence continues at coordinate 167,910,973 of JARYHS010013630.1, read as the reverse complement.
AAGGTCGCCCACCAAAAAATATGAAAGTTTTTGATCTCAGCTCTAACCAAATCTCAAAATGTCAACCATCAATATACTTACAGCCATTCAACATTGACATCAATATGGCACCAAAGTTGGCAACCAAGTTGATCATCAAGGGATTCCTTTAAAACTACACTACACAATGTGTGTAATAATTATAAAAAAGGAACCCTCACCGATATGTCACCACTCCGACCTACTGTCAGCACTCACTCAATTGAAGTTAGCTCAAACAGCACCGCAGTACCCAGTGACATCAGTTCCATTTTATCTGATGTACTTTTTGGTTTCACTATGAAAGATGCAGAAGAGGAAACCGAAGCTGAAGTCCCAAATCTTGTGGAACATCGGGACTTGCGGTAGCAAAAGCAGATCTGCGTTACATTCCCAGTAAGAAAGTACATGGCGTACCCTCACACACGCACACACACGCGTGAATATATTATATTACCCTTGTTTGTGTATTTATGTGTAAAGGCCAATAGACTCATAACACGCAAAAGTTTCAGCCACACTTACAGCTGGTAACACAGAGTAGTATAACTATATATACAAGTTTGTATAGTGTAGTGCTGTTATCTCCTGTGTATAAATATACTACCCCATGTTATGAGCTGTAGCTTGTAGCTACACCAACCCCATGGCTTTGTTCCAGAACGACATAGTACAGCAGCATTATAGTGAAATACATAAGATTTCAGGACTGTACAAATAAGCGATTCCATTAATTGCCATGACTCAATGCTATTCTTTTCTGTACAGTTTCCACATTTAAATATAGTTAATTCCTGAGATTGTAAAAATGCGCATGGACTAATAAACAAACGTAGCAGTGCTACTTTCGTTTTTCCTGATTTACGAATTTTTTTTTTTTTCCGTGCTATCCTTTTTCCGCTAATATACTATTCACTTGACCTAACACTATATTAATTCAAAAACGATATTTCATTTCTCTCTAAGCTATCCTTTTTTAAATACTAATGTATGAATTAATTATTCCCCCTGGAGGCTACTTCGAGTAATTCTTCAGTACCAGTACTGAACGAAAGACAATCCATGGCTTAAACTTAATAAAAACAGCAAAGCTATTTGCACTATATGCACCAAAGCGTGTGAGCGGTAGTTGGTTATCAAATTAACCTCGCGTGCTATTGCATCAAAGCAAGCCTGGGTTGACAAGGGTTTCTCAAACTGGAAGCATGGACATGAGCGGATAAACTCTCACGCCACTAGTTCTTTTCATAACAGCTGCACCGAAGCATTAAAAATTGTTGATAATATCAATGTTGTACATTCGATATCAATGGCTCATTTAAAACAGATGCTTGATAACTTTAGATATTTAGTACCTTGAAGGCATTGGTGAGACAAGGTCTTCCTCTGAGAGGACCCAACAACAATGAAAATTCAAATTTCATGACTTTTTAAGGGCTCGAGCTGAAAATGTGTCTGAACTGAAATCATGGATGTAAAGAAATGGTCACAAATGGCTTCATCATGACTGTCAGAATGAAATTCTGGATTTAATGGCCACTACAGCACCGTCGAAAATCATGGAAGAAATAAGAGAAGCTGTTTTTTTTTTCTATTTCAGTAGACAAAACTTCTGATATTTCCAGAACTAAAGAAGTTTCCGTTTGCCCGAGAATCGTTTCCGATGATTTCGTTGCAAGTGAATATTTTATTGGATTCTTTTCAACTGTGAACACCAGGGCTGAAACCTTCTTTCATTTGGTTACCAATATTTTCGCCAAGCACAAGTTAGTATTTCAGAAGTCAGTGCTATGATGGGGCTTCTAAAGTTTCTGGAAAAATAACATGATTGTAATCACGAATACCCAAAGATGAGCCTCGAGCATTATTTGTGCACATTAATGCTCATGATCTCAATCTTGTAGTACAAGATTGAATTGAGAGAGTTCTAATAGCGAGAAAATTTATTGAAACAGTAAAAGATTTGATAAACTTCGTGTGAGACACGCTGAAACGGCTTTGACAGTTTAAGAAACTAGAAATGGCAATACAAAAAGAAACTAATGATGATTTGCCTGCTCTTGCAGCCTATTGTCCGACAAGGTATTTATAAAAATTAAAGGTTTAAATCAATTTTTTAAATAATGGTTTTGTATGTGTAAAAATATTATCTCTTTTTTACATACGGTTAATGAGAATAAAATTTCTCAAATCCGTAAGAAATAATTATCATCAGCTGATACAATCGTTGTACGATTATTCTGTAGCCAGAGAAGTGGACAGTGCTATCGCTGCTAAGACTTCTGGATTTTACTCCTACATGGAATTATTTGAGTGTATTTTCTATTTAACAATGATGACAGATTTTTTTGATTGCGTCGAAATTTTGAATGCAGATCACCGATGTTTTGTACTGTACTCGAGAGTCAAAAATCGAAGAAAATTTGGCAGAAAGGTGTACAGTTAGGTACTAACTTTGAACTCAGCGAACCTCAAATCCCACATCAACAGAAAATTTCGAAGCGCCTTGATCAAGGTAAGAGTGAAAATATCATATTCGAAACACCTAAAGATTTTTTCCACAAATCTTATTTTGAAGTTTCTGACCAAGTACTAATGTTGTTAAAGAGTCGATTTGACAGACAATGATTCCATACAGTTCTTCTAATCATTAGAACGATTTGCTCTGGGACAGCCCACGAATTTAGAAAAAATTAAAAGTTTCTATAATTATTATTTTGACCAAGAAAGATTGCTCACTGATAGAGACATGTTTTTACACCTTTTGAAAAGGCAAAATGAGGAGGCAAAAAATTTAAGAGGGGTAGTAGATTTTTTACACAAGTACCAATGGACTAGAGGACTCATACCAGAGTTTGTACGCTTCGTCCGACTACTCATTACAATTCCTGGGTTTTCCTGTTCAAATGAACGAAGTTTTTTGGTCTTACGCCGACTCAAGAGTTACATAAGATCGACAATGTTGCAATATCGATTAAATAACATTGCTATATTACATGTATATAACAACCTTACTCAGGAACTTGATTTAGATAATTTATTGAATCGTTTCATTTCCAAACAAGCACAGCGCAGTACAGTTTTTGCATTGCGCAATTAATACTGATTAATAGTCAATTTAAAAAATAATAATAAATGTTTTGTACACAGCTAAAATATATTTAATAAATATATTAGTGAATAAATTTTATGATGAATTTTTAAATTTATTTTCTAGTTTTTACTCCTATGAATTTCCCTTAAGAATTTGATTCCATAGTTATCACTACTATTGTTTTAAGTAAGATATTTCAGGGAACTGCCCTTCCCCCTCCCCTTTTTCTTGCCTGACTACCCTCCCGGGACTAACACGAAACGCCAGCCCTGATTCCCCTGTCCCTCCTATTTGGATATAGGCCATGCCTAGTGAAACCACACCTACCAATGATCTCTACAGGCACAACCCCCATGACAGAACTAATGCGGTTCCCTAGTAGCTCCTGTGTTTCCACATTTACCCACCTCACAGCATGGCTCAATTGAGTCTGGTCATGGCAACTTAGGACTTGCTTGAGCTCTGCCCTAGTGTGTTGTGCCTCCTTCAACACTTTCTTCTGGTCACTCTCTATACTATAATTAGCATTTCTATCAATATTGTTCCACACGCCACCCATTATCACTATCCTAAACTCCTTGGAGAAACCCCTACAAAGTTATCTTATATCCTTTATTACCTGATATAATGTTGCACTAGGTTTGAAAAAACATGTGACCTGGTAATCTGTTCCCAGCTGATCCTGAAAAAGAGTGCCTTCAGCTCTCCCATGACTACTACCTAGCAGCAAAACCATTTTTTCCTATTAGTTACTTAAAAGCCCCTATACCTAAAGGCCTTCTGTACCTTCCTACTCCTACATCTGCATGAGACTCCTCCCCTCCAGATTCTGGTAACAGGTCAATTCCATTTTCCCAACAATTTTTTGGAGTGCCTAGCTTCTGCATCCTGTTTGCTGTTTTTCACCTACGAACTGTTATCAGCTCCAAACCATCCTTATCTCCCCCTTCTCCATACCCACCATCTCTTTCTGCCACTATAGGCTGAGCCTTCACAGACAAGGCCTCCACATGCTTTTCCACCATAGGCCATGCCCCCACACGCTTAGCTTCAATTGACCTGACTCTTTCCAACAACACTCTAATCATTTCGTCTTTATCCCTTATCCTTAAACCCATATCCCTCATTCTTTCGTCCCTAATGCAAAGTGAAAAAACCATGGGAGAGCCTCATTTTATTCCCACATTCCCTCTCCATTGCATGCCCAATAAAACTCCTTCTTACACCCACTGAACCCAAAACCATTTTTCATGTTCCCACGAAAGGCGACACACTTTTCAGACATGATTTTTCCAAAATACTTCCATTACGTTCCAAACAAATTTTAAAGTGGGAAGAACAACGCTATATTACAGATTAAAATATGGTATTACCATTGGTAGATTATAATTGAGTGGAGTAGCTTGTTAACTACCAGAATTTAATTTAGGACAGTTTATCCAGACAACCCAAACAACACCTACTTTATTCCTGATAGCTGTAACTACACTAGCATACCACTGACTGTAAGCTATCTGTTAAATTTTGTAACTGCGTGACAAAATTTTACTCTCAGAACCACGAGTTAGATTGGATAGAATATTTGTACATTTCATTACTATAGTTAGTTGTTATGTTTATTCAAGTTAGAAAGCAGTTTTATAGTTTTTAAGATAGTAATTTCAATTTTTTCAATTTCATCAGTTTTCGGCATTCACCTGGAGTGGAAGTTCGTATCTAATTTATGTATTTTTAGCTAAAGTATTAGATAGGATTCTTTTCATAATAACTAAAGTTAACATTTATTTAAAGATCTAGTGATTGGTAAAATTTCAGAAAGATAGAATTATTTTTATTGACAATGTCAAATTAGCTAATGTAAGGACTTCAGACATGCGATTTCATATCTGATCAATCCGTCAGCAACCATCCCTGTGAATAAGGAAGAGAATACGTTCCCACGGTTCGTGAGAGAGCAGTCGCCAGGAACCTTCGAGAAGCAGGGAGCGCGATGTAATATAGGTGCGTATGTGCAGTTAGTCTGTCTCAGTCTGCCAGGAACTGCGAACTTGGTAGCATGTAGGCGCGACACAACATTAGCCTCAGTAACATGTAACTCAGTAGGCCAGCAAGTTTTATATCAAACACTGCTGTGCAAGTTTTATTTTGGAATAATGTAGATTCGTATATTCAAGTTTTACTACAATGAAGATTTTGAAATAGTCTTTCGCCAAGGGGGGCCTCGGAATTGTTTAAAGTAGATTAACAATTGAACAATGGGAGCGTGTGATGAACTTTTATTGGCTTTCTTCAACTAGTGATTTAATTCTTTGAACTTTGGGGTGTGGTCTGGCTCGAACGGTTAATCGTACTTGTAAACATTTCGTTGGAAAAGTCGTCTGATTGCCTGTACAGTTTTTGGTTTTGTAAAATTGAAGAATATAGTTATTTAAATGGCAATGAACTATTTATTGAACTTTACCTTTTCATAGTTTTGGGGTTAAAATATATGTGGCGACCGTATAATTCTATCTAAGCCAAAACTGTAACATCCAAGGCTACATACGATCATAGCTAAGATCCAGTGCTTATGCACCAACCCCAGTGCACATCTTGGTCCTCTTACATGACCTGGAATAGTACAACTAACTCTGCTATATATGAGTTGATCGGAAATTAATTAAAGAATTTCCCTACTCTACTGCCCAAGTCTACAGACACACAACTTATTTTAAGATCAGAAGATTTTTTCAATCTGTAGGAACTACAGTACTGAGCCATTACAAGACCCTCTATACATTTATTCTGCTACAGAACTCTATATGCACTAAATACCAACAAGAACTCAATTGTACTGTTAAACTATAAATACCTGTTTTTGATAAGCAAGTGATTTATAACAATGTCCACTTCACTCAGTTTTCAGAAAATCTGTTTGTTAATTCTGTTAGTCACACCTGTTTGTCAACTTTCCCAAAAGCCTTTTCTATGTAATTTAAGCCAATACCTTTACTACACAATATTATTTCAGGATTTACAGGCATTCATCAACCACCACTGCTGTGATTTCCATGCCTCCCCCCCCCCCCCTTCTGATTGCAAATTTAATCTATACCTAAGCCCACTTTCTTGTTAGTTACAAACAGGGGTGGATCCAGGGGGGGCTAGGGGGCTTAAGCCCCCCCCCAAAAGTATCTAGGTCCACCCCCGACACTGTAATTTTGGAGACCTTTTTCTTAGCTCTACGGATTTGAGGTCCGAGAAGGCTATAAAGACTACCCTAAGGCCGACTCAACCCCCCCAAAAATCCACTGCCACTGAACGCAAGCCCTCTGAACCAAATTTCATTCAAGCCAAGCCCCCCCCCAAACCAAAGTCCGCTCAAGCCCCCCCCCCCAAAACCAAAATCCTGGATCCGCCCCTGGTTACAAATAACACATTTTTGGATATATTTCACTTGATACTAATATTTTACAGCATTTGTGGTCTTAAGTACAGCAACCTATTCCATCAAAACTACAATTTAAAAGTTTAAAGTTAATATTAATTTAATACAGTGAGCCTGAGCATAATCTAGATATTTCATGTAGGATAATTTACACAGAATATGTTTTTCACCAATTACCAGACAAATAAAGCCATTTCAAGCACTAAACCCATTGGTAATAGGTTGTTTTCTTCACAGATAAATAATTTATTCCCTTTAATCATTGTTAGTGAAGTGTAAAAAATCATGAGTGCTTCTTTTTCAAATGCATATGTATTTTTATGTTCATAACCTACATAATTTTTTTGTTCTAATAAAATGACATGATCTGTGTCATGCGGAATCACTTAAAGTACTAACTAGCTTTGACTGAAGAGTAAATTAAAATTGAGATAAAAGAAATTAAATATGTTCTGAAACAGCATGTTTAGTTGTTTGAACCAAATGAAAAAATTAAATCATACTGTAAGTTTAGTCAAGCTTTATTTATTCATCATATTTCTTTAAGTGGCTCTTATATAAGTCTACATTTCTACCAACATTTCCTATATTAACTAAAATTTCTCAATAACTTCATCCATACAGTTGCAGTATTGTCAAAAGGAGTCAGATAATAATTTATTATAAAAAGAACCTATGGTATTTGTTGTATCACTTTCAAGATCAATTAAGGTTTCTAAATCATATTTATCTATTCTCGTGACTGTATAACTATTATATGATCAGTAGTATACCACTAGATTAGCCAAATTTAAAGAAAATTCAGTCATTTTTATGAAGAATGTGTACATGTTGTTCACTGAATTTTTAATTAATTTATTTTTAAATTAGTCACTAAATCCTCTTAATGAACTTCAAAGTGCTGTTGTATTTTGTTTAGATACTTATTTGAATACATTTTCATAAACATTTTTGAATCTATAACTGTACCAATGATTTAAAATTATAAATTTACAAAATTTAAATCTTACTTGAAATGTTCCAAGGCCAATTGTAGGCATTTTTTGGCCATTGTAAAACTCAACATATGAAAATTTGTGATCCATGTTTGTAGTGAGAAACAAACAGAATATGTAGTATGATCATCACATCTCTTGACATATAACAGAACTGTTATCTTCATAACCCTGACTTCAGTGACCCTAGTTTAAAAACAAACTAATTTCTTTATCTCACCATTATATAATCAGTCATGCTGATAAAACTTAGTAAACTTTTTTTATTTCAAAAAGTTGAAACAGATCATAGAATAGGCAAATCACATTTTTTAAGATATATCTTCTCAAATTTACATTAACTTGTGCATCATTAGCATGCTTGTTTCAAACTTGAAGAATAATAGGCATTTTTATAAACTATAGTATTTGTACACTATATTTTAATTTGTATTTCATGCAAGCCGCCAATGTGTTTCTTAATTGTTGTTCTTTTATTAAAATTTAATGCAGTCTTTACCAGAATTCCTTGAAGAGTATTCTGTGAAAGGAATAGTAATGTAAGGTGAGGAACTTCTGTACCAACATAAATCCAACTTAAAAACAGCTGTCTTCATACTGATGCTTATATTGGCAAAAATGTGTTGAAGTTTTGTGGCAATAAAGTGCACACAATAATACAAGCAGTAAATGGCCAACTGGCACAAAGAAAGAATAAAAAGAACAAAGGAAGATGATGGGATCACTGATAACTGGGATATGGGATGCTCCTCAGAAACTTTGTAGCAGTCTAAAAAAAGAGTGAGAGACTAAAATATTTTATTTATTCTATATCTTGCAATCTTATGTAGTAATGGATTTAATTTGTTTTAAAAGTTATCATAGTTTAATTAATTTGATTTTGACTATGACAGATGCAATCAACATAATTTTGCATTTCACAAATTTGGAACCAACTATACATAACAACATATATTAAAAGGGTGGGAAGTGGGTCAAAAACTGTCATATGAAGTTAGATGGGAATAATAAGTTTTGAGACATCATGTTGGAAACACTGTTTTAATCACATTCTAAATTTAAAATGGTGAAATTTGTGTTTGTCACCATGGGGAAGGGGGAGAGGAGAGCAGTCCATATAATGTGACATGTGGTGATGAGGATGGCATGGCATAGCATAAAGATGAAATTTATGTCACGTGTATATTGTCCAGAATTTCCCTTGGATCTGCTTTAATTCCATGGGTACTTAACCAAAGAAACAAACTTTTTCCACTGCGTTATTTCTGAAATCAAGTGGTATTATTTTGTCATGGAGGTTACCTCTTTCCTCCCACATACTACTCCTGATTCTTAAACCAACATCAGGTCTCTTTGCATCAATAGGGACAGTGGACTGTACTTAAGTGAAGCCTGGAGATCAATTATTAGGGATCTATGTCTTGAAATACAAAAATCTTCTCAACAAGGCCAAATGGAAGCAAACTGACGCTGTGGACATAGTTCGCTAGCACTTACGTCTACAGGTTAAGCAACGTTGAACGTGGCGAGTGCTTGGATGGGTGACCGCATATGGCTCAATACGCAGTCCGCAACACTGATACCCTCGGCTTGCGGTAGACCGGTTTATGGTTAGAGCAACACTCCTGTCACCCCTGCAACCTTTCAAATGACGTCAGAACTGAGAGACATCATGGCGGCTGACAACTCGCCTGGGGACATCGCCTTTACTCTCGATAATGACGAATTCCCGGCCTTGACTTCGGACAACGAATCCATCTCAGCTGAAATCGACAACCAGGACATGGAATGCGACATCTTAGCCTCCTGCAAGCATGGGGCAGCTACCTCTGCTGCCACCTCCGAATACAAGAATCTCTACAAGAAACAGGCCACTGAACCTAAAGTCAAGGGGACCAAGAAACAGAATAAGAGCCGACCGTCGATAACAGCAGCTACTTCCTTTCCAGCAATATTACCCTACTCAGTTGACCTTAGTCTACTATCCGCTGCTTCAGCTCCTACAGTGAAGCAACCACCACAAGTGCCTCAACATCTGCATGAACAACAATTCATCTCTTCCCATCGTACCGCAAGGGCATCTCCAACCACTGACACACTGCAGGTCGTCGAGACCTCAAACCAATTCCAGCCTCTGCAAGATGTAGTACAGGAATCAAATGAAACCCAGGAGGCAAAGAAGAACTCCAACATCCCACCCATCGTTGTCCAGTTTGAAGAGAGTTACAAAAAACTACACAACTGGGTGGCCAATGCAGTAAAAGGTCCCTTCGCTGCCAAAACAGCTGGTGGCGACAAAATTCACTACTACAGAAGATTACATAAATGTAACAAACATGCTTGCAGCCAACAAAACACCCTACTTCACCTTCCCCACTGGAGCAGTAAAGCTGATTAATGTAGTTTTCAGGGGTATCCCACGAACTTACCCCACAGCAGATTTGAAGGAAGAGCTCCAGGACATGGGGTGCGAAATACAAACTGTTGCCCAACTCAAACAACCAGGTACAAACGTTGCCATGCCGTTGTTCCTGGTGGTGGCTCCAGACCTACCAGCCAACAGGAATCTGTTTCAGGTAGAGTCCATATCACACCTGAAGGTCTCTACTGAAAAGCTTAGATCATCTCCTGGACCTCCACAATGTTACATGTGCCAATTGTATGGTCATAGGGCAAGATGGACCCTGTATGTGTAAAATGTGCGGGGGGACATGAATCAAACGAATGTTCATTGCAGAAGACTCAGGATGTGGCCAAATGCAGCAACTGTGACGGCAAGCACGTCGCTAGCTACAAGGGCTGCATTGCATATAAGAAAGCCCGGGATCAACACAGAGGAGAAAACTCTTCTCAATCAAAAACAGATGACAGAGGAACAAATTCCAATCAATCAAAAATGGCAAACAACGATCCCCCGGTGACTAACCGGGGCAAAGACAACCTTCCACAAGTTACACCTACTAATCCACATTCCCAGCAAGCACCTATGAATAAAAAGACCACCAGCCGGCGGAAGGACGGACAATCTTACGCGGCCACAGCAGGTACAGGACCAAACTCCTTAACAGAATCTGACTGCAACATAGCTGTGAACTCAGAGACTGTGGATCAGATCACTGAAGCCTCCTCACCAGCAGAAAACCCAAAATCACCATGGCTTCCTACATCAGCTGCCAGACAACGCACTCGTCGTCCCAACGGATCGCTCAGAATCGCCGCACCAGCTCAGAATGTCGGAGTTGAAAAACTTTTTAGCATGGTAGAAAAAGTCTTTGATACTCTTTTACATCTCATCGACAGGATGAACGGTCTGCCTGCAGATATCCAAGCAGCAGTTATGACAACTACCACCACCAGCAACAACTCTTTTAATCATGGATAGAAGACCTCATGCTAGCAGTCTCTCCATATGCGTATAGAACGCTAATGGTTTATACACCAGCGGTGGTTTCATACGCGGTCCGCTACGGCGCTCGACTAGTGCCGTCTGCGCCTCCTCACCCAAGGCAGACGAATTGGCCAGACTGGAATTGCTCGAGGACAGTTCGCTAATGGAGTGTGAGCGTGCTTCCACGTCCGCAGTGGCGAGCGATGCTGATTCGACGGCTGTCGACGAATCATCAGAGAGCGATGAAGTCTACTTGGAGGGTCTTCGCGAACAAGACAACTTTGCTTATCGCGTCGACTTGAAACACGTAGCTACACGCCCGCATCCAAGCTACTTCAGAGATCTACAGCGGAAGTACAAGTTCACTTCCTGGTCGCTCTGGGTCGTTCATGCCGACCTGACGTACGGCTGGTCTTTACCAGCAAAGACTGACGACTTCTATGGAGTATTGATCATCTCTGGGGACCGCGATGAGGAAGTCAGCGTAATCCAAGACGATGCTGAGGCCAAATGACTAAAGCGCCCATAGGCCCTAGCATCAATGCCGCTGGTTTTCGACAAGGACTTCTGCGCAAAAAAGTTATTCCGCAAGCTAAACGGGAAATTGAAGCGACAGCGCAGAAGGCAGCAAACTACAGCGACTGAGGACTGGCAGATTGCTGGAAACAAGATTCCCGCCGCATCAGAGAGGCTGCCGGCTGCGGAGAAGGAGGCACCTGGCCTCCAAGCTGCTGAGCCTTCCACGCCAACCAGTCCCACCAGGGACGACGCGGAGGCACTTCTCGCAACCCCAACGTCGCCCACGTCATCCCAGAAGGAGGGGGATGCAGCACCAGCCACTGAGGGACCAGTCCAGCCACTGGTGGTGCCATATGAAGGGAACTGTGGCAGCCTGCATGTTCAGCTTCTGCTGGCTACAGAGCTGTCACTGTTCTGTTGGCCGGCTGAAGGAGGCATCTCCATCTTAGCCTCCTGCCCCTCGGACCTGACGAGAGCCGCCGCCATGTTGAGCGACACGGGCGTCAGCTGCACCATGGAGCAGCCCAGCCCGCCGAGCATACCGGTCCCTGCGCCTGCAGCTGTTGAGGCACAGCCGAGGGCGAGGGTTAAGAGGGCCAACAAGAAGCAGCCCTCTCCTCCCGAGCTCCGGCAGGTGTTTCAACTGCCAGCTCCATGGACACGAGGTGAGGTACTGCCAAAACCAGCGTAGATGCACCAGATGTGGGGCTGATCATTGTGCGACTGAATGTACCACAGCCAGGGAAGAGGCAGTTTGCTGTAACTGCGGACTTAACCATGCAGCCTGCTTCTCTGGCTGTGAAAAGAAGAAACAGCTTAGGGCGAAACATCGCTCCAAAGCTGCCACGGCGCCCAGGGGCGCCCAGCAGGGCACCAGCTCCAGCAAGCCACCCCACACCGCCAGACCGGCGACTAAGCGCGGGCTCCATACGCGGGCCGCACCGCGTCGCCAAGACCAGCCCAAGACGGCTCCTCGGTCGGCAGCCACCCCGCCGCCGGGAAGGTCGACATGCCTGCCACTGCCGTACCGGACCTAGCGACCAGCTAACGGTGGTGGTTACGCTGCTAACGCAGCTGATCACCGCCCTGATGCCACGTCAAGATCAAGCAAACATCAGACAACCGTAACAACTGACGATTTAGACAAAAAGACATTACAAAAAAAAGCAAAGCAGACAGCAGTCATAGGGTTTACCCTGGTACTGCAACAACAATATGGCGTAAGTCATCCATATGACGCTGTGCTGTGCTGTGCTGTGCTGTGTGCCCCACCCAGGAGTGCTGGCAGTCCGTGGTAATGGTAGGCCCGCTCTGATTGGACGTGAGCGCAAACACATTCTGCGGTCCGCTGCGTCACCCGACCGGCGCCATTCGCTCCCTCCACGCCGCGCGGCAGATTCAGCTCAGACAGAGTTCCGAGTTGGCATCCGCTGAGTCAAGATGTGCGACGAGGAAAGTGCTAGCCGCAATGTCGCGCCAGGCGGGCCGAGTGCCCCAGCGCACTCGGCTTTGCCAGCAATAGTTGGGGCTGTGTTAACGACCCGGCCGACGGACACGGAATTGGCAACGGACTTGAATAGGACGGCTTCGCACGTTAGTATGACGACCCTGCAACCGAACTCGGACTCGATTATGGACACAACTCCGGCGGAACACCCCTCGCAGATGACGACCGGGCCTGCCCGAAGTGAAGATCCTCGTGCATCCAAGCGAGGCACCTCACCACTCCTCGGCGATAAAGTTAAGCTGCCAAGGAGTGAACAGAGGGGAAGAAATGCAAAAATCAGCGTGCCTGTCTCACAGCTCGCCTCAGCCAGTAAGGACAAGAAGGCAGGGAAGAAGACAATCAAGGGAGCTTTCAGCTTCCCCGCACCGACTTCTATGGACCAGCACAGCGGCACATCAGCGAAGAAAGCATCAGGCAGCCACAAAACAAGAACAGCCGGCACTCAGATCGACAGGGAGGGGTTTATGCTGGCACATCGCACCAGCAAGCCGCCGCCGTCACTAGACCCAGTTAGATTCGAACTAAGCAACCAGTACGAAGTGCTGGGCGCACCACTGTATCTCCAGCCTACCGGCAGCGATACTGCACTCTCCGCGTTGGGCACCAGCGCGGGCTGCACCACACTTAGCTGCTCTGGCACGGTCGACTATTCCGCGTCCGACGTGCTGCATCTATCGTCGGGAGGCTCCGGTTACAAAACGACTTCATCTTCCGACCTTCAGACACCTCCCCCGCGCGGAACTGGAGGCTCGCAAGTACCAGAAACTCCGGAGAGTCCAGAACCGGCCGACAAAGGTATCGGGTCAAGCACCCCCTGCATTGTAGTTGGATATGCAGAAGAGCGGCGCGGACTAACGTGCGGCTCCTCGGAAATAAGGCGCGATCCGCGGTTAAACCGCAAACAAGCTGACCAAGACACCCAGAAAGGGGCTCAACAGCAGGTATCCAGCCCGTTAGCGAACTCAACAGCTCACCATAACTCCAGTGAACTCCAGTACCTTCCACTGTACAGACACGAACTGGACATGCTGTTGGCTTACCTACCGAAAAGGAAGAGGCAAGATATCCTAAACAAAACCATCGACAGTGCTAGTCTCCCGTTCCGGCCGCCAGTCACCTGCAACAACGTAACGGACTCAAAAGCAGCACCAGATCAGACCCAACATAACAATAGAAGCAAGAGGAAAAATGATTCAACAGACACTTCAACACCAGCCCCCACTAAGAGGCTGGACAACAAGCTGACACCATCCATAGCCACCCAAAACAATGCACCCAACGTCGATGAACAGCAGTTCCGTCGGCCCAAGAAGACAGCCAAAGTAAGACAGATGCAAACAGTCGAACCCATGGATGTCTTCAACAGAGACGAAAACCTGCATAGTTAGGACAAAGCAACAGAAGATGAGGGTCCTCGCCCAGCACCCTGCAATAGGATATTACCACCACTAATGATAACCTACGCGGGATCCTACCCAGAACTATACAAAAGACTACAAAGCAAATGCTCCAAAAACATCAGTGTTAAGCCTCAGGGGATTGACAAATACAAAATTAACACATACTGCCTAGAGGATTACAAAAAAATAGCGGAAGAGCTTTCCAAAGCTGAGGTGCCATACTACACTTTCAGCTCAGAGCTAACCCGTAATCTAAAGGTAGTGTTACGTGGTATCCCAGCAACAATACCAGTGGAAAAAATAAAGGCCGAATTAGCTCTATCTGGATTCGATATAACAACAATATCACAGATGAGAAAGCCTGGAACAGGTAACGTGATGCCACTGTTTCTAACAATTTTACCCGACTCTCCAGAGAACAGAAAAATATACCAAATAAAACCTATGCTTCGCCTCACGATCAGCGTGGAGAAGATGAGGGCCAGCCAAGGACCACTGCAATGTCATCGTTGCCAGGCGTTTGGCCATGTACAAAGACACTGCAACATGCCTGCCAGATGCGTCAAATGCGGCGAACAGCACCCAACCACAAATTGTGAACTAAGGAAAGGAAGTGACAGTATAAAATGTGCTAACTGCGGCGGAGGCCATGTCGCATCTTACAGAGGTTGTCCAGTGGCTAAAGAAGTTCGACAAGCGGCTGAGAAACAAAGTACCATCACCTCCAAGCAACAAAAGGCAACACATCCTACCTGAAAATGTACAACCAAGGATGCCACCTCCTCCATTAACCAATATGGAGAACTGGCCGCCTCTGCCCGCCTCGGATGAGGCGACGTTAACAAACTCTACGTCAGTACTATTGAATCACCACGCCACCAATAGCCTGTCCTCACCAGAGTTCTGCAACATGGTAAAAATGCTGGAATCGACGATGACAGTTATGCTCAGCATAACAACGAAATTAGATCAGTTGACACAGCAGCTGTTGGAGCGCACATCAGTTCCACAAACCCGCAGCAAACACCTCCCAGCATGAATAGATGTAGACAGCTAAGTAGCCTATCGTTCTGTACATGGAATGCTAATGGTGTATTCCAACAAAAGGGAGAACTCGTCGAATTCTTACAACAAGAGGGAATAGATGTATGTTTAATGTGCGAGACCCACCTAAAGCCTGGCCTCAAGTTCACTGCACGAAACTACCGTACATATAGGGTGGATCGGCCAACAGCAGGAGGCGGCACAGCCATACTAGTACGGTCATCACTGGCACATAACCGGATCCTTCTGCCACCGATGAATTCTATTGAAGCCACGGGCGTAGTTGTGGAGACCAGCGATGGCCCCATCAATATCATAGCAGTCTACCACCCACCACGTCATCACATCGACGAAGGTGACCTGGATACCCTACTATCTGTACGCGGGAAGCTACTTGTAGCTGGCGACCTCAACGCCAAACATCAAACCTGGAACTGCAGATCCACCAACATCAGTGGCAGAAAACTCCTGCAGGCTTGCAACATCCATGGCTGTGTTGTTGTAGCACCTAATGTCCCTACACACACCCCATGGAATCATCGTCACCGTGGTGACATCCTGGACATATCCATCACGAGGAGAATGCCGGGTCCTCTCACGGCCAGAGTAGTTAACAGCCTTTCCTCTGACCACAAGCTGGTACTACTCGACGTGCCCAATCTAGAGCCTACATGGCATTAAGAGAAAAGAAGAGACTATCGCAAAGCAAACTGGCCAATCTTCAGAGAACGCCTCACAGCAGAATTAGCCCAACTGGTGGAAGACGAGAATCCTGAAACTGGACTCCAACAGCTAACACAACGCATCAAGCATGCGGCGGACGAATCCGCATCCATCCGCCAGGGCAGAAAGCGGCAGAAAGGACTCCCGGCAGACATTCTTGCTATCATCACCGAGAAAAACAGAGCCGCGCGCACATGGCAGGAGACTAGAAGGTCTGAAGACAAACGCCAGCTGAACCGCTTAATCAGAGAAGTTAAAGCCCGTGTCATCGCCCACCGAAACAGTGAATGGGACGCACGAGTAGCGACAGTCCAGGTGGAGGACGGAACGACTTGGAAGGAATCTCGAAGGCTAATGAGAAGAAAACCACAAATAACTCCACTACACACCGAGGCTGGCATATGCTGCAAGCCAACGGAAAAAGCTGAAGCTCTTGCCAACGCCTTTGAGCAGAACTTCCAACCTGTCACACAACCGCTAGACGAAGATCACATCCGGCACGTCCGGCACCACCTACGTCATTATATGAGGGATGAAGGAGGCGATGACGAAATCGAGCGCATTACCAGGAGAGAATTTCTGGAAATAATGTCACGTCTGCCACCTGACAAAGCACCGGGGGACGATGGTATCACGAACAGAATCCTCAAAAACCTACCACCCGAGGCCATCGATACACTGGTTCGACACTTCAACCACATCATTGAAAGCGGCACTTTTCCCTCGGCTTGGAAACATACGGAAATCATTACACTTTCCAAGCCGGGGAAGGACCCGAAGATTCCCCAAAACTACAGGCCGATCAGTCTTCTGCCAGCAATAAGCAAAGTGTTCGAACGCCTCCTACTAAAACGCCTCCAGACTCATATCCAAGAGGGCAACATGGTGCCTGCAGAACAACATGGCTTTAGGACCGGCCACTCCACGGTGCACCAGCTGATGAGAGTAGTGGAAACGGCAACAGAAGCATTCAACCACTGGGATCACTGCAGAGTGGTCCTTCTTGATGTGGCCAAAGCCTTCGACTCGGTCCTGCACGAAGGCTTATTATACAAGCTTGCGACACTTGGTGTGCCAGGCCGATTCCTAAAGATAATCCGCAGCTACTTACAGAAACGGACATTCGTCGTCAAAGTGGACAACGCGACATCCTGACGAAGATACATCCGTGCTGGCGTCCCGCAGGGCAGTGTACTCGCTCCAGTTCTATACAGCTTATACACAGCCGATCTGCCCTTGCGGCAGCAAGCTGAAACAGCTCTATACGCGGACGACACCACAGTCTTCACAGCTTCACGCTGCCCGGGATAATTGGACGACGCTTACAGGCATCGCTGAATGACATAGAAGAGTGGGCTACTAAATGGAGAATTCGTATAAATGCGTCGAAAAAGCCAGGCCATCATGCTGACGAGAAGAAGAACGTTGCCGTGCCCAACACTTGTGCTCTTCGGCGAGAGAATCCCCTGGGTGACAACGGCAAGATACCTGGGTGTCATCCTAGACGTGAAGCTGACCTGGAAGGCCCACATCGACGACGTACGACAAAGAGTGCAGCACCGGCTGGGGTAACTATACCCTGTCCTAAACTACAACAGCACCCTCAACCCAGGACAGGAGTACACATCTACAAGGCGTTGGTGCGGCCACTGATGGAGTACGCCTCTCCAGTCTGGGCGTACGCCGCCACAACGCACATCAATACCTCCAAAGACTCCAGAACCGAGCCCTAAAAAGGGCACTCCATTTACATTGCAGTTCCCAACAATTGATCTACATCAGGTAGCAGAAGTGCCAATGCTCAGGGATCGATACGTAAAATTGGCAACCACATTCTACAATAAGGCGCAAGAGAGCACTAATCCCACCATAAATTCGCTCACGCAATATGAAGTGAATCAGGGACCGCACCGCAGACTGCTCCACTTACTAAGATAAGTATACAATGGACAAATATACATGCAAATACCAACAAAAAAATAATAATAACAAAAAATGATGAAAAAAAACAACACCAATAAAAAGGTTACACCAAATAAAGCCTAGTAAGAAAAGAAAAAAAATGCAACCAGTAAAAATGAAGGCAATGCCAACTAGGCAAATACTTCACCTAAGAATTCTCCAGCACACGGGCTGGAGAAGAAAGTTAGGCTCTGCTGTCCACGCCGCGCTGCGCCGATTCACCCCGCTCCCGTCGGAGGTCCCTAATAATAGGATTCCAGGATTCACTCAGATGGAGCCCGCCATCCCGGTTAATGTCGAGCAACCGCCGCCGTGAGCAGCAGTCGTCGACTTTCTTGTGTGTTTAATCTAAAGTGTGCTAGATAGACTTGTTTTTATCTTTGAATTTTCTGTGTTGGCAGTGAGTCAGCAGTCGAGCAACCGCCGCCGTGAGCAGCAGTCGTCGACTTTCTTGTGTGTTTAATCTAAAGTGTGCTAGATAGACTTTGTTTTTATCTTTGAATTTTCTGTGCAGGCAGTGAGTCAGCAGTCGAGCAACCGCCGCCGTGAGCAGCAGTCGTCGGCTTTCTTGTGTGTTTAATCTAAGTGTGGTAGATAGACTTTGTTTTTATCTTTGAATTTTCTGTGCAGGCAGTGAGTCAGCAGACGAGCAACCGCCGCCGTGAGCAGCAGTCGTCGACTTTCTTGTGTGTTTAATCTA
Source organism: Vandiemenella viatica (assembly GCA_031002005.1). Classification (NCBI taxonomy): domain Eukaryota; kingdom Metazoa; phylum Arthropoda; class Insecta; order Orthoptera; family Morabidae; genus Vandiemenella; species Vandiemenella viatica. The sequence goes on along the minus strand of JARYHS010013630.1, from coordinate 167,892,196 downwards.
AAGTGTGCTAGATAGACTTTTTTTTATCTTGAATTTTCTGTGCAGGCAGTGAGTCAGCAGACGAGCAACCGCCGCCGTGAGCAGCAGTCGTCGGCTTTCTTGTGTGTTTAATCTAAAGTGTGTTAGTTAGACTTTGTTTTTATCTTTGAAATTTCTGAGAGTCAGCAGTAGTCAGTTGAGCCTCAGCGACCGTAGCCGACTGTTGTGCGTGATTTGTATTTTACTGGTTTTTGTGTTATCTTTGAATATTTCCTTTTTTAGGTAGTGATCCAGTGAGTTGAGCCTCTGCGTCCGTAGCAGGAGTAGCCGAATTGTTGTGTGATCTGAAATTTCCTGGTTTCGTGTTATCTTAAATATTTCCTGTTGAGGTAGTGATCCATTTAGTTGAGCTGTAGCAGCTGTCTGATTTTTCTGATTATTTTGTTTGTGACTGTGTTTGGTTATTTGTGTGAAATGGTTTGCGCAATGTGTTACAATAGGCGTCAGGCTCTCGAAGAGATTCGTACTACGATGGCATCTCTTCAGGCACAGGTGTGGAGCATGTTAGATGACGAACGGCAGTGCGAAGAATTAACGGAGGCTACTAATGTAGAACCGGCAGGTGAGGATTGTCAGGTATCTGTTGCAGGGAACGACTGGCACCGGGTGGATAGGAGAAAGGCATCAAAATTCCAAAATAACCGACGGGAGAGTGATATCTTGCCCCTAAGTAATGCGTTTTCAGTTTTGCAGGAGATTGAAGATGTTAGTGCGAATGGCCCAGAAGCACAGCAGGGAAGATTTACTCGCAGACACCGAGTGATGCCAGGGAAAGGATTACTTATCATTGGAAGCTCCAACGTCCGACGTCTAGAGAAACCTCTACGAGACCTAGCTGAGAAGAATGGTGCAGACCCACGTACTAACGTTCATTCTGTGTGTCTTCCAGGAGCAACCGTGCCACGAGTCATGGAGGCTATACCAAAAGCGATTAGGGAATCGAACTGCCGTCAGTTGAGGGTAGCTGCGCACGTCGGAACTAACGACTCGTGTCATGTTTCTGTTTCAGATATAGTGAAATCTATGGACAAGTTGGGCCACAAGGCGTATGAATCAGCGCGTGAGAATTCGGTAAAGTTGCAGTTTTTCATCTGTAGTGTCGTGCCGCGCATCGATTGTGGGGAAGCCGTATGGTGGAAGATTTATAATTTGAATTGTAGTCTACAGGAGCTGTGTCGCAGAAAACAACTGGGGCTTCGTCGATCTTCGACCGATGATAGCTGCCAGCTGGGACGCATTTGACAGGTCGGGCGTCCACTACACACCGAGAATGGCGATCAAGGTGGCTGCTAAAATATGGAACCGTCTTGATGTGAATTATTTTTTAGGAACACCGTGAGGCCCGAGGATCCCTCAGTTCAACGAAGAAGACGCGTCGTTAATCTTGATCTTGGTTCTGGAAGTGATGGCGTGAATAAATCGAAATTTACAGCTCCAAATACTTCACCCGTTTCCTTTCGGAGTGCAAATAGTAAAAATGCGAATTTAGACTCTACAGATACAGATATTAAACCGCTAAGGATAATGGTCCTTAATTGTCGGAGTATTAGAGGGAAAGTAGCCGATTTCCACGCTGTAGTTGCGACTAGCGATGTTGATATAATACTAGGAACCGGGCAGGCCCGCCGTAAGCGGGCGGCACATCGAGGGGGGGGGGGCGGCAAAACGAGCGATCGACAGATCGACAGTCGCCACCCCGCGATAGTTCCCACTCCATTGTCGCCGCGACGTAATTTCCTAAATCCACCACTGGCTACTTAGACAGGGGGCGGCATAATCGGTATTGCACGCGAGCGCTCAAACAGCTAGCGGCGGGCCTGGAACCGGGAGCTGGTTGACGCCGGAGGTAGAATCTAGCGAAGTATTTGCTCCTCAATTCAGTGTTTTTCGGAAAGACAGAACTACCTCAATGGGCGGAGGTGTGTTCGTGGCCGTTAATAAAACCATCAATTGCTCTGCAGTAAATGAAACGGAAAATTGTTGCGAGTTAATATGGGTGAAGGTAAAAATTGGCAGAAGTTTAAAGTTCATAATAGGATCATTTTACCGACCTCCGGAATCTGGATTAGATAACGCGGAATATCTTAGACAGTCACTTAATAGTATTTCTCAGAAATTTCAGGGACATACATTGATTATGGGAGGTGATTTTAATATACCCTCTGTTAACTGGGACACATTTACGTTCAGGTCAGGTGGAAGAGATAGGTTAATAACCGAAACGTTCCTGGAATCATTCGCGGAAAATTCTCTTGAACAGATGGTCGAAGAGCCAACGCGGAGCGTCAAGGATTCCTCGTCCATTTTGGATCTTTTTCTTACTAACAATCCGGATATTGTAGATAAAGTTTGTATAGAAGACGGTATAAGTGATCACAAGGCGATTGTGGTAACTTTAAAATCTAGGTTGAATTTGAAGCATGATAAAGACAAACTCGTGTATTGTTTCGATAAGGCAAATGATGCGTTTATGGTCGATCATTTGGCGAAAAATTTTGAAACGTACACGCTTAATACAAATGTTGAGGAACTTTGGTTTAATTTAAAAGAAATAATATGGACCGGCTTAAATCAATTTGTTCCCAAGAAGTTTATTAAGGTTAGTAACAAATTCCCGTGGTTCAATAGGGAAGTGAAACGTTTGCTCAGGAAGCAAAGGCGTTTACATGCGACGGTAAAGAAATCGGGGGACTCATCTGATCGCGCTAAATTAGTCCACTTGCGAACGGACGTGCGTAAGGCAATGCGTGATGCGTTTAAAGAATTCCAAGCCAGAAATTTATCCGAAGATCTGATTACTAATCCAAAAAAGTTCTGGTCATATGTCAAATTAATAAGAGGCTCTCGTAAGGTCATGCCGTCGTTGATTACTGAAAATGGGGAATTATCAGAAACTAGCGTCGAGAGAGCAGAAATCTTGAATAATGTATTTAAAAAAGCTTTCACGTCAGAAAACTCGGAGGAGATTCCGATATTTAACAATCGAACCAACAAAATTATGAATGATCTCGTTCTCGATGTCGAGGGAATAACTAAACTGCTTATGAATGTAAATCCCAATAAGGCTCCAGGACCAGACGGTATTCCTACAAGATTCTACTCTAGGTACGCAAAGGAAATTGCGCCGTATTTGATGAAATTATTTACCGCCTCCTTGGATCAAGGAAAAATACCAGCCGAATGGAAGACCGCCATCGTAAGTCCAGTGTTCAAAAGTGGGAATGTTAATGATCCTCAAAATTATAGGCCGATCTCGTTAACCTCAATATTTTGCAGGATTTTAGAACACATCATCTATTCAAATGTCATGCGGTTTTTGGATGAAGATGAGCTTTTAAACCCAAATCAACATGGATTCAGAAAAGGCCGATGCTGCGAAACACAACTTGCCCTCTTAATTCACGACTTGAGCCGTATTATAGATGAGCAATCCCAGGTTGATTTAGTTTTATTAGACTTCAAAAAAGCTTTCGACACTGTGCCTCACACTAGGTTACTTAGGAAACTTCGCGGTTACGGTATATCTAGACAAATATGTGATTGGGTTGCAGACTTTTTGAAGGACAGAACACAGTGTGTAGTTCTCGACGGTGAGCGTTCATCACTTGCCGAAGTGAGGTCCGGGGTTCCCCAAGGAAGCGTGATAGGGCCTCTGTTGTTTCTCATATACATTAATGATTTGTGCGACATAATAAGGAGAATGAAAAGATTATTTGCCGATGATGCTATTATTTATCGTGAAATCACAACCCAGGACGACTGCGCTTTGTTACAAGACGATATTATGAAAATAATTGCGTGGTGTAAAGATTGGCAGTTGGAGTTAAATGCTAAAAAGTGCCAAGTCATGCGTGTAAGTAAAAAGGTGACACCATTTAGCTATGAATATACAATTAATGGCACTGTCCTTAGAACGGTAGATTCCGCTAAATACCTAGGGGTAACAATTCGTAATAATTTGTCGTGGAATGAGCATATCGAGAATGTAATTGGGAAAGCAAATCGTATGCTTAGATTTCTGGGTCGTAATTTAAAACAATGCACTCCAGAAGTTAAATCGATTGCGTACAAGTCACTAGTGAGGCATTACTTGGAATATTGTTGCTCTGTATGGGGTCCCCATCAAAAAGGATTAATGGAGGCATTAGAGATGGTCCAAAGAAGAGCCGCCCGATTCGTGACAGGTATATATAGTTGGAGGGAAAGCGTAAGTGCCATGTTGAAGGAGTTAGGTTGGGAAGACCTGGAGCACCGAAGGCGTTGCTCACGACGGAAGCTAATTGAAAAATTCTCGACTTACGTATTTCGGAATGACAGCAAACAAATATTGCTACCACCAACATACATATCTCGGAATGACCGCGAAAATAAGATAAGAGAAATCAGCGCCAGAACCGATTCATTTCTCTACTCATTTTTTCCACGAGCGATTAGGGAATGGAATAGAATGGATTTATCGGGCGAGTAAACACAAAATCGGACAGGAGTAGCTTCCGATAAAGCACTCCAGCCATCCTGATCTGGGTTTTCCATGGTTTCCCTAGATCGCTCCAGGCGAATGCTGGGATGGTTCCTCACAATAGCCCATGGGCGCCACCTGCCATATACCGTATATCCCTTCCAAACCATTAACTTTCCTGATAGGTGCAATGCACCCTCCGCCAAACACTTTTAGTGAATCGCGGAGGAATTGTAATAGTAATAGTAATGTTGTTGTAATTAAGCCTTATTTCTAGGGTCTCGCTTATGACTTACTCCCAGAAGGAAGAGGCCCTGGCCAACACTACAGTCTTGTTGAACTCTATTCTATGCTCCTCGTCGAAGGCGTGCTCGGGAATTGCGGACTTTTCAAGTTGCATCAGCCTTAGGTGTTGTCTGTGCTCGGTAAGACGCTCTTTGATCGTTCTGGTGGTCTGGCCGATATACACTTTACCGCATTCACACAGTATCGAATAAATTCCCGGTGTTCTTAGGCCCATGTCATCTTTTACCAGTCGCAGCATATCGCGTATCTTGGCGGGAGATCGGAAGATACTTTTTATCCCGTGCCGCGCCAGAAGTCTCCCAATCTTTCCCGACGTGTTCCCGGCATATGGGAGAAAAGCAAGATTTTTTAGTGGTTCTTCTTGCTCCAATGGTGGTCTTGGTGGTTTCTGAGTAAAGGCCCGCTCTATCTGCCGTCGAGAGTAACCGTTCTGTTCGAAGATGGTCTTGAGATGTCTCATTTCTTCTGGCAGGCTCTCATGATCGGAGATTGCCCTCGCCCTGTGTACCAGTTTGGCCAGTACGGAGTTGTGTTGTGAAGGATGATTGAAGCTGGTTGCACCCAAGTAACATTCAGTATGGGTGGGTTTGCGGTATACGCTGTGAGACAGAGTACCGTTGGGTTTCCCCTTTACCAAGATGTCCAGGAAAGGAAGGTATCCGTCCTTTTCTACTTCCATCGTAAAACGAATATGATAGTTTTTGAAGACTTATAATGGATATTGATAAAAATTGAAAAGAAACTAATATTGATTCCCAAAATAAATTATACCAATATGTACACGAAAGCTAATCCAAACCCTCAAGAAAGTAAATTTGTCATCAATAAGATCATATTGAAATTGCCTCATATGCAAGTGGGTAACAAAGAGAAACTTAATCACTTAAAACTGATGGGAATGAGAGGACACTATACATCGGTTACAGAAGTTGGGATCTATATAAGTATCCAATGTTTCCTGTAAGGAATAAACACATTTGGTCAATAAAGACATCAACACAGATCGAGGGACCTAAGGGTGCAGTTCTTGGTTTTCAAACAAACAGAAAGGACAACTGTGGCCATGTTAGACTCCTGCAACCTCACCAATGCCAAAGTGTTTATTAGGGCGATCCATATTTTTCAAGCTCATTATTTTTAAGGCCTTGCCCTCTCAGATTTTTTTCTAATTGGACTAAAACTGACACCAGAAAAAAGTTGGGGCATTTGCATATCTACAAATGGTGCCCCAGGGAGAGTGAAAATTACTGTTTTTCACTAAGTGAATGAAAAAAATTAAATATTGTATTATGTTCTGTGTGTAGATAAATAAAATCAAACTAAATATACAGTAAAAAAAAGTTCTTAAATAAATCGACAACATTTAGTATACCAACTTGCGGGTACATCAAAGATTTGTGCTGTGATGCAAATGCATCATATGCTGGAAAAGTAAGAGTTGCATGTTTTGTTAGAACAAGAAGTGGAAAAAAAACTCTTGCAGACACCTAACACAAGTATATGAACTCGTTTTAAAATTTGCTTTTGAAGTGTATATTGTACAAACAGCTAGACCTTACACATGATTATTACAATGTTTCAGAAAACATGGAGCAATATTGATGGCATTTCTAAATGTGCTACTGATATTGTGGGTTAATATTTTGTAATGAGTATAGGAAAAGATCTAGAGATTGCACTTAATTATTCCAAAACACCAATTATAAGACAACAGATGAGAGATGACTACAAAGACCTCTTACAATTCAATATTAAATTTTTAAGTGGATATGAAACAGAAATAATTTAATTTCGATTATTTATGCTCTTCACCACATTAGATGGATGGCACATTGGATGAAAGTAGTTATTTTTCAAAATTTTCTTGACTTGGTAGGAAATTCAAGGGTTGAGGGATATTTGCACATTGTAAAAAATATACCTAAAAGCTTGGTACAGTGGTCTGTTAGATCGCCATCCCAGAATTTGACATCAAGAGATTTTAATACGGTTTGAAGTCTCCACGTTTTACAATCAGAGCCTCTAGATCTTGTGGCATAGAATCAAAGAGCCTGGATATGCTGCTGGGGAGTACATGGCCAAACAATTTTGTAGGCATGACGACAAACCATCTATAGTGGATGCAACCGAGTGTGATGGGTTAGTGGAAATGCTCTGGTCTCAGATTCGGGAGGACGCGGATTCAAAACACATTAAGGCATCCAGATTTGAGTTTTCCATGATTTCCACAAATTACACCAGGCAAATGCTGGGATGCATTCTACAAAAGGCCATAGCCAAATTATTTCCTGTTCCTTGTCCACAGTCCTTTTCCACCTATAATGGCCTCAATGTCAACCAGCCATAAAGCCATAAAAAAAACATTTGGCAGATATTGGGGACTGCGGACAGAAATGAAAAATTAAAACTATGAATATCATACGCACAATATTTTATACTTACCGCTACAGATATACTAAATATTCGTCATTCCTGTGGTTATAAAGATCTGGTGACAAAGTTTCTACTGGCTGCATGCACATTCCATCCTTGTCTTAGCCACCTTAACCTAACCTGATAGTGCTACCAGGGAGAGGGCACCTACAATATAATGTGGAATCAGAACCATGTTAAGCATTCTGGTGTACTTCAAATTACACAGTAAGCTGTGCCAGAGGTGAAGGTCAGGTTAAGGGTCTATAGATATCCCAACCAAGATAGGGATTCGAATGAGGACCCTTCATTCCCCAGTCAGACACCTCAACCACTGAACCACCAGAACAGATACACTGTTAAAATGTCAATAATGCAGACTCATTTGATCCATTCAAAAATCACCCAACATGGCTAATGAAGTTTACACTTCAGAAACAAAAGATCTAAAAATCTAACCTGATAGTTCTTCGAATCTTCCCAAAGGAGTTGTACCAAGATATTGTATCAGATGCAGGAAGGTCAATTTCTTTCCTCAGGAGCCTACTGTTTAATGCAGAATCAGTGTAGCTCATATAACCGAATACAACTCCTAAAAATTCCTGCTCCCCACGTGATTTTGACCTAAAACCGGAGAGAGAAACTTCCGAAAATAAGTAACTTAACCCCTGACAGGCTTGGTTTGAAATATACTTGTGCTAAGTTCTATCAAAACTGGATAAAAACCTGGGATTTGTATGACCAAAATTATCATGAAATTAAGGTGATGGGGGTAACGAGGAGAGGGTTTAGGTCAGGGGTAGCCATGACACAGCCCGCGAGCTGCAAGTGGCCCGCCTTGAATATTTTTGCAGCCAGCGAGATTCATATATATTTATTTTATAATGGCCAAAGTAGTGAAAAACAATGTATTAAAAATTACATTAATTACATTAATTACATTATTTGTGCATCCATGACAAAACTTATTTCATTTATATTTATATATTTTATATATATCATTTTTAGTGTTATATATTTCTTTAAAATATGCATTTAGTATCATTATTATTATTATATTATCTATGTTTACATGTAAGAATAATAGTAAACACAATAATAATAACTCATTATGTTTCCAATTTTCACTGCAAAAAATGTCTATAGTGACTAAATCTAATAGGGATATATAATTTTATATGAAGCCCGCGGAGTTATGACGCATTTCCAAAGTGGCCCACAAGATCATTTGGGTTGGCCACCCCTGGTTTAGGTTTTTGCAAATCAAACCTAAAAAATGTTTTTTATTTGTTTTAAAGTATATGTATGCAAGCATACATCAAAATCGGGTGTAAACTGTGTGTTTGTATGATAAACATTGGCAAAACAACTAACATTAATTTTTATATATTAGATACAAGAATAATGTGCTTTTACTGCTATCCAAGCACAACACTTTATACTTACAGCTACAGATATACTGTTGTTACAGCATGTTAATGACATGACCAATTAAGTTTTTCCCATCCAAAAAGCATCCAACACGAATATCATACGCACAATACATCATAGTGTGTCAGTGACGGGAAGTGCCTAATGTGCCTGTAGAAGTTTTCACTTTTTAAAAAAGATAGTGGATACATGAGAACAAGAACGAACCAGTAGCTGACAGACCATATCTTAGAAATGTTCGATGCACAACATGTCTGGCGAATGTGCTGGCCAAGGATGCATCTGGTATCCACCATTCTTCGGATAATGCTTGCACATTCATTGCCACATGTGGGTGAGCAATGTCCTGGTGGAGCTGCCTGTAGGAAGGGCAATGCATTAGGCACAACGATTTCCCTATTTTAACTGTTGCTGTTTGGATGAAGTGAGATCGCATGTATAACCAATGGTGTCCCAAATAACTTCACTTGGCATTTTTTCGTTATGCCACTCAACAATTCAGTCTGCCCGGTTGTGTTTGCCATGGTAACGTTTAACATATATGTGGTCATCACAGTGGGAAAAGTTTTAGTGGAACTCTTTCAAAAACACTACATTTTGCTACTGAGAATGTTAGTGATGACTAAGCCCCGGATTCTTAGGTTCGAACCTATTTTGTTCCCAACCTAATATTCTCGAAATTTTAATTTCTTTTTTTGTCTTTTGTATAAACTAATAATATTCATAAATTTAATAGGACCTAAAAGTACCTAATTTTTATGTTATGACCTAAAATGACCTAATTCGGTTTTTAGAACCCAAAAGGACCTATTTCAATGTACTGATCCAGTACGACTGTAATTTTGTTACTTAACTAAAACAAATGACCGACTGAATTAGCTCAGTGGTACTGGAGACTTCCTGGATTCGAACCCCACCATCGGCTGTTTTGAAATGGTATTCCGTGGTTTTCCTTTGTCCCTTCAGACAAACACCGGAACAGTGCCTTATTGACAGGTTACGACTGCTTCATTTTCTTCTTCTACATCGATCCATGTTAATGTCACCTGGGTGATCCGGCCAGTCACCATCCCCAGCTGTATCTCTTACTACGTGAATCCTAAGCTCCAAGACACTGCAAAGTGAGTGATATAGGAATAATCCCTCGCAGAGTCCGAGGGTGAAGCGGAACTTGGACGTTAAACGGACTATGTTTATGTGTAAAACAAATAGATTTATTTTAAAATTGGAATAACTATTCACCAAATATATTAAATGATGTGTTTTAAGCTCATTGTTCACGACAACATTGAGAAAAGCTGTAACAATGCGGTGCGCCAACTTAACATTATTACAAAGCTTACATTCAGTTGAAACAAATCGACAAAGCAAGATTTAAACATAGCATATTTAACATTAACAATCTCAGGAACGCAAACGCTTTCTGAGGATTTAACTGTTGTATACCGTCATCGTTCAGTGGTAACACGGAAATTAAAACATTGTGTTGGTCTAGATATTATTAGTTCTTTCATTAAAAGCCATCATGCCTAATAAGAAATCCTCAAGAAGTAGTCTCCTGCGAGAGTGGATTGGAAAGGATAAGAACTTTTCTACAGATGGAAAAATTATATATTGCTTGTGTAAAACCAGTAAGTTTATTTTGCTTTATATATGTATATCTTTTATAATTTTAAAAAATAAATTATATTTGATTTGTTTGCTTTTCTAAAGTAACATAAAGTTGTAGAGTCTATACTGCTGGATGAAATTTTATAATATTAATTCGGTATTATACAGGGTGTTATATTCAGGTTGACTATTTTTATTTTTGCCTTTTATATAAGTGCTTGCAGAAAAACGATCCGACGTACTGCAGTATCAGAATTCAGCAACCCCCCTCTCCCCTCTGGTGAGATATGGCCCGCATGAGGACCCCCCCCCCCCACCTAGAAATCGCCCTCACAACTTTTTGAGACTTTTTTTTAGGTCTTACCCTTCCAAAAGCCGGTGACACCCCCACTATTCGACGAAATACCCCCTATAATCGACTTCTGCGTCATTTGTAGACCTTTTATTTAGGTCTACAGTCCGACAAACAATTTTTCTAAAACCTCATGTGCCCTTTTTCACCTCACGTAATTTATGGACACCCCCTTACAAGTTCAATGTTGGGTACAGAAGATTCGTTTCAGCTGCGTCTGTGTGAAGTTCTCACTATCACTAATATACCAGTTGCAACCCGTCAGAACGCAGTCCTAAAAACATTTTTGGAAGAATTTAGTAACAGAAATATACCAGACTTTAAGAAAGAATTACTTGCCTCAGCTGTATAAGAAAACAATTGAAGAAATACGGTTGGACATTGCTGACCACTTCATATGGTTAACTATATATGAGACGACAGATGCCTGCGGCAGATACATAACCAGCGTTGTTGTGGGCAAGCTCGCAAGTGAGGAACCTAGTATACCCCATGTCATTATGTGCAGAGAACTTCCAATGACAAACCACTCTACTGCGGCAATTATTGTAAGGGATGCATTAAAGGTGTTGATCCAGAACACGAGGATAAGTTGCGGTTGTTGGTGACAGACAGTGCAGCTTATATGATAAAAGCAGAGGAGTATTTGAGGCATTCCATCTCCAAATGGCTCATGTCACCTGCCTAGCTCATGGACTCCAGCGGGTAACTGAAAAAATTCGGGGACAGCACCCTGTAGTAAACGAGATAATTTCTTCAGTGAAGAAAATAGTCCTGAAAGTGCCAAGTCGAATCGTTACTTTCAAGGAAAAGCTTCCATCAATGCCTCTTCCTCCCGAGCCAGTAGTGACACGATGGGGGACCTGGCTCTCAGCCGTAATATATCATGCAGAAAACTATGAGAGCATCACGGAGGTCATCGATGCATTACATGAAAGTGAAGCTATTGCTATAGTAAATGCAAGGAAAGTGTTGCACTCAGTACCAGCTGTACAGTAGTTGACATATCTAAAGGAAAATTTTTACAACCTAGAAATTTCAGTAAAGAAGTTGGAAGGAGGCACTCTATTGTTGACGGAAGCACTTCAAACCATCCAAGAAGTGAGGGCCAAAGTGGCTCCTGGACCAGTTGGGTTGTCTGTAACTAAGAAGCTGGAGGCTGATTTAGCCCACAGTCCAGATTTCAAGAGGACGGAACAAATACGCCATGTTCTCTCTGGACTAAAGGAACAAGAGATACTACCTTGGAATCCTAAGGAAAATGCTGATATGAAGTTCGCACCTCTTACCTCATGTGACGTGGAGCGTAGTTTTTCTGCATTCAAGAGACTTTTAACGGAAGAGTGAAGAGGGTTTACTTCTGAAAATCTGTCAAAATATTAAAATGTTCAGAGTCATATTAGAAGTTTTAAATGAGTGTTTCACAATTCACAATAAGGACAAAATGTTTTGAACATAATAGTGGAACGAGCAATGTCATGTTAGAAGTTTTAAGGAGTACTTGACAATTTTTTTTTTTTTTTTTTTTTTTTTTTGACACTATGGCAGTATATATTACGTGTTTTAAATTTTATTTCCCTTAAAAATGTGTAAATTCCTAAATCAGAATTTTAAAAACCTATAAAAGCCTAAAACATGACTTGAATAAACCTAAATTTGATTTTTTAGATCCTAAAAATCCGGGGTTTAGTGATGATGTTCACTTGCCCATTGAAGTTTGAAGCGTTGGTCGTTTCTAGTAAATGAATGGCATGCAATACTCAGAAGATACTATTAAATAGTCAAAGCAGACATGTTCACACCTGTCACAGAACTCCAAAGTCAACCAACACTGTGGACGGATCTGTTCTGTCGGATAAGACCAGGCGGACAAGATGGCAGTCATCGTGCACTCTGGTCACATTGTGTAGTGCAGTATCCAGTCTTTGCTGTGTATGACCCTCTTCTATCCACAGGTTCCACACATGCATCACTGTCATAGCAGCATCATGGTACATTAAATTCATTTCCTTGTAGATGAAACATACTTGTAGTTTTTGCCAGCTATGAATATAGAGCATGACATAATATTGTCACGTGGTTAACGGAGTGGATGCAAGTATGTGACAAAGCATTTGTATTCATCTCAAGTGGAATTGTAGCTCCACTAATTCAGTGTTAAAATTCAGATTATTGTGTTGTTTTTTTAACTTTTTATAAGTGAACATTAAACATTTTTAATGTTCGGTGAAACTAATTAATAAGTCATTGTTTTCGATTATTTGTCCAGACGCAGAATGGTAAGTTCTGCAAACCGACTTCACACACAATATTTGGTGGGATGTATGGTGAGGGTGGAAATCACAGTCCTGAGTACCACACATCACCAACAGAAAACCGTGGGACGATAAGTGCAACTGCTTTAAACACAATTGCTAATCAACACATTGTAGAAGAACTTCCAGCTGAGACAGCAAATAGTTTGTATAGAACTGTCTTCGATGATGCTGTGATTAGCAGCCAAATTGTGAACAACAAGCCCTTTAAACGATACGTAAGATTAGACAAAGATATAAGGAAATTATCTAATACATCAGACAAAGTAGCATGGTTATCTGTGAAACCTTCAGCGGCACAACAACCAGTATGTACTGGAAACATGACACCAATAATATCAGAGGCACATCTACTCACCACAGCTGGCAGTCATCCTTAGAATACTTCACAGATTATATCAAGTTACAGTGACTCAGAAGACTTAGAAGCTACTAACAATGTAGAAAAACTTCCAAACGTTGTTGACAAGAAACAGCACAGGCAACAACAAGACACCATCTACTATATAAGGGAAACAGATAAATACCCCTAATATTCGATATTAATGGAGTTAATATAGTTGGCTTCTTAGCTGCAGAGCCGGCAAGGTAACACGAGTCGCTATGTGTTCATTTCAGCAGGCACACTTGCTCGCAGCAAGACACAGCCAGTTTGGAGTCTCTAACGTAACGCACGGATGTAACACACGGTTCGCTATTCACTGCACACAATATCACTTTGCACCCCATTTCGGCTGTAGTGACTTGGCTGCCACCCCTTTGGGGATGACCCTCAAAGTCACTCTGTTCAGCCGAGCAATGAGACAAGGACATATTGCCATAGGGAGACATGGATAAGCGTCTACATGGAAATCGACGAATTGTTCGGATATGAGTCTTGTGATAGGATTATTACTTGGAAAATCAGGGTTAATCATTTCTGAATATTTACATGTTTATTTACATCAGGTTTCTGAAGGTATGATACATATTTACACATAAACGAAGATAGCTGTGGGAACATTCATTATTATTATTATTACTTTCTGAAACTGATAAAACTGGTGCAGTGGCACCTTGCTAACCACCACCAACATCACGGGAATGAGGAGAGACAGAGCGAGCTTACAACTGAACCTATCCGTCTCATATCCAACTCTTTTTCAGTAGAGCCTACCATCTGCGTTGCTGTAGAACATCTCTTGTGACTGTACTGGCTCTGCTCTGAGGCCGGAGCCCGGTAACTTCTTTCGTCGCCTCCCAGCTGCACAATGCGACGATCAGCTCGACCGACAGATAGACAGACCTAGCTAGCTGTGCTTTGGGTTTTACTAAGATAACCCCCACTCCACTCCAGCTCTCTGTAGAGGGCAAACTCTGACATCACTTAACTGCATTCGGTCATAATGCCAGCTTGCGTTCTGGTTTCGGCGCCTTACAATTGCCGAATCGCTGACTCGTGCTCTACTTGCACGTTGTGGCTCTTGTAAGGTTGCCTAATTTTTCTCACTCGTCTGTCCTCTATCCCAACCCCAAACAAATATATAAATTACACAAGTTAAACCTCTGGTTTTACTACACCTCCCATGCCACGATACGTTTTGGCTCCACTCCAAAACCAAATTTGAATCTAAGTTACATTTTTTCTTTTTGGTATAAATTTTCTCTGATGCTAGTTACAATTTTCTTTTCAAGCCGACTGCATTTCCTGTGTGTTCTGGTTACTGTGGTTTTTTTATAATTCCCATAGTGTCTCAGTTACATGGTATGATTCTACATTTTTATTTGTATACAATATTTACTGTGTTCTTCTGTGTTTCAAAATTTAATCTAACTATAATTCCCTCAAGACTGCATACATTCTTTTCTCTGTATTATTATGCTTAGACAAGGCATAATGGTGTGATATATGTGGATTGACTGAGATCACAGCAGACTCCAGCGTCCCAGAGCTGTCGTGATCTGTTGTTTACATTCAGCCACTGTGTGACTGACCGCGTTGCTGAGTGCGCGCGCTTGCCTCAGCATAGCAGCGACCTTTTTGACAGCATATGCTGTGACGTCACAGAGGATGCAGTTACTCATTCTGAAACACTCCTATTAAACAATGAGTTGATATTCCGCTTTAGTCTTAACATTCTCCTTGACACACAACCAAAACATTTTGACACAAATAATTTCTACAAAGATTACAATTACATCTCTAGTTTTCTTGATTGATTATCTCTTATTCAACACTTGTAATTCGATTTAACTGGATAAATGAGTGTTTTTACTTCTCTTCTCAAGAGATTTTTATACTAATTTAACACTTTAATGTTCTCCACTATCTTGTTTCCATATTTTTCTAGCTATGATACAATAGTTTGTAATTATCTTTCATATCTACCTTTGAACTTCTAATTACATTTCAACTACATTCAAGCACCAGCATTATCTCTCATACAACAATTACCAATTGTACACAAATCCTTCATTCATTCCTCCTAGTTTCTATGCCTCTCTTCAATTGAAAGCTGATATTCCTTTCGCTACATTTCTTTCTGTATTTTATTAAGTGCTTCGCAATTTTTAACACTTGGCTAACATAGGTTAACTTCTTTTTTTTTTTTTCACTTCATTACGACTTCCCGTCGATTCAGTGATAAAGCAATTCATCATTTAATTTTCACCTAACTTTAGATCACGCATTTGATAATATTCATCATAATTACAATTTATGTACTACATTTTAACTTCTTACGACATTCCTGTTTCCCCTCACTCGCTTCCAATAATTCTCTCACACACGTGTTGTCAATTACAAAAACATATTTCCTTACAAATACTGGGAATATTGGATTTCTAACAAACAATCCATGCCTTACATATTTACTCCCTGTTAACTTTTTTTTCATTTACTTACAATTCTACATTTTGCCCCCACTTATTATTATGTCATATTTATTAAGTAATTGTGATATATACATACATTTGTTTAACGGATTACTGTGCAATATTTACCTGTTACTTTTGATTCCCTTCCAACGCTTACAACTTAACATTGAATTTTGCTGCATCTACCGATTTGTATTATGCAAACCACCACAACTTATTGTTCTGGTTACTCACACTTGTGACATGATTTCGCTAAGCTTTGCTTGCACAACAATTCTACAATCTTCGTATCTCCTCGAGACCAGTTACGTTCATGGTGCTCCATCATAGCTTTGCTTTTATACTGACGACTGCCCCCACTTTTTTTTCACTTCAATATGTCGCCCATTGCTCACACTAATAATTTCAAAGTCCCTTGACGTTTTCCCCATTTTACGGAGTTCGTTGACCCTCTGCATGCATCCTCCTCTGCATTTTCCTGTAACTCGCTGATGGATTTGCCCTAATTTTTTTTTTTTTGGCGAATCCTCTCTCAGATTCGCTACCTCGTTTACTGACGTGTAGCCTTCGCATACACTATTTAATGCGGAGTCCCCTGACTACCTTTTTCTTCGGAACACTTTGTTCACACTTTGACTGCTGTAGAAGTGTTAACGTGCGCGGCTATTACTGCGCCCAGGTGCTCCAGACGTGTATACACGCGCCGCCTTACCGCTCTGTCTGTGCTCCAGACGTGTATACACGCGCCGCCTCGCCGCCCTGTCTGTGCTCCAGACGTGTTAACGCGCTAGCCTCTTAGCGGCCTGGCTATGAAGCCATATTTCCTCCCAGGTTGGTTAGTTGTTTTTCCTCATTCGGCCCTTGAGCGTTGGCAGCTGCGATCTAATTTGTGTTGCTATTTTCCTTTTAGTTTTCGCTGAGAAAATGGCATACAGTCATTATTTTTTTAACTGCTTAACGTCTCTTAACAGCGAGGTCTTTAGAGATGGTAAAAAATGGGGGGCAAGGAATGGGAAGGAATTGGGCTATGGCCTTTTGAAGGAAGCATCCCAGCATTCACCTGGAGTGATTTGGGGAAACCATGGAAAACCCAAATCTGGATGCCTGGACGGGGATTTGAACCATCGTCCTCCCGAATATGCTGTCGTGTTTGTACCGTGGAAGAAATCATGGAGATTCTTACTAGAAGCGACAGTGAATACGATCACTTTGATATGGATGACAGTGATAACCTTTCGACAGGATCTCGATGTAATTTTCCTAAGCTGTGTACATCAGCTAGTGGTAAATGACCATTTTTCAGTGTTTCGAAGCTACAGATTGTGCGAGCGAAATGTGTGGAAAAATAGAATGCTTTAGTGACGCGTTTGACAGCTTGTGCTTGTCGATTAAGCTGCAGGACACAAGTGGGGATTAAGTTAACTTTCCAGCAGTTTGTCATTTTTCCTGATATTTCTAACGGAATATCATATGATATCTATTGCTGATGAGACCAACACATACGCGAGAATCAATTCACACTATATTTTCAGTATGAGGTGGTTTAAAAAGTACTTTTTCCACATTCTCGAACACTGCATTTTAAATGCTCACGCTCTTCACCGAATAGTAACCGGACGAAAAATGCCAGTTGCAGAGTTTTTCGTCTGTTGCATCCATAAATTTAAATTTCGTGAGGTATCTTTCAGGATTTCCTGACCCCCCCCCCCCGTCTTGTAAGATCAGGTCCGTGAGATGCCCCCCCTCCCCTAGAAATCGCCCTCGCAACTTTTTGAGATCTCTTTTTTTAGGTCGCAACCTTCCAAAGCTTCACTTTTCGAGGAAATACATCGACTTTCACGTCATTTGTAGACTTTTTTTTTTAACTCTACAGTCCAAAAAATTTCACGTGAGATTTCCGTTGACCCCCTCTCTCCCTTGGTAATATTTCGCCGCCCCCCATTTCACCTCACGTAATTTATGGACGCCCCCTTAGAGAAGTTGTTGAAGCATATGCCACAGAACAGAACGAACCTAGCAATGGAAGACGCTCTGATAAAGAATATCGTCAAGCATTTACTGGGAGACATTTTCCAAATTTCATTCATATTGCAAATTCAAAGAAGAGCACGCCAATGCGTAAATGCGTTGTATGTTCGATACAGAAAGTGCGTCAAGAAACCAATGCAGAACATGTAATGTATCACTGTGTGTTGTACCATTTTTCAAGGCTTATCACACAAAAAGAATTACTAACCATGGTTAACTGCAGAGTAATAATTATATTACATTTATACGCCTCTAAAACTAAACGAAATACCAAAAAAAAAATAAAAATTAAAAATATATTAGCCTGTGTCAAAAAGAAGGCTGGAAAATTTGTGCAGAATTTGTGAAAGGTATTTGGAAAGGTTCTCTCCAGATAAATGACTATGCTCACAAACTAAAAACATTTCAGTTGCTGTAATATCTATTTAGTATATGAAGTATCGGCATGTTAGATTATGCAGACATTCACTTTTAGAGGAACTTTAAATTGACAAACTTTAGATGTAATATTAACAGCAGTTATTTTGTATCTGCAGTTTCAAATCGCAGAGTGACAGCAGAAGAACGTCAGACACAACGCTCCAGACGTATTCAGTACACAGCGGTCCGGTCTAACGCGGCATTCCAGCGCAGGTAAACGGCTTAGGCGTAAACAAAGGAGCACTCAGCGAGAGCTCGGCCGGGCAAACCGTAGCAGTTAAAGGGTTAACATCGGCGGCTTACCTAACCCTTACTGGTGGTTGGATTCCATTCAATTAACATCTGAGACACACCTTACCTTGCAGTGTCCTTATCCCCGGGATCCCACAAATTTTTATTCCCTGGCAAATAACTTCACATGAGGCTCTTCCTCTTTTGCCGCTACGCCCATATTTACCTGGACTCTACAGTCTCACATTTGAGTGAACACACTGCAAAACCCGGATTCCCCGTGAATCCCATAACTCCCCTTATGGCAAAGATCGCTTCTACCTTTCCAGGTTAGCTCACAATCTCCATAACTCTTTAACAACCTGTAGATAGAGGCTCTCAATGACCCCTATGCTTCACACAATACTGCCCTCTTGCAGTACCTCCCTTATCTTCCTCCGCACTTGTTCCACCTTTGACCAAAATCCTCTTTACTCACTATTTAATTTTGCGAATTTTCCAATTGGAAAATTATCGTGGAACACCCCTCCGTGAACTGCACTCCTCCATTGCTTCTCTCAATGACCTTTTAGTCACCAACTTTTTCGTAACACTTTAAAATATTGTGTCCTTCCCCAACACAATTCATTTACCACTTTATAGTTTATGCATAATCCCACTAACCGATTAATCTTTAAACCAGCTTTTTATGCAATTATTTATCTCGTAAGACTCTCGACCGTCCTCTAAACCTGTTTACTTCTCTCTGAATACATTGGGTACTATGGCAAATATACTGCACGACTTACAGCTTCATCTGACATTCCGCGTTCAGCGGCGGTCAGACGCGGACGTGCTGTCAGCAACTTCCGTTTATGCCGCAGCTATTATAACAGTGTTAGTGTGAAGTTTGTGTGTGAGCTATTGAAAACCCATCAACGCAGCCGCATTTAGGCGATTCTGCAGTAAAAGGTAAGAGATGGCTTCCACCGCCATAACAAGAAAAAACACAGTGAAATTCACATTCGATCGAGCATACGTAAGACCATCGGCCTATGAAATACATGAGTGGTTGTTTGATAAAGTAAAGCTAATTGACGAAGAAATACTGGGAATACAACTAGACTCGTTCCAGAACTGCGTTTTTGTTAAAATGATAAGCGAGGAACATTGTGTTAGTGTAATTGAATCAAATACCGGGAACCTAAAATTCCATCATGCCGATGGAAACGTAAGCAATGTTCAAGTAACGAACGCAGGAATGGGAAAAAGACAGATAAGAGTGTTAAATCTGCCCTTTGAAATATCTAATGAAGCCATTCTACAAGCAATAAAACCGTTCGGCAACGTGGAAGAGATCGTAGAAGACAAATGGGGAGGCAATATCAGGTTTAAGAAAGCAAATGGAGTGCGGCTAGTAAAAATGGAGATAACGAAACACATACCATCATACATCAATGTATGCGGTTTCAGAGCACTGGTTGTATACGACGGCCAGCCCAGAACTTGCGCTCTATGCAATTCAATACAACATATCAGAGCAAACTGCCCCCGCATACAACCTACAGTACTACCGCTAACCTACCTCAGACGAACAGGAACACCGAAACAAGATGAACAAGATGAAGAAATGCCACTGGAAGATCAGCAGCAGTTTCCACCACTGACGATAACGGACAGTGGGAACACGGAGACGAAAACAAGAAGAGAAACGAGGGAACAACAAAATGACGACATAAGGAACACTGAAGAAACAAGGTGCGACGAGGTATCCAAAACCATGAACACAAAAGCGAAAAACTTACCAAGAAAACAAGAAGGAGACTTGATAGAAAAGACAATAACAAACATGGAAGAGACAAAACAGAAGAGAAATGTTGAATCGTTGAAAAATACGGCAGAAACCGACGATAACAGGGAGTCGGCCGACGAGAAGGACGAAACGACGACAGCAGAAGAAACCGAGTGGACGAAACCAGCGAAGCCCAAACCCAGTAAGAAACGTCGTGCAAGAAAACAACCAGAGACGAAAAGTAAACAAACTAGGGAAACATCCACTGAAAGAGAAAATACAGACGATGCTAAAGGCACTGGTAAAAAGCTCAAAAAGCAACAAATCGGGAAGAGCCGGCCAACATTTAATGCAGAGTTAAATCCAAACTCAGTCAGACACCGAGAAACAGGTACGGAGACAGAAGGTATGTCCTTTAGTTGGGCAGACAACGATCATAACGAAGACATAGAGGATGTCAGGCAGACTTCCTGAACATAAATCGCAGCGACGAACTCACAAGGAAACAAACACCTGGAGACCGTAAACAGGAAACTTAACGGTATAGAACAGACTTGACGTATGGAACAGCTGCTGTCGGACACTAATGGATTGGCGGACAACCAAGGCCAAGCACCATCACAATGAATCAAGTCTTGACACTAACAACGATTAACATCAATCGCATAACAGCTAAAACAAAGTTTTATGCCTTGCAACAATTTCTTATCCAAAATCAAATAGACGTCGCACTCATGCAAGAAGTGATAATCAGGGAGTTTGAACTCTTCGGTTACGAAACCATAACCAATTTAGACTCCCACTGCAAAACCGGAACTGCAATAATAATCAAGGAAGGACTGTCCTACACAAACCCGGAAATTTTAACATCCGGAAGGGGTATAGCAGTATACATCAAGGACATATGCATCGTCAATTTATATGCACCCTCAGGCACTAATAAAAAACAGGAGAGAG
Organism: Vandiemenella viatica; assembly: GCA_031002005.1. Taxonomy (NCBI): domain Eukaryota; kingdom Metazoa; phylum Arthropoda; class Insecta; order Orthoptera; family Morabidae; genus Vandiemenella; species Vandiemenella viatica. The sequence goes on along the minus strand of JARYHS010013630.1, from coordinate 167,871,008 downwards.
CGGAATTCTTCAAAAGTGATATACCTTACTTATTACGCAAGAAACCGACCAGACTTGTAATTGGCGGTGACTTTAACTGCGTAATTGACCGAAGCGACCAAAGACCAAACCCTAACATCTGTCAAGAATTAGCAAAAATGGTCGAAGGATTAGGCCTCAAGGACACGTTTCGGGCATTGCACGGAAACCAAACTAGTCACACACACATGACCCCGACATCAAAAAGCAGACTTGATAGAATTTACGTATCTAACACTCTAGACCCAGCAGTTAGTAGCGATGAAATAGTACCCTTAAGCTTCTCCGATCACTGTGCGTACATATGCAGAATTAAGTGCGACCCAATTAATATTCAGAGAGGTAAAGGATATTGGAAGATGAACGTTTCGCTTCTTCGCGATGCTGAATGTAAGGAAAGCGTCATCACCACCTGGTTTTCAAGTGTCAGAAACTGCCACAAGTATAGCTCAAATTTAAGCTGGTGGATAACCCATGCGAAACCAAGAATAAGAAAAGCTATTATCGCCTACTCACACGTAAAACATCACTGGACAAACAATACCATGGAATTTTACTACAGATGTCTGAAGGACCTGTACAAAAAAGACGTGCACACCATCCACGACCACGTACTGATTAAAAAGTATAAAGCCAAAATTAACAAATACCAAGCATCAAGAATGGAATCCCTTTTAGTCAACACCGATAGCGTGGACTTAGTAGAGAAAGAGAAGGCATCGCTATACCATCTGATTAGGGCGACAAAAAGAAGAAACTCCCAGTACTTATCAAACATAACTGCGGAAGATGGAGTCAGAACAACCAACCAAAAGGAAATTCCCGCAATGATCTGGAACCATTTTTCATCCTTTTACAGAGCCTCCACCACAACCGGAGATAACAGGGACTCCACCCTAAACCACATAAATGAATACATGGACGACAACGAGCGAAGAGAGATTACCAGAGACATCACACTAGAAGAAGCAGAGTTGTCCCTCATGGCTGGGAAAACTAGAAAATCTCCCGGTAAAGACGGTCTTCCCCTGGAATTTTATAGAGCTTTCTGGAACATCATATCCCACAAGATGGTCGATATATTCAATGAAATATGGCAGATTGAACGATTGCCTGAAGCCTTCACGGAAGGCATAATAATTCTCATCCCAAAAACACCACACACGAAGAATATCAGAAAGTTAAGACCCATAACGCTACTGAACTCCGACTTCAAGATTTTGACTCGTATCCTGAAACGAAGAATAACACCATTACTCACCAAAATTCTTGGCCCGTACCAAGCGGGTCCGATCCCTAATCGCGGGATCCAACATGCAATCTTGGAACATAGAGATATCATCTCCTTGGCAGACAACCTGAAGCTAAAAGCGGGAATTCTCTTCCTAGATTTCGACAAAGCATACGATCGTGTCGAACACCAGTTCTTATACAATACCATGAGGAGAATGGGCATGGGAACAAGCTTCGTATCAGTAATCAAGAAACTAACCAACGGTGCTACCACAAGTGTATTAGTAAACGGATTCATCTCAAAAAACTTTCGTATGGGCCGAGGGCTGAGACAAGGCTGCCCCCTCTCAATGGTCTTGTTCGCCATATACACGGAACCCTTACTACGGAGCATCCACTCCTTGACAAAGGGTATAACGTTCCAAGGTAGAAGATACACTACAAGAGCTTATGCAGACGATATTGGGTTCTACGTAACCGACAATGACGACCTAGTAACAATTAATAACCAGATAAAGATTTATGGCCCTGAAAGTGGCGCACAGTCAACATGGACAAATCAGGCATACTTTACATTGGATCAGGACCTCAAAATCTTGTAAATACTTATGGGATTCAAACAAATGAGCAAACACAAGGCCTTAGGTGTGTGGCTAGAAACCAATCCACTCAAAATGAGTGTAATCAATTGGCGAGAAGTGTTAAACAGCACAAGGGCCATTCTGCAACTGCACAAAACCAGACGGATCAACAAAATACAGAAAGCAAATTTAATAAATCTGGCGGTCCTTGGCAAATTAAACTATGTTGCCCAAGTGCTCCCTGCACCGAAAGGGATAATACAAAGCGTTCAGAGGGCAGTAGCCTGGTTCTTGAGCCAAGGTGACATATTCAAAGTCAACTTCCAGACGCTAACCCTGCCAAAAGCAAGAGGAGGTTTAGGTTTAATGGATGCAAGAACCAAAGCAAATGCGATCTTCATACAGGCAATGAGGAAAGTATCTGAAAACAAGGAAACCATAACGGCACAATTATTGGAACATTACAAACCGGTGAGTACAACGGCACCGGTAGGGATTGCCCATATCAATAATTCCCTTTACCATTTCAGGCTGTATTTCATCGAAAGCAGCTATATCATGGAGACAAGAAAGAACAGCTTTCCCAAGACAACAAAAGAGATTTACGCATGTATGATGGCCCATAAACGGGGAAATATAATAGAAACTAAATACCCGGAAATCAACTGGAAAAACGTGTGGGCAAACATTTTCAACAAAACAATTCCGTCCGAGACTCAAGCTCTTTGGTACAAAGTAGCCAACGAGACCTTGGCCACCAATGAGAAGCTACATCGTATTCACCTCAAGCCAACAGATAGATGTGACACTTGCGGCAACACAGATACGCTAGCACACCGAATCTCTTGCGGAAGAGCGCAAACAATCTGGACGTGGACAAAACATTTAGTGGCACGCATGATGCAAAAACCGCCCAGGAAAATACTCACCAATATCCTAACAAAGCCGGATTTCAAGATTATACCTATAGAGAAACATAACAGTCTAAAATGGATTTTAGGACACGCAATGCAGGATATACTGCAGAAGACATCCCAGAACTTAGAAGAGTATTTATCAACCTTGAAAATTAAAGTTTGGAGTTTAAAGAAAACGACGAAATACAAAACAAAATTTGGAAGCTATCTGGACGAAATAGCAAAAATAAAAAGACCATCAAATTAAAAAGTAAAAAATTTCAGAACTTGAGACTTCTGGCAAAAAAAAAATAATAATAATAAATAAAAATAAAATAAAAAATAAATAAATAAAAAAAATTAAAAAATAAATAAAAAAAAATTAACCAATAATGTGACGGCTAAATAAGAACGTTGGATACGTGAAAATTTTAATTTTTGTTTTTTCAGACAATGGCGTGCGAGGAAATGCCAAAGTCCATTGTCTTCTTCTTTGATCACTTAACAACACATCAGGAGAAGATTAAAAATTAAAAAAAAAAAAAAAAAAAAAAAAGACGGTAACGGCAAACCCAAAGCCTGGGAAACGGGAAAATATTTAAGTTATAAATATAAATGGCGGAGAAGCCAAGCTGAAGAAGGCAGTAATGGAGAGCGAAAGGATGGCTGTAAGGGGTGGAGGAGGCCGATACAAAAAAAAAAAAAAAAAGTACAACATTACCGTATTTTATCGCGGTTCCAGTATCTCTATTTTTATGTAACTCCCTTTAGGTTGAATTCTCTTTGCTTAGGAATTATTTTCATTGCTAACACACCTGTAAATATTGAACTATCCTTCATAACTCTCGTCTTGTTTCTCGTTCGTGGAACTTCACACAATGATACGTCTTTTACAATTCTAACAATGCCATAACATGACCTCACTAGCATTTGTACCATGCGAGTAACTCAATTTCCAATTGCGTATAATCTTTAGAATTCTTGAATCCCTTTTCAAATAAATGATACTTCTAATATTCAACTAATTTATAATTTGGTAATTATTCATACTCCTTTACATCTGAATACATATTGAACTTAAGTACTAGGTTCATTGCTTCCATTTAAATTAACTATAACAATTTCCGTGGCACCACTCGTTATAAAATATATTATTTAGCCGACGAAACCATATGGTAACTGATTAGATTTTCTGCTAACTCATCAACATCTTCAACTGAATCACGCATCTGGTTACATTCTTGAACAGCACTGTATTACAATGGATAGAAAATGAGAGTTTTAACAAACCTAATTTCTGAAGAAAATAATCATTGCTTATTTTGGCAAAGAACTGTGTTCTCTAAGTCCAAGGATTCCCGATTTCACTGTATTCTGAACAATTTATAACACAACAATATCTTTAATAATTTTGTTTCTTAATTACAATGGAGATCACCGAACGGTAGCAATTTTTACCTCGACTCTGGAGTTTATTCATAAATTGTATTATGTAACCTCTTTTCTAAATATAATGTCACATACAGCGGTACTCATTTCATACTTATCAATAACTTATGGACTACATCCCCCCGCAATACTGGCTTATTCAATTTTCAAGAATTCGCCGCAACCGATTTTAAAACTTACAGTGATTTATCTTTTTCACACTTCAACATATTTCTTTTTACAAAAAGGTATTTTTCTAATGTACACTGTGCGATTTAATCTCAAAAAGCATCTTTCACTAATCTTACTGACATATTGACTTCCATCAACCACTAATTTTTTCATAATAATATAGTCACATAACTTTTTTCATTTCTCAACTACGGTTTCTTCTGATGGAGTTAATTTTGCTTGTGTTAATGCACGAGTTGTTAACACCTGGCATCTGTTTATGTGCTGCTTGGCTAGCCTGCATTTTTGTGTCACTTACTATGAAATGCTGATGCGGTTGTACGCTGTGTGTGCGTGCTGCGACGCTGCTGTATGACGTTTGCTGAATGGACTCTGAACCCGTTGGCTGGTGCTGCATTGTGTTGTTGATGGCAAAGTCGTAGACCCCTTTTGGCTGCTGATGACTGCATGTCTGCAATTCTCCAACCTGCTGCGCGTGTGTTGACATTGGCTCCACTTGGACTGCCATAACTGCAAACTGCAACTGTCGTATTGATTATAGACGATGCTTCCCTTTGCTCCTCTGGTAACTCTGTGACTCTACTGGAAGTTGGATAATGGATATGACGGTTTTTCTCGCTCCTCCTCTATAATTACAACAAGCCGATGCATCTGTTTCTTGACTCAGGGCTGTGATTTACAGAAACCTAAATACGTAATAACTCCTACTACAGACAAAGACTCAGTGAACCAGTGTGAACACCAACACGCGTCGGCTTACCCCACATCTGACCAACAGAATCCTGTAGTGACTTGGCTGCCACCCCTTTGGGGATGACCCTCAAAGTCACTCTGTCCAGCCGAGCGGTGAGACAAGGGCAGATTGCCATATGGGGACATGGATAAGCGTCTACATGGAAATCGACGAATTGTTCGGATATGAGTCTTGTGATAGGATTATTACTTGGAAAATCAGGGCTAATCATTTCTGAATATTTACATGTTTATTTACATCAGGTTTCTGAAGGTATGATACATATTTACACATAAACGAAGATAGCTGTGGGAACATTCATTATTATTATTATTACTTTCTGAAACTGATAAAACTGGTGCATTGGCACCTTGCTAACCACCACCAACATCACGGGAATGAGGAGAGACAGAGCGAGCTTACAACTGAACCTATCCATCTCATATCCAACTCTTTTTCAGTAGAGCCTACCATCTGCGTTGCTGTAGAACATCTCTTGTGACTGTACTGGCTCTGCTCTGAGGCCGGAGCCCGGTAACCTCCCAGCTGCACAATGCGACGATCAGCTCGACCGACAGATAGACAGACTGAGCTGGCTATGCTTTGGGTTTTACTAAGATAACCCCCACTCCACTCCAGCTCTTTGGAGATGGCAAACTCTGACATCACCTAACTGCATTCGGTCATAATGCCAGCTTGCATTCTGGTTTCGGTGCCTGACAATTGCCGAATCGCTGACTCGTGCTCTACTTGCAGGTTGTGGCTCTTGTAAGGTTGCCTAATTTTGCTCGCTCGTCTGTCCTCTATCCCAACCCCAAACAAATTTACAAATTACACAAGTTAAACCTCTGGTTTTACTACACGGCAACTGGAGTCTAAATTAAAGATAGCAGGGGTGCAGCTAACAAATTGCGTTCTTGTGTTTGTAAAACTGCCTGTGTTTTATTTTAAACAATAAACCAGAACTATTTTGTAACTTCTGTAAAACCTTTCTGATCTGTATCAGGCTAACATTACTCAAGCCAAAGAACTCTACACAGCCTTCCATTTAAAATATTTAACATCTTTAACAGACTATAGTTGTTCTCAATGCTATCGTCCTAGCAGTTTCGCAATACTGCCTAGTGTCAGACAGAAGGCCATCGTCCTGACAAGAAGAAACATCAAGAAGAAGATAATATCAGGCAGGTCAGTGATCACTCGTCCTGTAGTCAATCAATCAATATCCACTCGGCCACCCGATATGGAACTTTGGCGTCAAACTCTGCACCATATGCATATAAACAGAGTTCCATCATAACTATGGTGGTAAGTGACTATCGAATAAATCTCGAAGCAGAATAAATATTAATGAACATATACGAATGGTATGATGGAGGCCCTTACATTCTTTTTGTGGAAAGCAAGGAAAAAATGTTGGTCGGTTACATTCCATGTCGGCTGGCAAACTGATCCATCAAGAAGATGAATAGTTATTAAAAACATAATTAATATTACTACAGCTGAGTGCAATCACATTAAAATTTAAACATTTTGTGGACTGAGTGCAAATGTACCACATGCAGAGATCTATGTTTCCTAATAACGATACGGAAGCATACATACCTGATTCCTTAACAAATCGACAGTGAATTATATGGATTGTAGATAGTAAACTGAGGAAGATATACTGGAAGTGGTAGGTTGTGATGTACTATTCATATGCATTAAATGGTTTACCAATAAAATAAGTGAATGTGGTGTCAAACAGAGAAGACCAATACTAGTTTGTGTCATTAGAATCAAGGCACAAAAACGCCCGAACTATGGAGTAAGATAGCCTATCAAGCCATATGTTGCATTGGCACTACGTTGTTGAACCGTCCTTCTCACGGTTCGATATATTTGCGGCCCGCCGCCGTGTTCTCTTTGCTTTTGTCGGGACCTGAGTCGATTCCCGCTGCGCTGGTGTTTATATCGTTGCCCTGGTACAGATAAAAGGGGCGGCTCGGTGGCTCTCGAGGCAGTGAGTGGTGTGGCGTCGCGGAGGTCTTGTGCTCCGCGGTTCGGTGGCCTTGTGCTCGCGTTTCTGTTATCCTTCTAGTTGTCGCAGAACTTGTCTGCAGCTCTAAGGTTACAACGGGCTCCCCTGATTGAAACTTCCTGACAGCTTGGCTGTGAGAGCGATCGCTATTCCTTCTGATTCTGTGTTCATGGTCGCTCCTCCTTGGGCCAGTTGTCGGTGTTGTGGACAGTTAGTTGGACGGTGCCCATTACCCAGTGATCCATAACTTTGCACTAAGTCTACCTCCAGCTATCTGATTGTAAGGCTCGTGTTCTATGCTTCCTGGTCCAGTTATGGACTGGCACATATGTGGTTGAATTGTGCTTGATTTGAATTGCATGGAATTACTGTGTAATGTTACATGAGAAGGGTGGCTGATGATGGTGAATTATGGATAGTATGTTCTGGTGTTTCTTAAGCTGTTGCGCCACTATCGCCTTAACTAATAATTGTGTGCACTTAACCACATTCTAATTTTTCTTAATAATTGTATGCATGATGGTTAATATGGTTTTGGTGTATTTGTTTCATTTGTGAGCGTGATCAAGGCGCTGATCTCCCGGACTCTCCAAGCGCACTCGGTGAACTCGCCGTGGGGGCATTTGGACGACAGTGTGTTTACTGGGTGCGGCCTACCCGGCAGTGCGGACCCGCAGGTGGAGTTGTTTACTTCCACCCGGAACTTCCTACCCAGGCCCAAGTGCGGACCGTGTTATGTCTTATCCCTCAGGGATTTGCAGAAATATTTACTTATTTTGTGTGCATAGTAATTGTAAGGTTATGCTTAGAAATGTATCGGTTGTGAAGTGTTGTGAAAATGTTAAGGGACTACATCCCGCATTGTGATTGGGGTATTGTATCTGGTTTGAAAATAAGTGACATTAGTCTCACTTACATTGCATTACATTTCTGATATTGTTGAATTGTTTCTTAATAAATGAATTGTTATTATTGAATGATTGTCAAGTGAGAAACGCGTTCCCATCTGGCACCTCCCATTTCCCTGGTAAATTGTTTGGGGCTGCCCTTCTATCAATATCACCATATCAGTTGTTATCACTGTCTGTGATACAGCCACCATAGCAACCAGTGTTGGAGTTAGAACAGGTGTAGTTATTGTGCAGGTAGCCACTGCAGTAATGAATGTATAAACGCAGTACAACCAACATGTGTACACTGTAACAGGCCACATTGATCTACAGACAATAGCTAATCACAATATATAAAACAACAACAGCTAAACAGGAAAATGGCTTATGACGATGAATTCTACAGGGAAGCCTTGGCAAACTTTAAAAAAAAAAACTACGCCTCAGTGACTGCTGAACAATATGCGCATAGAAGAGGAAGCTTACTTCCAAATCAAGAAAATAACTCCTTGCCAACAGTGATTCCAAAACTTTTTCTATTAATCATGGTATACAATTGCAGACATTGCAAAGGCTGCAAATACAGCTTAGAAGTCCTACGTATCAACATCAGTAAACACGATGGATAATAGTTTCAGTGAAAACAATTTGACATCTATTAATAATCAATGTTGCTCTCACAGGAACTCTGGAAGTGTTTATGGAGTCACCACCATTTCCAATGGTTCTTATTACTAACAACCTGTACAGACAAAATGTACCAACAGCTGATGATATTTTAATTGAGAAAATTCAAATTATAATTTTCTTGATATGTCAGATGGTACACTCCAGCAATTTACACCATAATCTTAAGGAACTCATCACCAGCATGCTACTAGAATTTAATCATGGATTAATCAACAATGGCTAACATTTTACAATGAAATACGCATTCAGTACATTACAACAGAGAAAGCCTACAGCATTTACTGAAATCTCAAGATATTTTGGCAGCTGTAATAATTGAAACCTGGCTTGTCCCAGGATCAACAATTTCTGTTGCAGACTACAAAATAACATGAGCAGATAGGGCAGATGGTTGCTGTGGAGTAGCAATTATCGTTAAGGAGCATGTAGGGTACCAAGTTATTACTTTAAATATAGCAGACAGCAACCTGGAAGTTTGCGCAATGTGCACTAACATTGCAGGGGTAATTACTACTTTGGCTGTCGTCTATTGTCCACCATAGGTATGTACATGCAAAGAGGGTGCAGATTGGCTGCTACCACGATTCCTATCTCCGCTAATTCTCACGGGCGACTTAAATGATCATAATGGTGCATGGGGATGCAACTAGACTGATTACTTCAGTCAAATCATCCTTGAAACCATTGAAATGGTCATTATAAATGATGGGTCAGAAACCTGAATAATGACACCTGGTAACTGAAAATAAGAAGTTGATATCACAGTGGCTTCTGCTTCCATCACAATAAAAGTCTTTTGTATGGATCAGACCACATCCCAATAATTATCTCTCTCCCAAAAGCACAGTACAATAATACACAACATTGTTCACCATATCTGTGGAATACCAGAAAAACTAACTGGTCAGTTTATGAGGAAGTACTATCGGAGAAATTCTTTGAAGTGGCGATAATAGGAGATCTAAGAAAGGATGATGATGTCTTTACTGGTATCATGCCGTAACTTCTGAGCAGATTTTGATGAAGTTTACAGTCTGAAAACATTGGATCTGACTGCAAATCTGCAGTATGTCATAAATTTACATGACCTGGCGCGGGAGTGGGAAATGAAAACTTGTTTTTAGCATCAACTATTTTTAGCACCATATTTCATTTATTTATTGAGAGTTGAAACAGGAATATGTAACATCTGTATCTCATGTTGATGAGATTCATCTTAATATGTCTTTGTATTGTAAGAAATTAAGTTAAAGTAAAAAATTGTTAACTGTATACCAGTATTAAAGGTATGAAACATTATCAGCTGAGTATCTATGAGCCTAAAGGTGCTGTATTACTGCACTCATGGTTAATGTTTCCATTTCTGACCATTAATATACATTTTTTTTTTTTTTTTTTGTCTGCTATTTTTCTACAATTTGTTGATTGTTGCTTTACAATTTTTTTTTGATAAAAGTTTAATAAATACTGTACTTATGAAGATGTCATTATGGAACATTTTTATTTAACTGTGATGTTTTAGAGATATATATTTTTATGTATGACATAATTACAGATAGTCATTTAGCTATTTTTTATAAGAATCTTCCACATGTTTTTGACAATATTGTTAAGTATTTTTCAGTTGTTTCTTTTTTATTTTTGTTACTGTGGCAGTTATTTCATTTTTTTCTCATTACAAAGAACAAGTTACACAAATCCTTCTCTAGTATTTATTATACACTACATGTCGAAGAAACAAATTATTGCTAAATCACTCTAAAGTGGCTGAACTGATTAAGATGAAATTTATGACATTCACAAGACCCACCCCTCCAATATAATTGTTTCTGATAAGAAGGTATATAGGATTATGAGGATCTCTAAAAGAAAACTAGATAAACACTTCAGATGTGGGAATGGCCATTAGTGTAAACATAATACAAGCATTCAAACACTGATTACCCACAATTCGAACTCCTCCATAAGAAAAAAGACAGAATCCCCAAAAAATATAAATATATATATATATATATATATATATTGATAATGTCCAGACTAAAGAGTTTCTATTCCAGAACCCATTTCACTCATCAAAATATTTTTTGTTAGAATTCTAAATATCAAGATGACTATGAGAATAATAGATATTATGGAGTATGGAGTATGGGGAAGAACTATTCACAGTCAGTTCCTGAAAATTATTAACAAACCAATAGGATTATTTTTGGCTTATTTTAATTCTCAACAAGTTTTAGCATTCAGCTGAATATCATTTTATATCCTGAAGTTTTCCACAACTTTAATGTTTACTCTTTGTTCTTCAATTTTTTTAATATTGAATCTATTTCTGTCCAGTGATATAAAAAATAGTTGCAAGATAGAGTTGTGTTTTCTTATGAGCACTGTCATAAATATTTATATTGTATTAATTGTTAGTGTTAAGAAAGGCAGTTTATTTATGTGCCAGGCCATCTGAAGTAACCTGTCACTCATATTTGCGGGCGATACAATTCCTGTTCCAAGGACAGCCTGCATGTGCACTTTCTATGAGAACCCCAGCACCAGTGGAAGAACACGCAAAAGCATGAAAAGCTCATGTGATATTCACTTGACAACCACATGTATATCTGGCCAATAACATATGTTCTGTCTGTACCAATAGACCTTAAAGTATCTTGTTTGATACAAAGTGTTAGAGGCTATTGGTGATGTGGATTTGTGGAGTATAGTTCAGCAATCATGGTGTAATCACAGTATTAGTCAAATCCTATACTTATCTGCCCTCTGCTTACTCAGAAATGCAACTACCACTATTTTAGATCAATCGCTCGACCGTTTTCCATCACTGGAGTAACTCTGATATGCGTAGCATTTCTGTGTAACTATGTGGTGTATATACTCACTACTGTATGTTTTCCTCAAATTTCTACAACAAATCCAACTCTTTACACTCATTCCAAAGGAGTTACCCACATTACCAAGCTTAAATTATCATTGTGTCTCTCTTTTCTTAGCTAAAAATTTACAGATACCGATTGGAATCCTGCAACCTCAGCTGACAGTTAGTGAGCTAGGCAGATCCACTGTGGGAAAAGTTGTGCGCCTTGTTTGGTCAACCAGGTTAGAGTATTTTAAAAAATAATAAATAAGTATCACTAGGAAAAACTCAACCTTGATGTGTCATTTCAAATTAGTTGTGATTTATTTTGGTTTTTAATACAATTTACTTAAACTAGTAAAATTATTTATGAAGTTTCAGTTTAACACATAACATGATCCTTACAAATACAGCTTTGTAAAAGGAATGACAGTAAGTTTTTTTCCATGGAGTTGTTAATTTTAGCACTTTCCTCGTCATGCTCCTCACAAAATGATTCAATAATTCATCTTAGGTTTTCAGTATGGTGCATTGTATGGATATTCAGGGTGTACACTGAGCCTGAAACAGGTACAATTTTTTTTACATTTCAGTACATAAATCAGCATTTGAATCAAATCTTTAGAATCAAAGTAAAATGGCAGATATAAATAACTATTAGTAACACTTGTGAGACAAAACACTCAAATTATCAACATGAACTCATTACCACACATAACTATTATAACTATTTTTTTAATAAAACAGAACACATTATATAATTTATAAAATTATATGAAAAATAATTATAAAAACTGCATTCAAAAAATACAAAATAAGTTTGTACCTCACTTAGTAGAAAATAAATCTAAATGTACAATATCTTACACTGCTATTATTAAATTTTACCACTAATCAATTATTTTTGGAGTCGGTGCCAGTGGGGAAACTTCCATCATGAGGAACCAAATACTGCACTTTATGTGGTGCTTGAGGTGACACAGGAAGTGCATATGACAATTCTGAATATTTTACATCATATAGCGAGAAGGAAATTGTTGTTGCGGAAGACAGTTTAGCGAAAAAAATTAGACAGTATTTTAATGTGTTACTTGGTTAGAGTGTCAGCTGGCAGACTGCATCATATGTTAAAAGCTTCACAGTTAATCTAATGTATTAGTGTCATTACTTATTATTGTCATTTTTTGTTTTTCCAACCTTTTCTAGCACCTACACCAAAAATAATAATGTTAAAATTTAATTTAATTTAATTGCAATGGAGCACAGGCTCTGGTGGCGATTTCCCTACACACCCATCTTCCCACTATCCTGCACTTACTTACATTTGCCCTCTACAAATTTAATCTTTAAATTCTTTCAAAGTTTTCGGTAAATTATTCATCATTTCTCTTGGTAACTCATTCCAATCCCTGACACCCTTACCTAAAAAAGAGAATCTTCTTATACACTTGTGCATGCAATCGAGTGCCAGCTTGTGGTAATGGTCATCTTTTCCCTTCCCTGCACTATTTTTCATACCTATTGCTATATCTTTCCATGCCTCATCGCCAGTATATGCCCTGTACACTCCCATGACCCTCCTCATTCTCCTCCTGTCTTGCAATGAATCCCATTCCAGCTCCTTTATCATATCCGTCACTGATTGCATTCTGCAATAATTTCCAGAAACAAATCTAGCAGCCCTTTCTAGCACCCTCTCCAACTCCTGTATTTGATAACGTAAAATAATACACTACCATATTCGAGCAATGGTCTGGCCAAAGTTTTGTAACCCAATTCCTTGACTTCTCTCGTACATCCCCTCATCACTCTCTCCAACAAGTGCAGAACTTTGAAACCTTTTCCTACCACCTGTCCTATGTGTCCTTCCCAGTTAAGTTTGTTATCAAAAGTAATTCCAAGATATTTACATTTCAAGTCTTCAGCAAGCAATTCTTTCCCCACCTTATATTCATAAATAACCTTTTGTTCCTTATTTGTGTATCTAATAAGCTGACTCTTCTTTGCATTTATCTTCATTCCATGTTTACCAACCCAATTAGATATCCTGCCCAGATCACCCTGCAACTGTTTACAATCCTCTATCGTTTTGATTCTTTTATACAGCATTATGTCATCTGCAAACAATCTAATTTCAGATGGTAAACAATCAACACAATTATTCATTAGAATAATGAATAGCAATGGTCCCAATACGCTACCCTGTGGCACACCCATTTTTACTTCCACTTCCTTTGATACTACATTTCCTACCCTAACTTTCAGTTTTCTACCTTTTAAAAATTCTTCTACCCAGCAAATGACTTTCTTATCCACTCCAATGGTTTTACCTTATTTACTACCATTTAATGACTTACTCTGTCAAACGCCTTAGACAGATCTAGTGCTACACTATCAATTTGGCCTCCCTTGTCCATTTCATCTGAAATATCTTGCATATATCCCACCAACTGAGATTCACATGAATATCCTTGCCTGAAACCATGTTGCCTGCTTGAAAACCACTTACATTCCTCGCATAAATTTCTGATGTGGTTGCATATCAATCTTTCCATTAATTTACCTACCACTGATGTCAAACTGATTGGCCTGTAATTCTCAACTCTATTTCTCACCCCTCCCTTATGTACCGGAACTACTATTGCACTTTTCCAGTCCTGTGGTAAGCAGCAAGTGTCCAGACTCAATTTAAATAATATTTCAAGATAAGTTACAATGTCACATCCGGCTATCTTTAAGATATCTGTACTAATATTATCTTCACCAGCCCCTTTATTATTTTTTTTTCAGCTTTCTTATTTCCTTCATGATTTCCTCAGGATGGATATCAAATTTTTTACTATCATCATTTCTAATTATGTTGTTAAGCTCGTTCTCCGAATTAGACCCTCCTGTTTCTGATTCATTGGCCCTAATGCTCTCTCTGAAGCAGTTACTTAAAATCTCTGCCTTTTTCAAATTGTCAGTAACTTCTTCTCCATCCTTATCTATAAGTGTCTCTACACCCACCCTTCCCCTCAGTTTCCTGATATAGCCATAGAAATTTCTAGATGCATCAGTCAATGGACCTCCTGCACTGACAATACTCTTCATAAACCCATCTTTAGCCATTTTCTTTGCTGTTATTAAGTCCTTGTTTAGTTGTTTTAAATATTCCCTACTATCCTGCTGTCTCTTAACTCTGTTATGTTCTTTTCTTACCAACCTCTTTAACCTCCTCACTTCCCTATTATAGTACATAGGTTCTCTACTTCTCTTTATTTTCTGCTTTGGAATAAATTTTTCTTCCCCCTTTCTTATTATCTCCTTGAACTCTTCCCACCTTGACTCTACTATACCTGAGCCTTCCTTCCATTTGCTGAATTGTTCTCTGAAATATCTCTTCAAATTTGAAACCTGTGCCTTTTTATAATTGTACCTATTCCCCCCTTCAATTTTGGCTGCTGGTTTACTGAATCCTCTAATATCCATCAGAACTGCTTCATGATCACTTATTCCTTCAGTTACCTCAAAAGGTTTTCATCGGGCTTAATTAGAAATATATCCAAAATATTTTGTCCCCTAGTGTTTTGCTCAACCACTTAGTAATTCAAAATATTGTAAATTAATTTAAAATATTGTGTATCATTTTTCAATTAGATTTTTATTTATATTTTTTTATTACTATTATTTTTTAAACCATTTTAATCTTTCTTATATTCGCGGTTATATTGTCGTTGCTCCCCCCACCACCTTCGACGGTCTATTGCAATGGTTCCCAACGTTGACCATACCGCCCCCCAGTGGGCGTTACGGAGCTCGAAGGGGGCGTTTGTGAACAAAGGCAAATTTGGGAGGCGTTGACGCCCAGCCAGCGCCCCCCTAACCAACACTGGCAAGGACTTGCCGATAAGATTAATTAATAACAAAAAACATTGAACAAATGTTTCAGCAAGTAATTACAAAAGATCAATGGGGATTAAAAGTTGGTATTAGTACATTATATCTTTGTTCCTAACACCTGCTTCAGTGGTTGATGAATGAGTCGCAGCAAGCGCTGTGCACCACAGGGATCACCATTATTAGTATGTTTATGTTCCGGATCGATCAACAATGCTTATACGGTTACACTGGTCAGTGTTCGATTGTTCGGTAGTGCCTTCTGAAAGAGCGACTGCGAACCTGTGCAGTATCTACTTAATGAAGATTATTTATTTTGAAATATCTCTCTGCCACAGAAGTTAGTACATATTCATTTTTATTATTTGCTTATTATTCTATTTACTGATTGATATTACGTGAGCAATGTGCTGTGAAATTTCAACTATGTTTTAATCTTTTATTTAATTTTTGTATCAAGTGCTAACTGCACTCGATTCTGTACTGATCACTGCTACTGTTCCTATTATTATTATTAACAACATCATTTTTGACATTTAGAGATTTTTACAAAGGGTAAGAATACCTATGGTTGACATGAAGTTGTATGAAATTCAAATTTAAGAAAATAATGTGATCCAGAAAACCAGCAACACTGTCAGGTTAACTGAACGTGTCCACGGGTTCGGTGATAGTCTCTTCTGTCGATTGTGGACAGCTTCTGTTGTTCATGTGGTTACCATATTCAGAAGCGTGTATCTTGTTAGGGAAATAGCAGCTTCGGGACGTACTTTAACTCTCCGTTAATGTAAGTTTGCTTTACTATGTACTGAACGTGAATCTGGAAATGTTATCACAATGAAATAAACAAGTGTATGCACTCATAGTTTAAACGGGAATAATATTTCTAGAATGGTTAGCTTCTCTGTCAAAGGTAGGTGTTTCTTAAATCGAGAGGGGTGTCGAATTTATGATCATCAATAATAAATGGGCTTTAATTGCAAACTGAACAAACCATCATACTGTTTACAACATATACTATGGGAGACGCTAAATCACCTAAAATCGATATGTGGCTTCTGTTTCCGGTACAAACAATGTCATACAGTATTTGAGAGCCTACAGCTCTTATATTGCATCGTGGGCAGATATTGAAATCCCTCACTTGCTAAGTACTTCGTGTAAGGCCGGCACATATTGAAACGGGATATTGTTAGGCATTTTTCACACTGGCAAACCGGCGCTGGATACAATGTAATGAAATGAGAACTTCAACACGTAAGACCCATTCACACTAGCGATCAGCTCAGCTCAGGTCAAAAATCGCTATACACGTAATCCAATGGGAGCATTAACACTACACAGTCCGCTTAGGTCAGGGCAAGGCAGGTCAAACAGGAGATCAACAACGGTCAAGACCTGAGCTGAGCTGAGCTGACCGCCAGTGTGAACGAGGAACGGTCAGGTCAGGTCAGGTCAGGTCAGATCAGATCAGATATTTGATATTTGGCGAACGACTGAAAAATATGCTAGTAAGCAATAGAAAAGAGTAATAAATAAATAAAAAATGTTTTTACGGTATTTTATTTCTGTTTATTATAAAGTCGGCAAACTTTAATATAAATTCAAATATTATTACACATTTTAGTACTGCCAAGATACAGATTCTGTTTCTGAATTCAAAAAAAAAATATTGTGAATATATTTTTAGAATCAAATGCTTCTGTACCAGCATTAGCAAATAAACAAAGAATATTTGTAAAGTAGGATTTCTCTCACTCTTCCTGAAATTCACTTTGTAATTGGCATGAAATTTTATCCATCCATAAATAATTGTGCAATATACATGTTGCTAAAATTATGTTATCAATTAATCCTGGAGCAGAATTAATTTTTCTAATATAAATTCGAAATCTTCGAGCCCTAAAATATCAAAAGCATTTCCCACCACTCGTCTCGCACGGCATAGCCGGTACTTAGCATTCATTTTTCTCTTGATCTGTTTGCACTTGAATCTCTGGATGCACCCAGAACCATCCTCTTTTTGACGTTTTTTAGGCTCTTGATCCAACATCATTGCGATTTAATTGACGTTGGGGTGGAATATGGCATTCTGCACTATGAGCAACAGAAATGAAATGGCCTCATCTACTACTTTATCTGAGCTGAGCTGAGCTGACCGCTAGTGTGAATGCTATCCTGGATTGTGAGCTGAGCTGACCTGAGCTGAGCTGAGCTGACCTGACCTGACCGCTAGTGTGAATGAGTGTTACACGTAGTCCGGTCAGGCAGATCTTATGCACACTTGTCCACACTGGTGCAGGTGGCGGAGAGGATCTAATCTCAGTGCCGACAATTTTCTGTAGTTTTGCAATAAGTAATTACTCTCGCGATACTATGACATTAATTAAATTAGTTGATATTAAACCTTATTTGTGGGATAAAACAGCCAACTATTTCAAAGTTAGAACAGAATGCGTGCAAAGAGATTTACACATTTTTGAAAGAAGATTTTGAAGTGAAAGAAAAAAATTACTGAAAGTTGATCAGCTATACATTTATTATTAGTTATAACAATACAGAACAGGTTACACAATTTATTTTGTTAACTTGCCACGGCAACGCGCCTTCAATACTGACAAAATACCTTTGTGTTGATACCACAAATAATAGAACAACCAGATTTACAATTTTAAGTAAAGTGTAAGTTCATTATAATGTTTGGTAGTACTAATGATAAATACGTAATTTATCATTTTTCAGTTGGTTTCATTTTTCATTTCGAAATATTCTTTCAGAAATGTATACATCTCTTTCCATGCCTACGTTTTACTTTACTTGTGTTTATTCCCAATCTGTAGGTCTCATGTAAGTCAGTAAAGTTTGCTCCTTTAACGAGATCCTTAAAAATCAATAGAAGAAATTTATAGATTTCAATCGCAGTCGTAGATATTGTATAATATTTTAAAAATTGAGTTCATTTCGTAATTGGTCAAAAATTTTCAATTAAACAAAAATTTAGCAGAATATTTGTGTACCTAATTTATTTCACTTTTTCTTGGCCTCTTTTTGTATTTGAGTCAACACAGGATGTATCCAGTACTGTATGTTAATGAAATATTTACTATACTTTGTTCTACGATATAATAAACTATTAAAGTAACGTTTTTTGAATGGTGGATGCCGATTTCTTCCGCCAAAGCAAAAAACTTATTGAACTCGATGCGATAAGGCCAACGCCGGCTCTTGTTTTGCCGGTGTGTGTGAAAACAATATTAGGCTATATGACTTTTTTTAAATAATTTTTTTTTAATTTTATATTTTCTATGGAGTGAACTGGAAGCACTTAAAGAAGATTTTAAAAACAGATTTCAGGATATTCTTAACATGACCATTCCAGATTGGGTATTAGAACCTTTCTCAAACCTAGAAACAGCAGATTTATCGCTACAGGAAGAATTTATAGAACTGTCAAAAAATGATGAATCAAAATTGAAATTAAAAAATAGTTATCAAGAATTTTGGCTACAGAGGCAAATTCCAGATTTATATCCGGCTTTGTGGGCTGCAACAAAAAGGTTTTTAATGCATTCACTGAAAATCCAACATACCTGGGTGTAACTCTTGATAGAGGTCTCACTTTTAAAAGCCACTGTCGCAATGTCAAGATGAAAGTATCAGCACGCAACAACATCTTAAGTAAGTTGACCGGATCTAGCTGGGGAGCTAACCCTAGCGTCATCAGCATCTCTGCCTTAGCATTATGCTACTCCGCAGCAGAGTATGCATGTCCTGTGTGGCAAAAATCCAGCCATGCTAAGAAAGTAGACGTTGCGCTCCACAGAACATGCCTGGTCATCATAGGTTGCCTCAGACCATCGCCTGTGGGAAAAGTGGGGATACTAGCTGGCATCGCCCCTGGAGATATACGCCGGGAAGTTGCCACCTGCATGGCAAGGCTTAAAGTGATTGAAGACGTCCGACACCCCCTACATGGCTATACACCAACGCCATCGACACTTAAGTCCTGTTCAAGCTTCATGCCAACTTCAAAGCCACCAACTGGAGCTCCAAGCAATGAAAGAATATTGGCTTGGGAGAAGAGATTACAACAAGGATTTGAGTGGATCAAGCAAGAGAAGGTCTACCACCTGGGTCTGAAAAACCATGGCTCATATGGAAGTCGCTAAATAGGCTTCGAGTTGGATGTTGGCCACTGCAAAAGATACACTTGCCACTTGTGGATACGTGGGAGAACAGCCAGATACCACATGTTCGTGCGGGGAGAAATAAACCATGGTACATTTTCTGTCCACAACTTGGAATAAATGCATCACAATTAGACCTCCAATCAGCTTCTGACAAAGCCATCGCATTGGCAAAAAAACTACCACATATTTGATGCTGTCATCGACACGAGAAGAATAAGATTGCATTCCTGTCGTCATATTTAGCTGAACGGGGATTTAGTGTAGTAAGCAATTTACTAACAAAGAAAAGAAACAGATTGCCAGTAGTGGAACGTGGCTATTTAAGACTCCTGCTGACAAATATAGCACCAAATGTAGAAAAATGAGTAGCATTACATCAAGCTCGGACCTCTCACTGGTAATTTTACGATAATTTTTAATATATGTTTTAATCAAATTTTGTACAAGGCACAAAAAATGTTAATATTCTTTAATAAAGTAATTTCAAAAATCTGTCCTTGTTTTTAAATATTTAATATAGTCCAATTCACCCAAGAGGGGTGCCATCAAATCACTGTTTGAAGAAGTGGGCAGCAAGCCAATTAAATTGAAGCGCTATGGTTTTCACAATGTTGATTACAACAACAAAAGACGTCAGTGCTATTTTTTTTTTTTTTTCAAACAAGGGGGCGTTGAGTAATTTTTTTTTTCGAAAAGGGGGCGGTAGGTCAAAAAAGGTTGGGAACCTATGGTCTATTGCATTCTATGAGTGGCTGCATTGAACGCAAGTCTTGCGCAAGCCCAGCCACCTACCTTTGTTAACTTGAAAAAGGTGCTTTCATCCGAAATATTGTATTTTCTTTGTTTGTGTGTTGTTTTGTGTTGCTTCTGCCCTCCTCCCTTCAACGTTGGTGAGTGTTTGGTGTATTTTCCCTTTCTTTTTCATGTACATCATATATATTATTTCTATGTGGTATTTTTTTGTCACAAGCCTTTATCTCCCTTCATACTTAACCAAAATCAATGAATGAGGTGCCATTTTCGAGCTTATAGTCTATACTTCGGTCACATCATACTTTAAGAAAACAATTTTTCAGAACTCGACCCTTAAGGGGCAAAAATGTCAATATTTCTAAAATGGTGTTTTTTGTGTTATGAGACATTTACCTCCCTGGATACCAATCTGAAATCGTTTAATGAAGTATTACTTTAAAGATTAAGATCTCTGGTTTGGTGATGTCATGTATTAAGACAGGAAATTTTTGGAATTTGACCCTTAGAGGACAGAAGTATCAATATATTTGCAATACATGTTTGTGTCACAAGGCATTTAGCTCTCTTCATATTTAACTGATATAGATAAATGAGGTACCATATTAAGATTAAAGTCTCCGTTGTGTCACATTATACTTTAAGAAAGGAATTTTTCGTAATTTGACCCTTAAAGGGAAAAAATTTCAATATTTCTAAAACACATTTTTTATGTCTCGAGCCATTTATATCCCTGGATAGGTAACCAAAATCGATAAATGAAGTAGGATTATAAAGAGTGACACCATACATTAAGGAAGATTTTTTTTTTAATTCAACCCTTAAACGGAAAAAATATCAAAGGTCCTACAACACATTTCTGTGTCATAAGCCATTTAACTCCATTACTATCTAACCGAAATAGATAAATGTGTTATTGTTCTAAAAAAGAATTAAGTTTTCCGCTGTGGTTATATCATTTTTAAGAAAATAATTATTTAGAATTGAATTCTTGAAGTATTTCAAAAATGCGTTGTTTCCCCCCCCCCCCTTGAGTTTTTTATCAACCCTTGATAATCAAACAAAATTGATAAATGAGGTATCATTTTAAAAACTGATGTCTTCAGTTCCATTAGACTTTATTTTAAGAAGAAATTATTCAAAATTCGACCCTTAAAGGGCAAAAGTATCAATATTGTTTCTACAGCATGTTTTTTTTTTAAATTATTATTATCTCCTTCGATACCTAACCAAAATTGATAAATGTTACATTATTTTAAAGATTAAGGTCTCCAGTTAGCTAAAATCATTAATTAAGAAATAATTTTTTCAGAATTTGATGCTTAAAGTGTTAGCGTGTACTAGACAGTTCAGAGTCAAGTCTCTAGATTGCCGCAGCACATATCACAGAGATGTCAATAAACTGTTTTTATAGAATAAGTAGCTTTTCGGAAATTTTTTTCTGTTATGGAAACACTTTTGTTTTGCTATATAATTCCAATTTAAACATTTTATTCGCACAGCAAAATATATCACAGAGATTTTGATATGTTATGCACATTTTGTTCAGGTTGGTTGTATTCTGTGTCAGTGACAGTTTGTCACACATACAGAGTATTTTAAATTTTCCTATTTCGTAATATATTCTAAGTATTTTGATGCTTACCTATTATACTAAAAATTAAATTTTTGCTACAAAAGTGCGATTCTACTTTTCATTATATTACAAGCATTCAACCTCATTATTCATTGCATTTTATCCACACAATTTTCGCATGGCTCAGCTAGTTTAGAGTTATTTTAAAATTTTTAGTGTAAGTGGATTGAGGCAGTTTTTATTTTTTTAAAGTTATTAATTTTTTAGTGGCATAATAGTTTTTTAAAAAAATAGGGGAAGGCCTTCTTAAAATTCTGTTTGAATGAGAAAGTGCCATTTAGATTAAATTAGTGATGAAATGATGATCGTTTGAGAAGAAATGGGGAAAGAAAATACAACTAGCATTTTAAGAGAGAGTGTTCAGAAGTGCGCTCATAGGCTTTCACAAATTAGACCTTAGGAAAATTTTGTCCGACTTAATGAAAAGTCAGAAAAAAATCATGGACATCGGCATAGGTTGATATGTAATGTTATTAAATAGTCCACATGAAGGGAAAGCTCTCACAGAAATGATGAAGTTACTACCAAAACAAGATTTGTAACTTTGCAGCTACGAATTCTTCCTGAGAAGATATCGACATTTTAAAATTCCATAAGCCATAGTTTTGTAGATAGTGAAATAATTTATAACTTAAAAGGAGTATGTTTTTTTCCTTGTGTATCATATAAAATTTGAGAGGTGTAGCTATAATTTAAGGATTATTTATGTGCAGATTTTAAAAATTGGATACACCATGAGTTTAAACTATGATCAAGGGCAGTATGTTTAAATGAAAGGAGGATTTTTTCTGAGTAGGTCACATCAATTGGTTTTTGAATATATGCATTAGTTTGCTGATAATTAAAATTCATCCGGTGTTGGCAGTTTCTGGAAGGAGTTTGTTTGGTAAGAAGTCATACTATAAAGGTTGATGGGGTAAATTTGTAAAATGATGAAAAGGCTATCAAAGAACTGTTATTACAGTTAGATAGTGATGATACCTTATTGAATAGTCTATGTAGAATCGTTTAAAACTGTTTTCAGAGCCACAACTTCAATACTTTAGGAAATATCTATGAATTAAATATCTCAGTTTTCGTTTACCAAGTTTAAAAACAATAAAAAAGTGTATTTTGGTATCAAATGAAAGAGGAGATAAAAAAAATAAATGATTTTAATTGTTATTTCAACTTTGTAGCTCTAAAAACTTTATGAGTTATAAACATTTTTGGAATTTCAAAGAAAATAATTTTTTACAGTTAACTAGGACACATACAATAATTTTAGCTAGGATGAGTTTTAACGTTTAGGAGATTAGCTATCTACTGTAAAAAATTTATATCAATAGGAACTAATTTTATCATTAAAAGATTTTGATGATGACATGTGAACAAGGAAAAATTTGGTTCCAAATGCTCCTGGAAGCTGTAGGGTAAGTATACAGAATATATCTGTGCTGGGAGCATCATGTGACAAGTTTAGTCAGTTGGAAGAAAGACTCGAGAATTTGTGGGCACGTTTGCTGGGAAGTGCATTGTTTTGAGAAACGCGAAGTATGATTTAATTGGTGCGGGATATTAAATAGTTCAGAACAGTGAAAGTAGGCGATAAAACAGAAAAAAAGACAGCCACTTCATTGTGAAGAACAGTGTGTGTGATCTCGCATACTTAATAACTGTTGGTGGTCGAACTCCTTATCTAGCTGGTGGAAGTGTTAAAAAATGCAGAAACCTGCATCTTGGAAACACGAAGTTCTGGTATAAAAATTCATGGTCATGTTGTAAAGGAGTGGTCACAGCAAACATTAAAGATGATTAAAATTGTTTGTTGTCCTGCAGATGCTTCTGAATTCTTATTTGAAACCTAAAACATTTCAGAACATTTTCCAACATTCCGTTGGTGGTGACCAGGTCTAAACTTGTGTATAAACAGATTTTTTTTTTATGTTACATGGCTCCCGTGCAGTGGTCAAACAAATTTCGGCTTCGAAATAATTTCAAGTCGATTTGTAAGAAATTGCGTTTGTTGGCTAGGTGAAAGTAACGAGAGAGAAAAACTTGTAATTATTTGTGAAAAATATGATAAAAAAAGAATGAAGTCAACAATGGGACTATATCAGTGGAACTGCTGAGACAAGAGCCAAAGTTACCGGTGGGAAAGATATTCTACATATGGTGGGAAGTAATATTGACCCATACTTGAAGAACGGCTTTGCTTACAAAGTCACTAAAATAATTTGCTAATGACATTGTGAGAAAAAAAGTTTCAGGCAACCAGGATGAATTTATAGCCTGCTTTTGTAAAATGATCTACTAATCTCTGTTCGCTGCAATTTTAGTTATGAAAGTAACAAATTGTTTGGTGCTGACAGTATTCAATTGTCTTGAGAATTTGGTCTATTAGTGTTTCTAATGTTTATTTCCATGTTTAGAATAGGATGTTGTGTAGGGTAAAACCAAGAACTTCTTGCAGACAACTTTTTAAAAAACTCATTCTTACAATGAGTTCTCAGTATATATATTCTCTCATGTGCTTTGTCATAGATCATTGTAACCTGTTTACTTTTAATTCACAGGTACACAATCTCAATACAAGAAGCAGAAATAACTTGCACAAACCACAAACATCTCTGTCATTAGTACAAAGAGGAGTTAATTATTCTTGTATACATCTGTTTAATAAACTTCCCAAGGGTATAAAACAATTTGCAGAAAATAAAGATATATTTAAAGAAAAACAGAGATTATCTTATTGGCAACTCCTTCTACTCCATTTAAGAATTTGAACACAACAATTAATTGTATTCAATATGACTTTTGCAAATCACAGTTGTAAAAATTTATGTTTATTTTATTGTCTTTATTTTTCTTTGTAACATATAATTGTTTTTTACTATGATTATGACTCATATCGTATTTATGTATATTAACCATGACATGTTTCACATCCCAGAGGTGCTTCCTCAGCAGGGATCCATGAAACAAGACTGATAAATAAAATAAAATAAATAAATAAAGTTTACTTTGCAATGAGTGTTATGAATATGTAGTGATCACCACTATAGGGATGTTTTATATTGATTTAGGGTAACTCAGTGGATGTGGAGGTATTCCTCACATGCCCCATTTATTATATTTCATTTTGTGTGTGATCTCACATAATTAATAACTGTTGGTGATCGAACTCATTATTGAGCTGGTGCAAGTGTTAAAAAACGCAGCAACCTGCATCTTCGAAATATGAAGATCCGATATTTAAATTCACAGTTATAATGTAAAGGGGTGGTCACAGCAAACATTAAAGATGATTAAAATTGTTTGTTGTCTTGCAGATGCTTCTGACTTCTTATTTGAAACCTAAAACATTTCAGAACATTTACCAACATTCTGTTGGTGGTGACCAGGTCTGAACTTGTATATAAACAGAATATTTTTTTTTAATGTTACAGTAGATATAATTAATGTGTGCAGGAGCACCTCAGGGCCAGTTGGTAAAAGTCGGTTAAGCAGGCATGTTGTCGGTCTGGCCAGTGTTTGGTGCAAGGATGTAGGCAACAAATGATACCATGACATAGCACTTCTGGCATATATCTTAGAATTTTTGGTTCATATGTGTATAACTTGCGAATCCTCATGTGACTGTAAGCAGGTAGGGGTTTATGAGGTTGGCCTGACTCAAATCATTTATCAGACTTGCAATCATTTAATTTGGTGAAGAATTCTGATGCCTAAAGAAATGTCCTACGAACTAATAAATTTTCTCTGAAGAAAATAGTGACGATTCAAATTTTCAATAGCTGCAATGACTTAAATTACTACATACCTTTCCTGATTGAGGTTATCAAATCTGGTGGTGACCAATCAACAGCAAGAACAATCTTTATGTCCAAAGGCAACACATCATGGCTAAAGCTCACGATAAGCTGTATATCACTAACCCCAGTATATCAGCTAAGTTCCTGACACTTTGCCAGCTTGGCTGTATCCCTCTTCCCAAGAGTTCAAATGTGAATGCACGAGAATTTTTTTAACATGTGTTGACATCAAAATCTTTGCTCCCTTTCCAATAGGAAGGGCATATTCCATGAATCTAAGTTAAACATACGTTTTCACACAACCATATCCCTGAAATGTAGAGGTTAGTGCCTCGTGCAAAAATGGTATGATGAATTTCATCTTGTGCTGCTTGTACTGTGAACTTCTAAAGACGCAAGGGTTTTTTTTTCCATCAATCAATGTTTGCACATTGATGAACTAAGCTTGAATGGGGTACTTTATAAGCTGAGTTTGAGTGAAACATAACACTTCATGTAATTACTAGGATTTCATATGGATTTGCAACATGTCCAGTCCCCACCATGCTATCGCAGTTATGGCAACAAACTTTAGTTGTCCTTGCAGAAGATGTCCACTCTTTCTCTGCTTATGCTTTGCCTCATTAATATAACACTTCTATTTGTAGCTACTGCCAAACAAAAAAATACAGATGAGTTTGAATTCATCATTTTGATTAATAGCTGTTCCACTATTTGTCAATAAGTAAGTTCTGTGCTGTCATTTATCACATATACTTCAAGAGAAATACACTGTATTAGAGAAAGCAGAGGAGTAGTCCTGATTTTTCTTTCCCCTCACTCCTCCTAAATTTAGGTTGTACCAAAATCTTTTAAACATGTTTGGCAAACCATTTCTTTCTATCACATATTAAAACTCCAACTAATATGGAAGACTCTATGATTGAGGATGATCCACAGGTACATTTAAAAAAACATACTTAAGTGTCAGACAAAGCTAATTGTTCATTTTTTTCTTGTCTCATGCCAAGCTAAGTGTGACCTTCAAACCAAAGGTTGGTTGGTCTCTCCAGTAGGAGACATACTATCGGAGGCAAGATGGCTAGATCCTTTCTTTCTTCCCTAACCTAACCCAGCAACCCAACAGTTTAATGTAGAATATAAATCATGATAGTGTACTGGTGTACTTCACATCATACAGCATGCTATGTCAGAGGTGAAGGACGAATATAACAGTTGAGACACCTTAAACACTAACTGTTTTTCTCTTGTTAAGAAAGTAAAATGTTCCAACTACCTTCTACTTACAGTCAATAAACATTTTGGTGATGATCTTACTGTAGACCAAAATTGTCACGTGCTGTATTTGCCTTTACTATTGAAAAGGAACTGAATTTGGACTCCCTCTATGTTTTTTTGGTATACAGGGTGTTACAAAAAGGTACGGCCAAACTTTCAGGAAACATTCCTCACACACAAACAAAGAAAATATGTTATGTGGACATGTGTCTGGAAATGCTTACTTTCCATGTTAGAGCTCATTTTATTACTTCTCTTCAAATCACATTAAACATAGAATGGAAACACATAGCAACAGAACATACCGGTGTGACTTCAAACACTTTGTTACAGGAAATGTTCAAAATGTCCTCCGTTAGCAAGGATACATGCATCCACCCTCCGTCGCATGGAATCCCTGATGCGCTGATGCAGCCCTGGAGAATGGCGTATTGTATCACAGCCGTCCACAATATGAGCACGAAGAGTCTCTACATTTGGTACCGGGGTTGTGTAGACAAGGGCTTTCAAATGCCCCCATAAATGGAAGTCAAGAGGGTTGAGGTCAGGAGAGTGTACTAACATACTAACAAAACTAAACCAAAACTAAATCCTTAGGTATTTATGATTGGTAGCGTAATATTGCAGACGTCGGATTGGTAAACTTTTCAGGTGAAACTTTAAAAAAATTACCACTATGAAATGGGTTGGCTTATACAACTTCTGTTCACTGCACGCTGTCATGGCGCTCATTGGGAAGTAGTTCTAGAAGTTTTCGCTAGATAACACTATAAATCAAGCTATAAAACCCAAATCCCTGTTTTGTCCACCTACCCGGTTTTATCCGACTTTCCCCTACATAAAAGAATTTCTACTAGCTATTCCCAGTAGTAACATACTTTAAAATTCAATTTCAAGGCCGCCTATATGAATGAAAGGAATTCAGTTAAAATAGTTTTTCAACCATAATAGTTTTTCTTGCATTCATTTTCACGGTTAGAACTTATGATGAGAAGCATTTTAAAGTGTATTTATCATATCCAGAAAAATTTAGTTTAAGAGATATTTTGATTTGTTGATGTCTTTAAACTATGTGGTCAGAGGGAGCAAACCGAAAATTTCAAATAATTAGTAAATGCAAAAGGTTATAGTAAATTTTTTATCACCAATTGTAGTCAGCATCCTCTAGAATACTCAGAACATCAAATCAAGTAATTAGGCAAAGTTTATGTAGGATTTTTATTTAGAAGAAAAAATCAAAATTTAAACTAATGAAGTTAGAAACAAGAATTTAATATAAGAAGGTAGACAAAATCAAGAAGATTAAAAATATATATTGGTTTCAATAGAAAGCTAAAGGCGTCTGAGATTTTAGAAATTTATTATAATTGTTACAAAAGGCAACAGGACTTAGAAAAGCCTTTTTGAGGACTAAACCAGGTTGAAATAAATAGAGAAAGACATTAGAAAGTTAAGTTCCAAGTTAAGAGATTAATTACCTTTTGAGATATTAATTTTCAGAGTGTTTTCCTGATTTCACAAAGTCAACGAATTCAATGTGTAGAGAGCAGCCAGAATGGCTGCTCAGTCAGTCTACAAACAGATCTTGAGTAGGTAGACTCATGTGTGACTAGCTGAGTAAATGGTTCCAAGTGGCGGCAGTATATCTTAATAATGCAGTAGTTTAACTTTCACCTGTGTAAGGGGGCCAGATGAGAGGTTATCTTCCTTCGTGAGTGTGCTTGATCTGTGATCTTCTAAGGGAAATATATTCTGATAGCCTTATTCAAAATTCTGGTACCACAATTGTAAAGGAGAACTTTTGGAAGAATTTTCATTTTTTGTGACTTTAAAATTGTGCACTGTGAACTTATTTCAATATTGGGGTAACAAGCGTGTGGCGGCAGGATTATTTAAATATTCTGTGAAACAGAGGCTACAGTCATGAACATCATTGTTCAAAATTCAGGCATTGTGTTTGCTAGCCCTTGAGTCAAAATTTAATCCAGGCATACTCATTCCACAATGCACCTCATATACCAACTAAAATGCCACCACTGCACTTGTTCATATATAGACATCACTACAAATTAACTCCCAGACAGAATTAATGGCCACAATCAAACAGCCCACATTCAAAACCTATATCTTCTAGAGGTGGAACATGCCAACACCCTTGACTAACAACTTCACTGACTGCTTTACAGCAAGAGCTGTTAAAATATTCCCAAAAACCACCACCACATATGAACTTCCAAGATGGGAACCTGCTACTAAAATATCCTCGATACCAGACATCCTCCTTATCAAGACCTTAACAATCACTTATTGTTCATGTATTGACTACAAATAATTTTAACAAAGTAATTCTAATGTTTTTCACTGTTCTGTCAATACAATTTAAATTTTTATGTTCAAGCATATCTATTTTTTAATATTTTTTTTTTAACTCACTTTGGGCTTTCTCTGTCCAGGTGGAAATTAGTAATTGATTTTAAACTAACTTCTCGATGAGCTAAAGACTTGAAATTTTGACCATAGCTCAGAACTGGATGAAAATGCATGAAAATTTGAAAAAATGGGAAAAGTTGTCCAGAAAATTTGAAAATTCTGGAAAAACTGGAATTACTCTTTTCTATGGACTGATTTGGCTCATTTTTTTAAATTTTTGTAGTTGTCCGAATAAGGTTTTTAGTTAATTAAAAATTGAAAAAGTAGCCTAGAAAATTGGAAAATTTGGAGAAAAACTGAAATTCTTTTTTCTGTGTACCAGTTTCGCTGATTTTTTAATCTTCTTAATAGTCAAAATGAGGTTTCTAAAGAAAGAAAAATTGGAAAAACTGCCTGGAAAATTCAGAAAAAAATAACTCACTTTGGGCTTAGTCAGTGTGGATGGAAATAAAGACTTGAATTTTGACCGTTGCTCATAACTGGATGAGAATGCATAAAAATGTGAATAAAGGGGAAAGGTTATTTGGAAAATTTAAAAAATTCGGGAAAAACTGAAAGTACTCTTTTCTACGGACCGATTTGGCTATTTTTTTAAAAGAATATTTGTAATAGTCCGAATAAGGTTTTTAGTCAATGAAAAAATTGGAAAAGTTGCCCGGAAAATTGGAAAATTCAGAGCAAACTGAAAGTATTTTTTTCTGTGTACCGATTTGGCTATTTTTAAAAAAAAAAAAAAAAAAAAAAAAAAAAAAAAAAAAAAAAAAAATTGGAAATAGTCCGATTAAGGTTTTTAGTTAATGAAAAATTGGAAAAGTTGCCTGGAAAATTGTAAAATTCAGAGAAATCTGAAAGTTTTTTTCTGTGTACCGATTTGGATCATTTTTTAAATGTTGGTAATAGTCCGATTAAGGTTTTTAGTTAATGAAAAATGTCCAGAAAATTGGAAAATTTGGAGGAAACTGTTTTTTCTGTGTACCAATTTCCCTAATTTTTTTAAATGTTCATAATAGTAAAAATAAGGTTTTTAAAGACAAAAAAATAGAAAATTTACCTGAAAAATTCAGGAAAACCTGAAAATATTTTTTTCTGTGTAGCTATTTAGCTATTTTTTTTTAGATGTCTTTAATGGTCTAAATAAGGTTTTCAGGGAAAGAAAAAAGGAAAAATTACCTGGAAAATAGGAAATTTGTTAACAAATGAAAGTACATTTTCTAGGGACTAATTAGCATATTTTTTAATTTTTTTTAAATGTTTGCAGTAGTCTGAATAATGGTTTTATGGAAAGAAAGATTGGAAATGCTGTTTGAGGATTTCTGGCAGAACTAAAAGTGCTTTTTTTTCTATTGGATTTTTGTTAAATTCAAGATCATAACTTATGATTCAAACGATGGGAATTGTAAGCACCTTAGAATTCTAGTTTTCTCAGTTAGAGATCAGTAAGCCTTCTAGTAAATATTAAATTTTTCAGTTAGTAACTACAGGATATGAGAGAAACGTTTCATGCAGAAGCTGATACTGCAAACTAACTCACTAAATAAACCAATTTAAGAACAGTAATGTCACTCAACACACAAAACAATTGCTAAATAAACAATTTATAAGAGTAAATCACTTTTAAACTATCCTGGAATAGGGTAATCCATTATTATCCAACTTGTAAACAATCGATTTTTGTTAAGTGGCAATATCACTAATTCTTAACACTTTTCGGTGCAGTAAATTAATTTTATAATAATAATAATCCAAAAGGAACTTAAATTCACTAAATTTCAGTAGTTTCAGACCATGAAAATAGAGTAAATAAAATTTTAAAAATTTCGTTAGAAACACTTGCACATTCAACTTTTTAAATCACATTTTTTCGATAATTTCCCGAACTAAAAAGTATTTTTCATGAAAGAACGGAAAATCTAGTATAACATGCTAAAATTACAAAACATTCCATACAGTAGAACTAATATTAAATCAATTTTAAAGTTATTTCGTTGTAAACCACAAGGTGGTAATTTTCGGAATTAAACTGTTATCAAACCATACCACTTCCATAAACAAAACCACTGTTAAAACACGTAGGAATATTCAAAGAAAATTCTAATAATATCACTTTTTTCGTATAAACAACACTTGAATAATTATTAAAAAGAAACAGTTTTTTACGTTATAGAGTCTCGACAATATCAAACCCATCATCACCATCATCATCATCCTCAACAGTTTCCGACCTCTGGCTGGGTCTGCATTATGCACAAGCCTCTCCAGTTCCTTCTTCTTCCCACCACCTCTCTGTCACCACTTTGTTCCAGTCCTCTCCTCTCTTCCGTACACCCTCCTCCACTCCTTTCAGCCATCCATCTCTTGGTCTTCCTCTGGGTCGTTTACCTTGCATCTTAATTTCATGGATCTTTCTCGGGATTCTCTGAGCCCCTATTCTCTTGACATGTCCATACCATCTCAGTCTGGTCCTCTCTACCCTTTCCTGTAGGGGTTCCTCTTTCATGGTGCGTCTAATCACTTCATTCATTATTCTGTCCATTTTATGACTCCCATTCTACCTCTTAAAAAACTTCATTTCACTTGCTTGTACTCTGCTGATGTCCCGCTTTTTCATTGTCCATGTTTCAGCAGCTTAAGTTAAGATAGGCACATAGTACGTATGCTAGATTACTCTCTTGCTTCTCTGTGGCACCTCTTTATTCTATATCAGGCTTCATATGCTCCTTAGGAACGCCTCTGCTGTCTTCCTCTTTCATCTCGCCATCATTTCCTCCACATTCCACTAATACACTCCCCAAGTATTTGAACCTGTTTACCTTCTTTAGTTATTCCCTACCATCACAATTCCTTGGGATACTCTATTCTTTTTCCTGGTTGTTACCAAGTACTCACATTTCTTTACATTAAATTTCAGGCCACATTCCTCCACACTGTCTGTCCATACATCCAACTGCTGCTGCACTTCCTCTTCTTCACCTCCCCAAATCATCAGATCATCCACAAAAGCCATCACCTTCATGTTTTCCTCTCCCATCCTCGCTGCCACCTTCTGCATTATTTCATCCATGATTACAATGAAGAGTAGTGGTGATAGGGCACTTCCTTGTTTTAGTCCATTCCTTTGTTCCAGCCAATCTGATCTTCCTTCCCCTATTTTCACATAGCTCACACTTCCTTGGTACAGTTCCATCACTCTCTTGATGGTTTCTTTGGGAACTCCTCTCTTCTCCAAGGCCTTCCACACCTTACTCCTGTGTACACAATCATATGCTTTCTCAATATCGAGGAATATCAACAGTAGATCCTTTCCATACTCTTAATGTTTTTCCTGCAGCTGTCTCATGGCAAATATCAAATCTACCGTCGATCTCCCTGATCTGAAGCCATACTGCTCTTCCCTTAGCCCTTTTTCCACCCTGTCACGTATTCTTTTTTCAATTATCTTCTCATACACTTTGGCACAGTGGCACATCAGTGTAATACCTCTATAGTTTTTAAACTCCTTCCTGCTCCCTTTTTTTGAATATAGGTACCCGATTTTTGTAAAATAGATAACTTTGCTAATACTCCACCGATATTAATAAAAATTACACCTTTGAAATCAGGAGCAAGCACTAAACATGTTGATACTTATTTTATTACAATAATTTGTAATCCAGCGGGGACGACAAAAAAGTCTCATAAATAAGTTAGAAATTGGGGATTCACTAACTGCTTTTCAGAACCCAATTACCATTGCGCACTTACAATTAATTCATTTACAAGAAAGCTAATTATTTTAGGATTTTTGCTAAATACTTTTTATAAACTTTAAAAGCCAGGCTACACATGGTTGAATTTTGAACACAATTTATAATTACATCTTTTTAGGCTACTTTTTGGTAAGCAGTGTATTTTTTTATTATTTATTTTATTGCAATGGAGCACAGGCTCCGGTGGCAATTTCCCTACACACCCATCTTCCCCCTATCCTGCACCCACCTACATTTTCCCTCAACAAATTTTATATTTAAATTCTCTCAAAGTTTTCGGTAAATTATTCATCATTTCTCTAGGTAACTCATTCCAATCCCTGACACCCTTACCTAAAAAAGAGAATCTTCCCACACCCTTGTGCCTGAAATCGAGTGCCAGCTTGTGGTCATGGTCATCTTTTCCCTTCCATGCATGTATTACACCTATCATCCGGCTGAGGGTATATAGAGGGATGTGGGAGCGATCTCAGCGTCTTTATCTGGGAATGTTGTGTGTAGTGGATCTGCGCTAGTATGTTTCGCCAGGTCATTATGTGTGTCGGTTAGACCAAGAGTATTGCCAGAAACGGTTGAACTATACTATGGACCCCTCTTGGCCATGTTGGTTTTTCTTACTAGTGACTTGAGTTAACATTCACTATGGACCTTTAAATTTTCTCTTGGGGTTCTGTCGGTAAGTTCTTCTTCTTCACGACTTGTAATTTTTGGAAACGTTTAGTTCAATTGCCTACTCAACTGTAAATGCTATTTTTCAAAATGTGACTGTTTAATAAACTTCAAATTTTTCATCAAAGTGAGTACCTACATACCTCTGTACATATCAAACCTACAAATTTACAGCAGTGTATTCAACTTAACAATTGTCATTCCCCCCCCCCCCCCCCCACACACCAAATATTTTCTTCTGTACAGTCTGGCCTTTCTTGGCAGACACATCTGCTTCGATGAAGAATCTCTCTCCCAATGCACACAAAACCTGTCTGGAGCTCTCATTTCCTGCAGCAACCCCCTGACTTAGTACACAAACAAATTTCTCATGCTACAGCCCTTCCCGTGCACAGCCACTCCAAGGCAGTTCCCCTTGAAACTGACCATAGTCCTGCTTTCATCACCAACTTCTTCCCTGGTCTTGAGTTAATTAACATAATCCTTCATCGTGGGCATGACTTCCTGCATTGCTTCCCTGGGATGCACACCATTCCCCATAAAATCCTATCCACTGCCAAACGCACATGTTTCAGCAGACCACCAAATATAAAAAAATATTTTGGTTCATAAGTACACACCCAGTAATTCCCCCAAACTACCACAGGGATCATTCCCATTTAACAGACCCTGCTATAAAACATGAAGCCTGCTTCCAGCTACTACTACTTTCTCCTATCCTACCATTCCCCATCATTGGTCATGCTACTTCCTTTACAACATACCTTATATATCAACTCACATGCCTCCATTCCTCCAGCTCATATATAGGCCTCACTACTAACACACTTGCCATCAGAATGAATGGCCACACACAGACAGTGTATACCACCAACAAAGCCCAACCAGTGGCAAAACATGCCATTTCCCACGATCTGAATAATTTCAACAATTCAATAATTTCTCTGTTAGAGTGATCAGAGATTTCCCTGATGACACAACCAGCTCTGAACTGCGCAGATGGAAGCTGACCTGCCAGAATATCCAGGGCACCAGACATCTCCAATAAATCCCTCCCACCAGACCCAGCAATTATTATCACTACTATTTATATTGCTTATAGTTTATTTTTCCTACTTAAATATAAATCATATTTTGAAAAACTTTATGTTGTCACTCAGTTATTATGTTGATTTCTCAATTTCAATGATAATATACCTTCAGCGTTATCAATTTAGTATTTACACTTTCCCCCTCTCCTATACTAACATCTATGCCGGCTGTGTCATTCAACCTCCATTCATCAGGCGGCCATCGTCATGTGCACGTCTGGCTTCACCTTTTAGCAAGAATAAGGCTAACCACCAAAATATTGTGCGTTTCTTGTGTTTGTTATTTTTTATGTTCAACATTCCCAACCACCTTCATCTGTGGTAAGTGTTATATTACCCTATCTATCCTTAGTTGTATTGCCTTAAAGCATTTTCCTGCTCATTGTTGTTATATACATATTTCTAAGAATTATCGATAGTTCACTTTAGAATATTTTACTCCCACCATCTCGGCTATCCCCACCCTATTCTCCATTGAGTAGCTAGAAAAGCAGTAGGCTATGGTGTGTGCTCATCCCTCCTTGCCAAATGCCATAATCATATGTACATGAATAAGGTTTTAAATGAAATATTGTAAAGTGTGTTTGTGCTTTCATGTGTGTGTGGTTAGCTTGCCTTCATCTGTGGTGACAGGTTACTTTCCACATCATTGTTTACTTTTATTGCCTAATTGCACTTTCATTTTCACCATTATCCAATTAGTGTAAATAAAATGGGACAAGAATTCTGAACTAATTCATACACACAAAGAATTTAATTTGGTGCAATTTAATCATACCAGTTATTGAATAGGAAAGTGGGCTTATGTCTCACAATGGCAGATATAGCAACAATAAAAAGGTATGATCATCAAGAATGTGTCTTAAAAGTAAAAGAGGTGGATGTACGTAATAAATATTAAAGAATTTTTGAGTTAGTATACCTAAAATAACCCAAAGGTTATAAAATAGGTATTCTATATTAGAAACCATGCAAGTTTGACATACTGAAACTCAGCTACACAGTATGAACTAAGTCACTGTAGAATTCATTAAGATTTATAATATTTAAATGATCCATAGAACAATTTTCTCATTTTCAGGTAGCTTATTTGAGTACAACAATCATGATTTCGAAATATTTTTGATAATCTGAAAGTCCGCCTACAGAAATAAAGCTGATTAACTGTCCATTAGTATACTTATCGTGTACAGTCCCATTTATGACTGATTCCACATATATAGGTATGGAAAATTCAGAATGCAAGAATAATAGCATGTTCTACAAGATAGAAATTCAATTAACTGTAGGTACTATTCAATTGAGAACATTTAAAATATTATTGCACCGCAACAATGTGCAAAAACTCAAATTTAGTGAGGGATTTAGGATACAATCACCTGGTCAGATGATTTTATGAGTATGTTGGGATAGCATGGGAAACAGACACATTATGGGTAACAGGAACCAGAGAGAATGCAAAAGAAGAGCAACTAGATATTTTTGTGGAAATTAACGCAGAAAATGACATGTCTACAAATCTGTGCTGGGAATCATTCAAAGAGAGAGACAGATGAAGAAAGTATTGTGGGCGTATAAGGCATCGGTTGGTGACTGACATTAAGGTAGATGCCAGGAAACCAGTTATGAGTGACACATGGAAGGGAAGTTATGTTCACGATAACAAACTACTACTTTATTTCAGGCATGTAGGAGTTGAAAAATACCAGTGTGCTCCATCACAATATAATAAAATAATAATACTCAATGACAGCTGTTGATAGTGATAAAGAGGTTTTTAAGAGTCTATTCCTTCAAGCTATCCATGACATTTTAAAACAATAATGTAAATTTTTGCTGTTATCATTGTAACACACTCAATTAGTAACATATGGTAGGAGTTTCATTCAACTAGTGCTACAGAAGATTGAAATTAGTGAGGAAGCATTGATGTATCACAGAGTTATTATAACTATTAAAACTAAGATATTATTAAGAACCAGTAAATAATATAAGGAAGTAACTAAACTCAAGTCATTTTTTTTCACTGAAAATATGTTTGGAAATAAGTAACAGTATGTAAGTTTAAAAGAGCATTTTAAAATCTTTGTGCTGTGAGAAGGTATTGTATTTAAGGGGTAGTTCAGCATGGTAAACATTTGTTCACATCAACTATTGTTATTAGGCTAGAATACGATAAGTAGAAACTGTTGCTGTGCAAGTCAGTAGTGGTATGTTTACTATTAGATCAATGCAGTATCTGCAAGATCTGGATTGTTTATAAAACTATGACATTGCAATACCATAACTTAT
Organism: Vandiemenella viatica; assembly: GCA_031002005.1. Taxonomy (NCBI): domain Eukaryota; kingdom Metazoa; phylum Arthropoda; class Insecta; order Orthoptera; family Morabidae; genus Vandiemenella; species Vandiemenella viatica. Next base: position 167,833,709 of record JARYHS010013630.1, on the reverse strand, counting down.
ACTTGTATACTACAGCATACATAAATGTAGTATGAAGAAGTAAGCAAAGAATTCTAAAACCAGCACACCATTATTGTTTCGGTGTCACTCATCCAGATATGTTGTTGCAATCAAATGTGCTGGTTAAGCATGGGAATGCCAGTTTCACCCTTTCTGACTTTGTGCCAGTGATATGAGCTGACAATGGCACATCCTGTCACATATATTTGGGGAGCTGGTAAATTTGTCTGTACAATTGGTCATAAAAAGAATTTTTTTCTGTGAAAGTATCATAACAAGATCTCATATATAATTAAGTACGAGGGATATTCCAAAACTAAGGTCCGATTCACTGTAACTATTTGAATTGGGCGCCAAGGACAAAACACGCATGCGCGCCGACTCCCGGCATGCCTTGTGCATCAAGTGCCGCCATTAGCGTTGTTACTGTTGCTGTGTGCTGTTTGTAGTGTCAGTTCACAATGTTTAAGACAATTTATCGGCCCGCCGATTGTGAAGTAAGGGCAGTGATACGGTTTTTGTCTGGAAGAAATGTTTCAGCGGCAGAAATACAGCGGCAGATTACTGAAGTTTACGGTCCTAACATAATGAGTGACAGTAAAGTGCGCTAGTGGGTGCGAGCTTTTAATGAAGGACGGGAAAATGTGCATGATGAACCATGGTCTTGCCAACCATCAGTGATTTCAGAAGATTTGGTCAATGCGGTTGACCAAAAAATTCGTGAAGATTCACTATTTCAGATCTCGAAATACTCGTACGAGTAGATTTGCCGAACGTGAGTATAACGACTTTGTACAGAATTGTGTCTGACACAGATGAAGTGAAAGAAACAGTTAAAAACTGGTTATCTTCGCAGGCGGCCAATTTCTACGACTTAGGCATTCAAAAGCTTGTTGAACGATGTGACAATTGTTTAAATAAGCATGGAAATTATGTAGAAAAATAGAGAAATATGCAAGGAATGTAAATAAAACAATTGTTTTTGAAAAAATTTTGATTTTGATTTTATTTTTCTCACCGGACCTTACTTTTGGAATAAACCTCGTAGTTTAATTTTTTATTTATTTATTCTTTTTGATTGTTGTGAGTTTTTATAACCATTTTTCTTTTTATAAAATTATTATTTAAGATATTTTATGTAAAATAATTGGCACAAAGTTTATAAAACATCCAAATTTAAATCATGTAAGCCTATTGTCCTGAGCTGTAAACCCATTGTAACTAGGACTAAAAATAACACACACACCTCAAAGCACAATATATCAGACTAAGGAATAATTGTAATACAAACCCTTTCAACATGTGGTCACCAAATAGACGCCCCCTGTGTCCTTTATCCAGAGAATTTAGATCTTCTACCTCCTCTTCAGTCATTTCAAAATCAAATATCTGTAACATGGAATACATAATGTTTTCAGCTTTGAATTTATTTACCTTAATAGGAATAGCATTATTTGTGATATAAAGTAAGTCCCTTTGGCAAAAATAGTATTAAGATATTTAACAAATTCTCCCTCCAAAATCAGTCCTTAGTTAGTCACTATTAAATTATTATGTCTCTCCAAACTCTGGTACACTATGATAGCTCCCAGTTTTTACTAGAAACCTTACTACCCAATAAATATTGCAAAAATTTCAATATAAATATTAATTACTGATAATTTGAAAGCCGCATTGCTTCAAATAAAGCAAAATATTCATGTACATTACTCAGAGAAACAGTAATGGTATAGAACAGTAGTTACCAGAAGTGACTCAGCACCACAGAGAATTGTAGAGAGTAAATTTTATCCATCTTGGAGCATTTGTAAGAGGTGACATCACTGTTTAGGGCTTATCTACTGGTCTTAATTCACACTAAATGTTTCATTCAACTGTAATTGTGACAGTAAAATAAGGAAGATTAATGATAGTAATTCCTTCACATGTCAAAGATGAAGAAATGAGATGCGCAGTGAATCCATAAAAATGAACACACTTTACAATACTTCAGTAATCTCTTGACTGAGTGGTAGATGCCACATCATTGTGTAAAAGGACAACATTTTGGCAAACATGCTGTGGCCTTCTTCTTGAACAGAACTGCATTTCCCATCAATTCTGGATGCTCTGATAAACCTGTTGCCTGCTTTGCTTCTACAAGGATGGGTCCATCAGGCCATCGGTATGCCTGATCCATCATAGTTTTATTGGTATCATGTGGAGGTGGCACATTACTTGTAGTTTCCATTCCAGAGAGTGTCATGCATCATGAAACCTAAGTCCAATATGTTCATTTATATTATCTATGCGCTTGGCAATTTCTATTGCTTCCTAAATCCTTCCTAGACTCCACTCATCTTTCTAAATTATTTTGATATTTCTGAAATTAATGACATAGTTATTCATGTAAGACTGGAGATTTTCTCGGCGTTGTAAATGAATAAAATTTTCTTGGGTAACTAGCCGAGTTAGTCCATCGTTTGACCACGACGTTTCGGCGGTCACAATCTCTGCCGCCATTGTCAAGTGACTGCTCATAGTTACTCATATTTGTATGCCATGCAATGGCTGATTTCTCTGTGTTATTGGATTTGCAGTGGTAAATGTGTTCCCACAACCTGTCTTCTATCATGCACCCCATGTCTGCAGCATAAACATGGCCACAGGTGCAAAGAATCTCAGAAACACTGGCAGCTGATTGTGGGAACTGTTTGTTCTTTTCATTGGCTAAGGAGTTACTAATCTTGCTGTGCACTTTCTAGAACAGTTTTATATTCATCTTTCGAAACTACTTCCAGTTCCATTAGTTATGCCTTTTATGTAGTGCAGAAATGCCTCTTCAGATTCCTGAATGCCAGGTTGACTGGAGGCTGTAGTTGTGTTCAAGACCATTTGATGAAACCATTGGCCCTGAATGTGCATTTTATTGAACCCTGTACTGTAGGCAAACCTTCAGTGTCACACACTTTCATTGCCCTAGTGCATAGAGTCATTAGAAAGCTTCTTTTTCTTACTGGATGGTGCTAGGACACGCATGGAAATATGAGTTGCCAGTGAACAGAATGTTCTAAGAGCACACCAGGATGCTTTTTGGAAAACATCACCTTTCCTTGTTCCCCCATTTCCACAGTAAATTTGATTTTATGATACGTTTTCCTTGTGTGATCAAGGAACTCACTGAGGGCAGTCGATCTGTGGGGCCACACAATTAATATGTCATCCACGTAACAAAGCCACAGACATGGTTACAGAAGCACATTACCCTACACTTTCATCTCCAGTGGCTCCATGAAGATATTGGCTATTATTGAAAAAGTCCATGCCACTCCTTCCACCTAGACATAAAACTTCTTACTGTATTGGAAAAAAAAAAAAAAATATGTCTAAGACAAAATTTGGTAAAGTTCAGCCATTCTTTCAAGATGCCTGCTAGATGGGGACAGGGCAAAGGGTATATCAGTGTGTCTAGTACTAGTGGCAAGCGCAGGAAGAATGCTACAATTGATAGCCTAAATATTAATCTTTTACTCAATAAAATCACCCAGATAGTCAAGAGACCATTGACTCTGGGCACCATCTTAACCATGTTAGAGGTGAGATATATGGCAAGGGTAACACACACCTACAAGCTGGCACCTGCAACTTAACAGGAGCCAAAGAAGAAAGAGGTGTATAAGGAGGTGGGGAGGGGGGGGGGAGGAGGTTGACAAAAGGTAGGATAGATGTAGGTAATTGATGATTATGTTAAAGTAAAATATCCCGAAATGTCAAGCAAGTAATAAAATAAGATGTAATATATTTAAATCAAAAAACAGTGACAATGAATACGAGGCGTATTTTTTAAGTAAGTACCGTTTCGTCACACCGTGGCTGCAGCGCTACGGTCGGCATTCCGCGCATGCGCACTGGGTACGTGCATCTCTTGCCTATGCACTGACGCCATTACAGTCTAATTCTTCCTTGTTTACGTTGTTCACTGAGTGTTTAAGATGCCTCCGATAATCGTGAGTCCCGCCGACTGTGAAGTTTGGGCTGTTATAAGATTTCTTTATGCTAAAGGCCTAAAACCGATCGATATTCATCATGAGATCTGTGCAGTTTCCAGACAAAACATTATGAGTGATGGAATGGTGAGAAAGTGGGTGAGAGCAATTAAAGATGGCCGCACAAATGTGCATGATGAACAACGGAGTGGGCGTCCTTCAGTCCTTAATGAAAGTTTGGTGCAGAAAGTGGACAATGAGGTGAGAGAAAACAAATGCTTTATGATTTCCTCATTGTGTGATGACTTTCCTAATGTTTCTCATAGTGTTTTGTATAGCATTGTTACCGAGCACTTGAATTACAGAAAATTGTGCTCACATTGGGTACCGAAAATGTTAACGGATGTGCACAAAACCAAACGTTTAAGCAGTGCATTGACTCTCCTTGATCGGTACCACAACAATGGTGATGATTTCTGTAGCCAAATTGTTATGGGCGATGAGGCATGGGTGGCCTACTTCACACCTGAATCAAAGCAACAGTCCATGGAATGGCGGCATTCAGATTCACCCAAAAAAGTGAAGTTCAAGCAAACGATTTCTGCCCGGAAAATCATGTGCACAGATCATCCTCCGTACAGCCCTGATCTGGCGCCCAGTGACTACCATCTGTTCCTGCACTTGAAGAAACACCTGGGCAGTCAGGGTCTTGAAGACGATAACAAAGTCAAAACAGTTGTGATGTACTGGTTAACAAGTCAGGCGGCAGACTTCTATGAGGAGGGTTTTCAAAAACTGGTACTACGTTATGACAAGTGTCTAAATATTGAAGGGAATTATGTAGAAAAGTAGAGTAAGGTACAGGCTTTCATGTAAAAATAAAATTATTGAGATATATTTGAACGTCTTTTTTTAATTTCAAAACGGTACTTACTTAAAAAAAACATGCCTCGTATATATATAGTAAAGAAATGCGAAAGGCTTTTGGGCAATTAAAATAAAAAAGATAGCATGAATAAATCCACCATTCATGAAAGCTGAAGACAGATAGGCAGCTAAAAACACACGAAACATGAGACCAACATAATATTACAATGATATAAGAACAGAGAACAGTTGCAGGGGATTGTGTCATGTCCTATAAACTGATAAAACTGAGCCCATCACTTGTATATAGAATGATACTGTGGTAACATTCGACAAAACTGTGTTTAAAGGAAAACAATAGTTGAGTTTCATGTAACAGCTCCGAATACCAAAGCAAAACGTAGTGGGTTTAAATATAATTGAAGGAGTACAGGAAATGGGAAAAATGCGTATTGGTCTGTTGACTGACAGCTATATGCAGATGGTTAAGACAGCAGAGATAGCCATCGAAATATCTTGTTTGTACAGCACAATCCAGTGGTTCATCTGTGAAGACTTCATTGCATAATATTACAATATTTTGGATTAACACCTTATTATTGTAGAGAGATATAAGCCATCTTGCAAGGGAAGTGCATACACAATGCAGCCTCCTCATGCAGGAAACATGCAGGAGATGTGAACTAGCCCACCAACATATATTTGACAGTGGACATCCCCCAGACCATAATCTCCAGTAAGACCCTAACAGTAAAATTATCATTTACTTTTATTACATATAAAATAAGTATTACATATATTTTCTTCTAAAAAAATTTAATTTCTTTGTTTTGTTTTATCATGTTACTTGCACTGTCTTAACAGAGAATTTTACTTTTACCATAGTTATCTATTATATGTTTCTCCCCCCACCATTACCATCTCCACCCTTCACACATTAATCATCTCTGGCTTTATTAATGCCATAGATCTTGATGTGTACACATCAGATCCTTTTGTCATTTATCTCACCAGTAATTAATTTATTTATTTATAGTACACCAATCGGCATGTTACATAAAGAAATAATCTTTAACATCAATAAATAAGATGTGTATATGATTATATAACTCATAAAATTCTAATATGATTAAGGTTTGTACCAAAACCTTGTAAAAAGTGTTATGTGTTTGTATGAAAGTGCTTCTAAGGCCCTCTTACCTCATCTGTGGTCAGAAATGGTTTCCCTTTATCCCTTTATTTATCATGATTTAAGTATCTCCAGCCGAGAGGACTACCGACGGCATTTCACATATTGGATGGAGACGTTAAACTAATCAGTCCATAGTGTGCTTCAGAAGAAAAGGTCTAAATAAGCTAACACTAGTTTTCATCCTCATGAATAACAATACAATATGTACTTATCCCAGGGGAAGCAATAAGACATTTCATGCTTTTTGGTCTCATCTCTTAAAGATATTGTCAATTTTTTTAAACACAATATTGTGTTTTTGAGTCAGTTGCTCACTGTTATTGGTTTTTGAGGTAGTGTAGCGCCTGCTATGTGGCCAAGGGTAATGGACCAATTACCGATATTTAGCCACAGTCACAGACGCAGCCAGGATTAACGAGTGGTAGGCCGGAGGTAATATTACACTTACTTGTGGTTGTTGATGTACGGCAGCTCCGCGTTCCAGTCTTTCAGGTACAACTGCAATAGGTTAAGGTGAGCTCTGACTATTCTAAATATAGACCAGCGGGTTGTATACTTAGAAGACAACCAGTAGTTTATTGCCACAGTGTTTGCCAAGTACAGCGTTGGTTGCGTCAAGCAGAGTCCTCGCAGCAGTTACTAAAATAATGGCAAGTTGACTTACAGCAATTGTGATGGTGGCTGGCTGGCTTCGGGGGGGCGGCGGAGTGCGGCGCGGACCGGCGCGGAGACGGCGCGTGGTGGTGTTGAACTTGTTGCCCCTGAGGCTCCAAAACCCGGGGTTTATATAGTGGATCATCGCGTGTCGTCACTCGCGACTTTTCCAGAACATTCGGCTCGGGCAACGTCCCGGCCGACGCCAAGTATGTCACAGAATTGCTGACGCCCGGTCAATGACCAGCTAGCTCGGCCGATCGACAGCGACCGCTCGCCTCGGCGCGCCTTAATTCTTTATTCCATTTACCATAAATATATTATTACAAAATGCCCTTTACACTCGCCTCCTCCCCAAGCCAGCTTGTGTCCTCGCAAGCTTAGTAGTGGATCAAGTAAGCTATTACACTATACAAGTTCAGTCGTGGACTGCTGCTATCGGCTCACAGAGTTATAAGAACAGTATTTTATACTCAAATCTTGTTGTGACGCGACGTCCATTCCCTGCGGTAAACAACCAGATATTAGTACATTTCCCGAGTCTATAGTTTACACAATTTGAATCACATTGTACACATTACTGCATGGTTGTCTCAGTACCGTTATTAGTTGCAGCACTTATAGTGGCTTTAGGCAACGTAACTAGAATTTCAGAAGCAGTAGGAATTACAGGCTCTACATAAAATTTTGCTACACTTTTAACATGATATTTGTACAAATACAGTGCTAATATAATCACAAATGAAGCAATTGCGATAGTGGATAAACTTATAGAGGTAACAATGGTTTTATGCTTAGCTTGGGCTAACACTTGAGTTTCCACGGTAGCTAACATATGGTTATACTTAATTGCATCTCGTGCTTGCGTCAGGTGTTTAGTTAGCTCAGCAGTTAATATAGTCGGGTTTGTTTGGTTTAGCTCAAAGAGTTTGGAACTGTGATAGATTCCTACGCTGAAGGTTGGTAATACATAATTTGGAAAGGTTATATTACTATGGATAGCTATTCTATGTGTTACAGGTATAATGAAATCTTGTTCAGTAAACTGGCAATGGGTTGCATTTTTAATGATTCCGCTGCCTGAGAGAGTAAGTTTACTATCAGTCTGATTCATATGCTCATCCCAACAGGTTGCTAGTACAGTATAAGGTCGTGGCATGGTAAACAGCCAACTACCGTGCATGGCAGCTACAAAAGGTCGATCAAGTGTCAGAATTTCTCGTTGGCAGTGGTCAGAAAAACTATTATTTAAAAACATGGAGGTTTCACAATTTGGAGAATTTGTGTCGTGCAAAGTGAACAATGGACAAATAGTAATCACTGAACGTTTGCATTTATCAAGTTCATTCTTATTTAATACCGCGTAAGATCTCTGGGTTTTACTTAGCAATAATACATCATGGGTTTTCCATTGGATATAATATCCAGTTTGCTTCCATAGACTGGGAATGCATGAATTGAATAGTGCGAGAGTATCGAGTCTGCTGTTCCAATGGGTACATCTACTACAACTCTTAAATTTTCTCCCATTAAAACTACATTAACTGTGGAAACTTGATAATAACTGTAAATATTTTCTAGAGTGCAGGGAAACAACATGAAAGAGCCGATTGGAAGACTCCTCTGGATTAACTGTAAGTGCTGTAAGTAAACCTTTGGACTCAGTAAGACATCACTTAGTTTGCCGTTAGTGGCCTGTATAAGGGCTATTCTTAACCTCGTTAGCTCTGTCCTAGTGTTCGTGACTGCTAATACCAATTGTTGTAAAATTTGTGTGCTGTATAATTGTCGTGCGAAAACCTTCTCCAACTCCTTGAGATTCTGTTTCATGGCTGTTTGCAATTCTGATGCTTTGTCCATGAAAGTACGTGCTAACCGATCAATTATGTAGGTATTATTAGTTACAGAATCTTCGATGTTTTTCAACATTAAAATTTGTTTTGAAGAACTAATCTGCAAATTGTCGGATGTTTGTTCTAGGCTAGCTATCCGTGTACTGAGGTGGTGATAATCCTGTTCATTCAGCGTACCGAAAATCTTACGTAATACAATACCTCCTACCCCGATCAAAGCACGCTTCGACCTGGAGTTCTCCTTGGGAAGCAAGTCTACAAGGTTCTGGAACTCCTCCCTCAACGAAGCATATAATACTTTTAAACTGGCAGCTATGGTATGAGTGATGTCATCATCAAATGAGGGTATCTGGTGAAAAGCAGCTCTAAAGAGCTAAAGATCTCTTGCAACTGTAAGCTGTGATTGCGTATTTCCTCGACATTAATTTGGGCAAGAATGGTCCAGTAAGAACTTGAGGTTACAAGGTCTGTTTCCTTGGCAAAGACAATTCCATTACTGAGTGATGTGACTTCATACATGTAAATGGGTTGGACGATGGCGCACAGAGTTAGCAAAGCTAGTAACTGAGTCACAGAATACATATTTCTAACGGAATTATGTACACTTAGATGAGTGGTTAAAATCCTATTGTCTCTTAAAATATAATTATCTATTCCCTGAAAACTACTATTGAATTATCCCTATGGAAGGAATTGTGATTCCCTTATGTTAATAAATTCTACAATCCTACTTAAGCTACTGGTATTCTACGATACTTATTCCGACACAAGTGGGTCGTCGCCTGTCGGCCTTGCGTCGTCAGCGCTGACCGAAGCGTCCCTTTAACTCGTTCTGGTCACGCGCGGCCGCCGCTCCGCCTGGAGAATAAGTTACGAGCGACAGAGTTTATTTACAACTACAGAATTCCCTAGCACTATCGTACTAAGGGGAGCAGAGCTCTTTCTTATACATATATGCATTATACATATGACATGGTTAATTTTTCATGCTCAATAGTCCTCTGAACTGAACAACAATTAATCAACAATCTCCCAGGCTGAAGGCCGTGGTTCGGCCGACGCACTCCGTTCCCCGGCGGGTCTCCCGCGTGCTGAAAGGAAGCAGAATTAGTACCGAGAATTACTACTAGCTTACATAATTAATTCATTTCCTACTTCTTAGACTATAAGAGTGACTAGCTTCGTTGCGAGCTGTGGCCCGCTTATCTCGCGGCGCGGTCGTAGAGGGTTTTTCGGCCGCCCCGTCGGTTCCATTCCTCGAGCTGTTCCTAAGGTTATAGGGCGTAGTTTTTCGCTTACCTTGAGAAGGCCCCGGCTGTGGTGTTTGCTTCACCTGAACGGGAGGGTCCGGTGGAAGATCTTGCCCCCCACCTGACTGTTTGTTACGCGGTTTCCGCCAGATGTATGGCTTAACGCGATTCTTGTGAACTATGGCTTCTCTATCAGGAAGTTTTAGTTTGACATTCACCGGACTTGGTAGGCCAATGACCTCCCAAGGCCCAGACCACGAAATATTGAATTTGGAACAACTACCTGGTTTCCTAGTTGGTTTGTTCAATAAAACGAAAGAACCAATGGGGATTTCTTGGGGTCTCGCTCTTTTATTGTATTCCTTCAAATGCCTTTGAATTATTTTTACGTACAGTACTCCAAATCTTCTTTAATTTATGGGCTAACCCTTTTACCTCCGGACTGGTGACTTCCTTAGGGATAGGGAAAAAAAGGCGAATTCATTTCCCTGCCATATAGAATTTCAAAGGGTGTGTGTTTGGTCGAAGTATGAATTCTACAATTGTACGCCGAAACAATATATGGGAGAATTTTTGGCCAGTTATTTTGTGATTTATTTATATAGCAACTGAGGGACTTAATAATGGTTCTGTGACAGCGTTCCGCTCGGCCATTACAAGCCGGCCTCAGTGGAGAGGTGCTGAGCTTCTCTATCCCTAACAATTTGCATACCTCAGTGAACAGGGTGGACATAAAGTTACATCCCCTGTCTGAGAGGGCTGAAATCGGAGCACCGTACTTTAGGATCCAATGTACCACAAACGCGTTGGCTATAGTACTAGCGAGCTGGTCTTTCATCGGTATCATGACTAAGTACCTGGAAAAAGCGTCAATTATAGTCAAGACATAAGCGTAACCTTCCTCGCTTCCTGGCGAAAGGGCCGACTACGTCTAAATGTACTCTTTGGAAGGGAGCAGAGGTCTCAGGTAAGGGTTGGAGCTTTTCTCTGTGCTTTGTTTCCCCCGCTCGGGCACTGCAGGTGTGACAACTCCGCACATAATCGCGAATATCCCGTTTTCGTGACGGCCACCAGAACTGTTTAGCGATGTTTCTATTAGTATTTTTGACACCGCAATGACCGCCCAAAACACTGTCATGATACAGTCTCATTACCGTCTCCCGCAGCGCCTGGGGTACCGCTACCCGCTCGCCTTGCCGCGTCAGTCGGTAGAGAACGTCGCCCCTGATGACGAAGCGCTTCTGCCCGCGCCACCGCTCGCACTCCATATCTCTGGATTGCTCGATCGGAAGCTCGGCCAGCGTAGGCGATTGTTGACCTATTGCCCGAATTTTCCTACTCAAACTATCTGCATTACCTAAGTCCTTCCCCCGTCTGTGTATCACGGTATAGTCATATTCAGACAGTAATAGAGCCCAACGCATTAATCTACTCGATGGATCCTTGTGGTTTAATAACCAAGTAAGGGCAACGTGGTCTGTGATGACCTTGAATGGCCTCCCCCAAAGGTAACACCGGAAATGCTTAATACTCCATACTAAAGCAAGCATTTCACGATGTGTCGTACTGTATCGACTTTCTGCTGGGGTTAATTGCCTTGACGCGAAGGCCACAGGTTTTTCGACGTTATCGACGACTTGCGCCAAAACAGAACCGATGGCTACTTCACTGCAATCCGTAATTAACAAGAATGGCTTACTGAAATCGGGAAAAATTAAAATAGGGTGTGAGGTTAAACATTCCTTCAAGGTTTCCATAGCCTTGGCACATTCTGCTGACCATTCAAATTTTACTCCCTTGCATTGCAGTTTAGTTAAAGGTTTGGCAATGTGAGCGTAATCTTTAATGAATTTACGGTAATAATTTGCTAGCCCCAGAAAGGATTGTAATTCCTTTACATTCATGGGGGTGGGGAATTCCTTGACTGCCGAAACTAGTCTAGGATGAGGCCGTACTCCATCCCGCGAAATCATATGCCCCAGATATGCTAATTCAGATTTTACAAAATGACATTTTTTGAATGACAGTGTCAGATTAGCCCCGCGCAGCCTCTCGAGTACGCTTCTGAGGTGCTGAAGGTGTTCTTCGAAGGTTTTTGAGTAAATTATTAGGTCATCTAGATACACCAACCCGTAGCTAGGCTTAATATCTTTGAGTAAAGCGTCCATAAAGCGCTGAAACTGAAGATGGAGCGTTACGCAAGCCGAAACTCATTTTTTTGCATTCAAAATGGCCATTCGGTGTTGAAAAACCCGTTTTTGGAATGTCATCTTTCGCGACCGGAATTTGATGGTAACCAGACTTTAAATCTAGGGTTGAAAAGTATTGGCAATTCCCCAAGTAGTCTACTGTTTCGGTAATGTTGGGAAGGGGGTATACGTCAGGTATTGTAACTTTATTCAAGTAAACGGTAATCCACGCAAAAACGGTATCGGGTCTCTCCGTCCTCCCCCTTTTTGCAGACAAGAATCGCTGGCGCGCTCCACGGGCGAGGAAGAATGTTGAATTATATCATCCTTAAGCTGTTGTTCAATAATATCATCCATAATTTTCCGTTGGTGAAAAGGTACGCGATATGGCTTACAATATATCGGCCTTGCATCCCCTGTAGGAATGCGATGTTCCACCAAATCGGTAGTAGTTAAGGCCTGCTTAGGCGCAAACAAGGTTATATATTCCTCCAACAATGATTTCATTTTTGTTCGTTGTTCTTCCGGCAGGTGCTCGAGTTTACTAGAAAAGTCGAGCATAGGCTCCATACTATTGGCCCGTACCTGCTTAACACATTCGTCATTTAACGTAACCTCTGCATGAGTATCTTCTTGCACAAAATCTCTATCATTTACTACTGAAACACGCGCGATTAAACAATTCCTTGGTACTCTACAGGACCGTTTCCAAAATTTTCCAGAATCACAGGAACACTCTTCCTTTCGTTATGTGTTTCTACTTCACAAATACAACGTTTAACATACACCTTCCTTGGGTCTAGGAAATCATTTACCGGCAAGGAATCAACCAATAGTATTGATCCCGGCTCTGCCTCCATTTCCTTAGACAATGGTAAATGCAGAACCTTGCCTGATGATCCCGGAATTGTAAACGCGGCATTGGACCTCACGTTTGACTGCTGTACCCGACCAATGGGGTGGGTGACGTCATTCCCTCCCCTAGGGTACGTTTTTGAGTCTTTGAGCGCCAGTTGGAAGGTTTCATTAAAATGATCCCTTAACCTAATCGAGCACTCTGCGACGTCCAACACTGCCCGGTATCGCTTTAGAAAATCATTCCCTAGGATTCCATGATATTTTAGGCCCAAGTCTGGAACTATATACATTGTTGCCTTGAATTTCCCCTTACCTACAGACAAATCAACTTCTTTAGTACCTAGAACCGGAATTTCATGACTTAGATTCACGCCCGTAAGTCTACAATTCGGTGGCCTTAGGTTTTGCTTACCACACACCGACACACTTAAAAGACAACACTCAGCACCAGAATCAACCAAGAGACGACAACACTTACCTTGTATGTAGGCTGTCAAGACAAGATCTGAACCATTGACCCCCGAGTCGTCCTGTTTACAAGTTACAGGAACGTATTTCACCCTACTGGGTGGCCTATCGGGGTCGCACTGGCCACCCTGTTCTAGTTTTCCTGCTTTTCTACATTGTTGCAAGTGGAACTGCCCTCCCCCTCGTCCTTAAGGGTGTCTTTATTTCCGCCGTTCTGATAATTACTCACCTTGTCATTATTTCTGCCTGAAAATCCCCTGTTGCCATCGTTATTGCGAAAGCCGCGGTTATAGTCACTCCTTCCCTGACTTTTACAATGACAGGTAGGACAAACTGATTGATACATACCTCCTTGGTTCGTTGCTGGCCCACTGGAATGAGGACTCCACTTACTTGAATTTTGCCTAGATCTATTGGGACAATTAGCTCGTATATGACCGAAATTTCCACAGGCGTAACAGGTGATCATTTTTTGAGTATGAAAGACCTCTTTGACATGCCTCGTCTTTACTTCCCCCGATGATTTACCCTTAACTTGTTCAAATAATAAAGCATATTCACACGCCTCATCAAAACTTTGCGGTCTTTTCAATGAAAGAAACTCACTCAATTCCTGACTTACTCCAGAGAGAAATATATCTAATAGCCTTAAATCAGCTTCTTCTGTGAGGACTTTGTCCCTCTCAACCTCCCCAGTTAGCTCAAAAGTCTGGCTATTTACAAATTGAAGTCTGTCAATGAAATCAGGTAAACTTTCGCCTGCTTTCCGTTTCATATTCCTTAATTTTTCCCTATAGAATCTTGCACTAACCCTTGGTTCAAATCTTTTAATTAACTCTTCTTTCAATCCCTCAAAACTATTTATACCCCTGCAATTTTCACTATACATTACATGTCGGTAAGCTGCCCCATCCAAGCGATTTTTCAAAATTTTCAATTTAACATCTGAAGGTAATGAAATTAGATCGAATACATTTTCTAATTTAGAGAAAAATAGTTTCACTTCCTCCCCTTCAGCCCCGCTGAAGCTAACCCCATGGGACAACAGAGTGGTGGCCAATTGAAGGTTTTTCGCGTCATAATTTGCTAGGCTCGTCTGAGTAGCTAGATTATGCATTTTTGCATCTAAATCTTCGATAGCTTCTTGGACCGAAGTGGTAGCTTGTTTAGCAGTTCTAGTTTCCGGCATAATGTATAAGAGAGCTCAACTCACCTTACTTTAAATGCTGCCGTAGAACCCGCTCCGCCGTAGAAAAATCGCTCCGCAGACGCGCGTAGCTCCTTCGTTGACAGCCGCACTGGCAGCACTGGCGACGACAGGATCTGCAGTTGACTGGCCGGCCGCTGAGTACGCCGCTAGCCGCTTGGTGCCGCTACCGTCGTGGCGATGACCAGTGATGAAACTGCACAGCCGCTCCGCGGTTGTCTGCCGCTGAATAAATTGTTTAATGCGATGTTTAATGCCTTCCCCCAGCCAGCCAGAACCCGCTTTAGTCAGAGCTTATTTTACCTTCCCGGCCTTTATTAATACCACCGAATATTCTTTTCTCTCGGCTTCCAATATGTCTTTTCTTCTTTCTTCTTCAAGGACCCGTGGTCGTATCTCACTTGCTGACACCAGTGTAGCACCTGCTATGTGGCCGAGGGTAATGGACCAATTACCGATATTTAGCCACAGTCACAGACGCAGCCAGGATTAACGAGTGGTAGGCCGGAGGTAATATTACACTTACTTGTGGTTGTTGATGTACGGCAGCTCCGCGTTCCAGTCTTTCAGGTACAACTGCAATAGGTTAAGGTGAGCTCTGACTATTCTAAATGTAGACCAGCGGGTTGTATACTTAGAAGACAACCAGTAGTTTATTGCCACAGTGTTTGCCAAGTACAGCGTTGGTTGCGTCAAGCAGAGTCCTCGCAGCAGTTACTAAAATAATGGCAAGTTGACTTACAGCAATTGCGATGGTGGCTGGCTGGCTTCGGGGGGCGGCGGAGTGCGGCGCGGACCGGCGCGAGACGGCGCGTGGTGGTGTTGAACTTGTTGCCCCTGAGGCTCCAAAACCCGGGGTTTATATAGTGGATCGTCGCGTGTCGTCACTCGCGACTTTTCCAGAACATTCGGCTCGGGCAACGTCCCGGCCGACGCCAAGTATGTCACAGAATTGCTGACGCCCGGTCAATGACCAGCTAGCTCGGCCGATCGACAGCGACCGCTCGCCTCGGCGCACCTTAATTCTTTATTCCATTTACCATAAATATATTATTACAAAATGCCCTTTACAGTAGCATTGGAGCATAAAATTTTGCAGAAACATTTATTTCCTATGGAGTAGGCCTACTATTATATAATTTTTTCTCACTATCTACCCAGGGAAATCATTCACCAGTCTAGTTTTGATAGAATTTTGGACCCTCCAGAGGTAGAACCCATTTATGCGAATATTGAACATCGAGGAGTTGTAGTCATTTGGGAAAATGATGCAGCAGATGCAGATACTGAAATGTTAATGACGATTTCATGTGCTTTCGTACATTTTTTTAAGTAAAGAGAAGTTATTCATTATGGGAGAATAATTAATATTTTAGATCCAGGTTATATTAGCAACAGCCTATGCCTGCGATATAATTATATATGCTTCCCCCGCAAAAGATCAGATCGCTATTCTTTAAACAAGTATTGCCACCCATCTATGTAATACTAAATATTCATACAATACAATAAATAGGTGTACCAGCAGCATGCGACTGCTCATTCAGTGCCTACTCAGCAAAATAACACACACACCACATACATACATAATTCAGGCATCACGAACAAGAAATTGAGATGACCAATTACTATAATTTATAAAAGCATCGACAACGATTGCCTGAGTAACACAAACCACATCATTGCATATATAGGAAACACTGTTATTTCACAAAAACTAGGGAAATTTTGTTTTGTTTTGCTGTCATCGGTCTTTCGACTGGTTTGATGCAATCCTCCATCTCTTCCTATCTTGAGCTAACCTCTTCATTTCTACATATACCTTACAACCCACGTCCTCAAATATCTGCTTCATTCATTCTAATCTCTGTCTTCCTCTACAGTTCTTACCTTTGACTGTTCCCTCCACTAACAAATAAACCAATCCAGCATGTCACAAAATATGACTTATTAGCCTGTCTCCTCTTTCTGGAAGCCTTTTCCACAAACTTCTTTCCTCACCCATCATTTCCAAAACTCGTTCATTTCATAATATGTCTGTCCACTTAATTTTCAGCATTCTTCTCTTTTATTAATCCACCCTTCAAGTATTAGTCTTAAAGCAAGAATTGCTTCCCTTGGACCTCAATTTTTCCTAAACCAAAATTGATCTTCACCTGCTAGCTTTTCTACTGCGCTTTCCATTATGTTATTCTGGTCAGTAATTTTGAAGCATGTGATGTTAGACTAATGGAGCAATAATACTCACATTTGTCAGCTTGTACTTTTATATTTATTTTTATTAAAATCAGGAGACTAAGAACTTACTTTTGAAGAGGTAGCTAATAATTTAAGCACAGGTGATTTTATGGCCGGATGTGTTATGAAATTGTCACCGGAGCTTTAACATTGAATGTCATCAGAGTTAACACACTAAACAATTAATTAGTGCTGCAGACAAAATGTTGAGTAGCTTGGCCACAGCAGAAACGTTTTATATATAAATGATTTGTACTCTTTGTCAGCAAGAGTTGACGTATTATATTTTATTAAAATCAGTTGAAATTTCTCCTGTTTCATAACTTTTTGGTATCAGCTTGAATAATCTTTTGATTCCTTCTTCTTCTAGGGATTTAGGAAGTTTTGCAGGGAACTCATCAATTCCAACTGCCTTATTTTCTTTCAAGTCATTTTGAGCTGTATTAAATTCTGCCCTCAAAAAAGTCATTAATGTCGATATCACCTTCCTTTTCCCTTACACTATTGTTCAAGCCATCCCCATCCTACAGTTTCTTAATAAATTCCTTCCATGGATAGCTCTATCGTCTGAGCTTCAGAAAGGTTTCCAATCAGCAGCTTTAATGTTCACACCTCTTTTCTTCATTTCTCCAAAATTCTGTTTGATCTTCCTGTATGCAACATCTACTTTACCTATGACTATTTCTTTTTCTACTTCTTCACACTTTTCTTGTAGCCATTTTTTATTTGCTTTTTTGCATTTCCTGTTTATTTGATTTCTAAATTGCCTGTATTACTCTCTTCCTGCTTCATCCTGAGCATTTTTGTACCTTCTCCTCCGATTTATCAGCTCTAAAATTTCTTCTGTGATCCAAGGTTTTTGGGCGACTTGTTCCCTAAAGCCTTATGTTTCTGTATCAGCTATCATTATTTCGTTTTTTAATGCATTCTATTCATCTTCAGTTGAGCTCCTTTAAGAGTTACTTCTCAGACATAAATCTACCATTTCTGCATATTTTTCCTTCATGCTAGATTGTTTCAGTTTATTCACTTCCAATCTGTTCTACTTGTGTTGCTTCTTTATTTGCTTGAATTTAAGCCTGCACTTCATAACTATCAGGTTACGGTCAGAGTCTATGTCTGTTCCTGGGTATGCTTTACAGTCTAGAACTTTGTTCCTGAATTTATGTTTGACCATGATATAATCTAGCTGATATCTGCCCATATCCCCTGGATGTTTCCAGATGTATATCCTTCTAGCATGAATCTTAAATAGTGTAATCGCCAAGAATATTTTATATCTTTCACAGAATTCTAACAACCTGCTTCCTTACTCATTTCTTTCACCTAAATGAAACTTCCTACGAAATTTTGCTCTTTTCCTTCTCACACTAATGAATTCCAATCACCCATGATTATTATATTTTCCTCCCCCTTCACATATTGGATTAATCCTTAAATTTTGGTGTATATTTTCTCTATTTCTTCATCATCATCCTGTGACGTTGGCATATACACTTGTGCTAACATGATTGGGGTGAGCTTAGTTTCTAACCTCATCAAAATAATCAAACTGTTCATTATAACTCACCCATTTCCCTACTCTCTTATTCATCACAAGTCCTAGACCAGTGACTCCATTCACAGCTTGTGTGCTATTTATCCTATCTTCCCCAGGTCAGAAATCCTGTATGTCCTTCCATTTAACCTCACTAATCCCAACAACATCTAATTTAAGTTGTTCCATCTCCCTTTTTAAGTTTTTCTAACCTACCAGCCTTGTTCAGACTCTCTGACATTCCACACTATGGCTCATAGAAAGTTTCTATCCATTCTGATGACTCTTCCCTGAGCAGTCCCCACTCGGAGATCCAATTTGGGGACTATTTTACCTCCAGAATATTTTACCCAGGAAGAAGCCATCATGATATATGTAATTTGAGAGGAATACATGTCCTCGGGACACCCTTTGGGTCTTTGATGCAGTGGTTTCCTATTGCCTTCTGCATCCCCATTTCTGATTCATCCACATTTAGGGCAAATTCCAACCCCAATGGTAAGAGGGTGCCCTGGGGTGCTCCCCACTCTTCCGCCCTCCTTTCGGAGGCCGTTGGCAAGCAGTGGGTAACTCAATGTAATAGGAATTTTTTAGTCGTCAGAGCCTTGTCCATGAAAACAGGGTGCACCACTTGAAGGAAAGGTTGACATTTGGTTGGAAAAGGCTAGTATAGTCTCTCCCAAACCTTTACACCCCACTATGGAGATGGAAGCAGAAACTGCTGACTTTTGTTCAGGCAATTAATTTTCTAAGATATAAGGTTGAATCAGACATGAGGTAATACCTTTTGAAGGTGATGATTGGATTGATAGCTATATTAGGTGTAATATATTATCTCATGAGTTATTTATTTACCATAGAGACAGTTTGGGGAATGCAATACAATATTGCTTTTGACACTTTAGGAATTGAAGGAGGTTTAGTAATGTGAAGACGTGCACATTTTTTCAGAAACATAGTTGTTGGCAATAGTATTTTATACTTTCTATGCTTCATTTAATATTTAAATTTTGCTTTCTCTTATTTTTTTCCAACCATGGTAGATGTTTTTATTTGTGCTGGTGTGTGATAGGTTTATTAGGATGATACCATTTTTGCAAGAACTTGATATATAGATCTGCAGTTTTTCATACATGGTGTACTGTGGTATATTATTCTACTTGACATGTAGTATTATTTTCTAACAAAAGGACATTTGCATACCGTAGTCATATAAGAAACATACTTCACTCAACTAACACTTGATATTTCATGTTTAATATTTTTAAAATTATGAGACTTTTTTTGGGAATTGACAACCCTATACTTACGTTTTGTACCTACCGACATATAAAACTAAACGTCTAAAGGATTCAATTGTAGTCAAAGAGCGAATATGTTTTGGAAATACTTACACTATTGATATAGCTCAGCTGTTTAGGTGTTTACTTGAATAACAATGGGACAATCCCTTCAGGATTAGTATACCCTTTTTACCACTATAGAATTTTAAATGATTGGAGTGCCAGTGAATTGGTCAACACAACTTAGTTCTGATACTTGGAGACCATTTATGACATTTTTAATTTTACATCAGTGTACTGATGATGTGAAACTTCGATTCATTACTAATGAACAACTTTTGTATTCCTTCCTCATATCTTTTCTAAGAAACTAACGATACACCTAAAACCCATGTAATATTTTGTGAGGAACGATTTTTTTCTTAGTGTATTAAGAGATAGTATAACATTTTGTAATTTATGTAACTCAGATTTTTGTAATGTTACTTTTAAGTTTTCAACACTATGCCATTTCAAGGTTTACAATCACTGTGTCATATTAATGACATGTTATAGAAGCACTTCATGGTTCATTATGTTGTACTTTTATCTAATTACTTACTGCAGTCTATTATTGTCAAGGCTAATTCATTACAAGTGTACCTGTTTGGCCCACACATTACCCCTATTTTGATGGCAATTTGCTGTACTTATAACTGTCAATATCTTCTTGGTAAACTTAGTTCATTAGTGTATAAGGTATCAGATGTTAAGATGTATCCACTGATACTCTTTTTCTTTCTAGTGTGCTCAGACTGCTTCGAGTTGACCTCCTGTAACAGGATCCATAGACACATGTACTACACTCTGCAGCCACTGACCCTGGAGCTTTGTGTTATATTTTTGTTCAGCTCATAACATCAAGCCATGACAGGCAGCGACGGCTTTAGGGTTGAGCAACACGGGCGGTCGCACGGGGCACCGGGGTCAGGAGGGCTACGGGGTCTAGGGGGCATCGGAGTCTAGGGGGCACCTTGCATGCCACCTTAACTTAATCACTTAATTTAAATACCTATTGATCAAAAGAAAAACTAAATTCAGCATATTAACTTTTATGAGTTAAATATTGACTGGCACGTTTCAGTATGTAGTAACGTAGTGAGTGGTGATAAATAATGTAATTAACTTAGACAAAATTGTGAGAATTTGGATGAAGATAAATAGTTTAAAAAAAGATGTTTTACTATTATTATTTATCAAACAATTGTATAGTGACTGAAGTGAGTGTCGTGTCTGTGATATTATTTTTCATTTTTGGTAAGTGTGAACAACATTTTTATTGTTCAGTTACATACTCAATTTTTTTTTTTCTAATTACATTAACTTAGATAATTTTTTAATAGATTTACCATAACATTGTGATTTTGAAATAAGAGCAGTACCCACACTTGAAGAATTATGGCATAAAATAAAAATAAAATTAAAAAAGCTATCTGGTTCAGAAAATTGTAAAAGAAAAGCTGAAAAAGACAAAGTTTTTGAAAAAAACTAAAAAAACATATGACTATTAATAAATAATTGAAGGGAATTTCTAAGATGAGTACTTCAGATATCGAATCCTATCTCATCAGTTTTACATCAGAATCCGAAAGCCAAGTAACGGTCAATATTTCTTTAGATTATGAACAATTAGGCGCTAAAAATATACACTCATCTATTCAATGCAGCCAAATTAAGCAGCCTATTAAATCCTTACATGATCTATCTCAGTAGCATCAAGATAAGACTTCTCTGGCTGATAAAAGTATCAACATACATGGAATAAAAGTATACAATGTTTCTGAGATAGTTACATGTCCATAAGAACTTCATGCAGAAGTAAAGATCACATTATTTTGTGTGGACCCTCACAAATACATTTAAATAACTCTCCAAAAGACAAAAATTGGCATCATCACTCTTCAGCTCATTACTCAAGAAAGCTTTCAATGAATAAACTATCAGACATTGGTGGTTAGTTTATTCAGAATCAAATGATGATGCCATTTGTTGCAGATTGTTTGATTTAAACTCAACTACAAATTTGACCACTACTGAAGGCTTCAAAAATTGTAAACATTTAAGTGAAGCTTCAAGAATGCATGAAAATAGTCCTGCACATAAAAAAAGCATTTATATAATGGACTGAAGATGAAATCAGGTTCAAAGCTTGTTCAACTATTGACAAGGGAGAACAGTGGACAATTTCTAAAGAAAGATTATGATGGAACAATGTGCTTCAAAGATTGATGCACATAACCTTGTATTTGGCTGAAAACAAAAAGCATTCAGAGGGTAATCTGATAAATTATTTACTCCAAACAACGTAAAATTCTTAGGCCTTGCATAATTATTGGCAAAGTTTGACTTCATTATGGAAGAGCATGTCAGATTGGCAGTGAACAGTGATTTTGCTGATCATTACTGCGGCACAAATAAATAAAATAAATTTAAAGAACTCATGCCATCAAACGTTATCTCTACAATAGTATCCCGGATAAAAGATGCAAAGTATTATGCAAACATAGCTTACTGTGCTCCTGATATAAGTCGTAAAGAGCAACTTTCAACCATATTAAGATGTACCGGCATAACAGAGGATGCCGTAAGCATATAAGAATATTTTATTTCATTTTTGCAAATAAATGATACAATGGGTCCAGGTCTCACAGAAAACATTTTAAATACATTTAGTGATCATGACCTTAACAGTAATG
Organism: Vandiemenella viatica; assembly: GCA_031002005.1. Lineage (NCBI taxonomy): Eukaryota > Metazoa > Arthropoda > Insecta > Orthoptera > Morabidae > Vandiemenella > Vandiemenella viatica. The sequence continues at coordinate 167,811,413 of JARYHS010013630.1, read as the reverse complement.
AGTGCAGATGACAGGGTTATGATAGTGGTGCAAACATGAAGGTGAAAAATAAAGGTGTATAGAAAAGAATTACGGACATAAATCCGCTAGCTTTTTTCATACCATGTGGATTACATAGTTATAATTTAGTATTATGTGAAGTGACAAAATCATCGGTAAAATCTGTTACCTTGTTCAGAATTTTACATAAAATGTTTAATTTATTTGCAGGATCAGTAAATAGATGGAAAATTTTGACCAATCATTTGAAAATATATACCCTGAAAAATTTAAGTAACACATACTGGGCACTCGAATTTAAAGCATCAAAGTAGTTTGTTATCAGTTATATGAAATGCAAGATGCTTTGGATTCCTTGGTAGATGTTACCAAGCAAAGCAATGCTGCAGCCTTACATGAAGTGACCACACTGGCAGGACAAATAAAATATTTTGGCTTTATTGTTTCTCTAATAATATAGTAAGGGAATAGGTCACTATATCGGGGATGAAGTACCTTAACTAAATATTTACATGAAGTGAAATGTTCTTTAAATCTACATCAATGATTTTAAATGACCATGTAGCCTGCCTGGAAAGTCAACTGAAATGCTTGACGGCCGCCACAAAGCTTTTTTAACCCAAAGCTGAGGAAGGGTTTCAGTCTACTACAAAATCACAAAAATTTACTTGAATCAAAATTTGAAGTTTATTTTCAAAGTCACATTTCAGAAAATAGCTGTTACAGTTGAGTAGGCAATCGAACAAACATTTCAAAAAAAAAATTGCAAATTATAGAGAGGAAGAGAACTGACGTACCCCCCTTTTAGAAAAGTTAATAGTTCAAAGTCATTACTTGTCACTCGTCAAAAAACTTAGCACGGTGGTCCTTCAAGCCATGCGGTCCCTCAAAGTTCCAGTATTTCCGGTTATAGCTTGGCCTAACTGACACACACGCACCTTACCTAGCGCAGATTACTTTCACATAACGTTCCCGGAGTAAAGACAGCCCCCTCTGCTACTCTCCTGCCTATATACCCCCATCCGCATACCCGCTGTATATGGACGCTTATCGAAAATAGTATAAAATGATTGTGATTATAGAAGGTGTTCAAACTTTAACTGCATGTAGTCTTGTCTTCAAGGTACATAAAAAGTGTTTAGTTAGAATTCTCAAATGATAAGATTCTTTATAAATGAATTTAGTTTAACCGACGTATTTATAAAAAGATTCCGAAAGTTAAGTAGTGATTTCCTGATTTGTGTGTTAATTTGGACACTTCTAAATTAAAAATTATCGTAATAAAATTAGTATCATTGTGTTCTATAAAAATTTCTGATTCCAGTGATGTAAATTTTATTATTATGGGTGGTGAAATTGCAAAGTTATTAGTTTGTGAAAATTAGGTTTGAAATGTTTCAGAAGTTAACTTGGTTTATGTTTAATAATTATCCTTCTGCTGCTTATATTGAAAATGTAGAGTAATCTGAATTTTCTTTAAATTTAATTACACGTTTTAACAGTCATTTTATTTACGAAAGTAGCTTGGTTTTATCGCAATTTAATTTCGAAATTACTATGTTGTGATAGATGATGAAATAACTTTAACATGTATATAAAATCTGTTCTACAGCATGAAATGTTCCGAAATTTAAGTATGTTATACTAGATTTTTAGTTCTTTCAGGGAATCTGCTTTTTAGTTCGAGAAATTATTGAAAACTTATGATAATTTTTTTTTAAAATGCCAGTGTATTCCACAAGGTGTTTAAAGTTTCATTTACGCTATTTACACGGTCTGAAACTATGGAATATTAATGAATTTAGCTTTCTTTTGAATTCATTATTATTTTAAAATTGCTTTACTGCCTCTAAAAGTATTAAGAACTAGCTGACCCGGCAATGCTTCACTATTGCTGGACTTGAGTAGGCACATAGATTAAATGAAAAAATATTTACATACAAATTTTAAACTGCTGTTTCATTCAGTTTCAGTTGGAAAGGGTGAGAGGGGATGCGCTTTGGAAAACATATGGAGGCAGTATTTTTCTGTTTGTTTCAAAGTATAAGTGTGCAAATTCTCATTGAAATCTAATAAAATATGTGGTTTTGTCTAAATTATGGGGAGGAGGGATGGGTTTTTTAATTTTTTTTTTGACAGGAACCTTCTCCGTCATCCCGTCGACAACTCACCAAAGCTTCACCGTAAACGGACGCACGGTTTGTGCCTGTTTTTCATTCTAAATTGGTATATGTACACAATACAGACATATTTAAATATACAAAACCAATAAAAGACAGTGATTTTATTTTTGTGTTTGAAATTTAATTTAAGAATGTTTATTCAAGTGCTTTAGCATATACAATATTTTTAGTCTTTCCATGTTTTGCATTATGGGGAAGAGGGGTGGGTTTTTAAATATTTGTTTTTTGACAGGAACCATTTTCGACATCCCCTCGACAAGTCACCATAGCTTCGCCGTAATCGGACTAACGGTTTGCAGGTTTGTTTAAATTATTGGGTGTTATGGGGAAGAGGGGGTAATTAAGGTGGTGGAAAGAGAGGAGAGGGATTGGGTTTTTGTGAAATTAATGTGTACAGTATTTCTCTCTCTTTTTTAAATTATAAGAGTACAAAATTCTTATCTAAATCGGATAAAAAATGTGGTTTGCCTAAATTATGGGGTGAAAACGTAATGGGGTTGGAAAGGGGGAGAGGGGATGAATATTCGGAAACCATACGTAGGCAGTATTTTTCTGTTTGTTTTAAAGTATAAGTGTACAAATTCTTATCTAAATCGGATAAAAAATGTGGTTTGCCTAAATTATGGGGTGAAAACGTAATGGGGTTGGAAAGGGGGAGAGGGGATGAATATTCGGAAACCATACGTAGGCAGTATTTATCTGTTTGTTTTAAAGTATAAGTGTACAAATTCCTATCTAAATCGGATAAAAAATGTGGTTTTGCCTAAATTTATGGGGTGTTATGGGGAATAGGGGGTGACTTTTTTGAAAATTTTTTTCACAGGAACCTTCGCAGACGCACACTCGAAAACTCTCCAAAGTTTCATAGCAATCTGATAAATGGTATAGGAATGCATAGAAGACGAACAAACCAACAAACAAACATTGATTTTTATATATAAGATTAGTGAAATGATCACCTAGCAAAAATCCATTGTTAACAAGTTGGATAATAATGGACTACCCTATTCCAGGTTAGTTTAAAGATTCTTTACTATTAAAGATGTTTATTTATTTCTTATATTAAGTGTTGAGGGTCTTTACTGTTTTAAATCACTTTAAATATTGAATTGGCTTATGGTATCAGCTTCTGCATAAAACGTTTCTCCTATTTCCTACACTTGCAATGAAAATTATGTGTATACTGGAAAGCTTACTACCTCCCTTATCCTTTTAGCTAAGCAAACTAGAATTTACTCAAATTCGAAGGTGATTACAATATGGTATGATTTTCTTTTTCAGATTAACATTGTGAGGAAAGCAACTTTGTCAACTTTACTGAAATGCTTTATAAATGTTGCCAAGTTTTATTATGCTCTTTTGAATACTGTGCTTATTCCTATGAAGGAAAGATTTCAACAGATGCAACATTTTTCTGTCACTTGGAATTTCTTGTTTGACATATAATTTTAAAAAAATAATAATAATAAAGAAGAACAAATGTGACATTGTTCTGTAGTGCAAGAAAAGTTAATAGTCTGATATTGATGGAGATTTGTTGTGCGATGAAATTTTAGGTCTGCAACACTACCTCGAAGACAGTCTGACAACACCTATCAAAACATTAAACTTTATCAAAAAGCACAATCTTCAAGAGTTGTATCCCAATACACAGATATGGCTGTGTATTCTGTTAATAATACCAGTGACTGTTGCAAGTGTCACATGCAGTTTTTCTAAACTAAAATTGATAAAAATATACCAGCGTTCTACAATGTCTTAAACAAAATTAACTAGTTTGGCTTCGCTATCTAATGAAAATCAAGTTGCAGAAAATCTGTATTTTGCTAGACTTATTAGAGTGTTTTCTGTCAAAAAAAAGCTAGAAAAAATAAGATTATAGTCATTTTAATTTTTATTTTTCATTAAATGTTTTGTGACTAACTGACAGACAATATAGGTACATTGCTTAGAGAAAGAATTGTAAATTTGTTATTATTATTATTAAAAAAATAAATATATGTTTGTTGTATTCTATTAATTCAATAAAAAATATGGTGAAAAATTACAAATAAGTTTTTTTTAATTATAATCAAAAATTAAAGGGTGCCAAACGCATGACTCACCCGGGGCACCTAATAGTTTTAAGAAAAAAAAAGGACACTTTTCAGTGCAGATGTTGTAAGAACAAAAAGGACACTTTCCAGTGTGTTAATTGTAAGATAAGAAGGACACTCTTGAGTGAGATGGTTTAAAAAAATTTGACATGTTTATCAACCATAAATCATACCATTTGAGATGTGGAATGTGTATAGAATATTTGTTACTTTCCTTTTTTTAATTTTACACACTAACATATGTTCCCAAATGCTAATGTAATACTTTCTAAATGGTTAGGGATGGTACCAGATGCTAGGCATTTTGTTATATGTTTGTGTTTCGGTTTGAAAATTCATATGGTTTCCAATTTTTCTGATGTGAGTGAAAGCAGATATATTTTGATATGGTGTAAGGTTTGTGATTAGGGGATGAAGACAAACTTTCAGAATCAAAAAGGGGGGAATTTTAGGGTTTTTTAAAAGAAATTTCAACTTGTTACAGCTTGCAGAACAAGTTTAATTTTGGAAGGGCACATAACATATCTATAACTTGTTGAAACCATTTATGAATAGGCTTAATCCATAGACCAAGTACAGAAAAGCATTTCTACCAGCTATTCCCAGCAGTAAATACCTTTTAATCCAATGTCAAGGCTGCCATTGTGAAAAATAGAAATTTCAGTGAGAGTAGTTTAACAAGTACAACAGTTTCAGCTGCATCTATTCTCACTATGAAAACTAATGATGAGGATCATTTTAAAGTGTATTTGTCATATTCAGAAAAATTTAGTTTGAAAGATATTTCAGTTTTTTTTGTGGCATGAACCCATGTGGTAGGGGGGGAAACAGACCTAAAATTTGAAATAAGACCTGTTTCCACGAGTTGGAGTCAGCACCTTCTAGAATGTTCAGAACATAAAACCAACTAATTAAAGGAAGCATAAGTAGGATATTTAATTAAAAGAAAAAATCAAAATTTAAAATAAAGAAGACTGAGGAAGGAAATAAGTTTTAAAGTATAGATAAAATCGAGAGGGTTAAAATTATATATCGGTTCTATTAGATAGTATAACACTTTGACAAATTAGATTTTCAAAGCATATTATCAATGATTCTTGGAAAAAGCAGGAGGAGTGATGGCATGATAGAATTTGTGTTTAATTTAATAGAAGCCTTTTTGCAATGTAAGCTGAGCTAAAATAGGTAGAATAGGATACCCAAAGGCAGATGTGTAAATTACAATTAAAAATACTAAGCACTTATTTAGATATTAATTTTTGAAGTTTTAAACTGACATCACAAGATCAAATGATCTGATAAAAGGAGGCCAGTCATCTTGCTTTCAGTCAGTCTTTTCTAGCATTTCACTCAACGCTGGTCTATGCTCAGTGGGTACACTCCTCGTGGTTGGTGATAGTATTATGCTCCAGTAAGTTAAAGTAGTTCATCCATCCTAGTAAGGGGGCTAAGGTGAGAGTTTGTATTCTTTTGTGTGTTGAACTTGTAATCATCAAAAGGAATCATTAGCCTGAAAGTTTAGAATTCTGGTACCGAACTTTTATAAGAAAACTTTTCTGAAGATTATAACTTTCTCATGAAACTCTAAATTGTGTAGTGAACTTTATTTACATTTACCTTTCACATTTTAAGTACTTTTCAATCATGTATTGACTGCTGAAATAGGAATAATATCATACTAGAAGCACCGGTCATAGTGTATTAGCTCAACCCCCAGCTTCACGCAACTCTGACAATATCTTCATAATAAAGTCTTGTATAGTCTCAAGTAACTGAAGGAAAAAGTGATCACAATGGAGTTCTGCTGGATTTTAAGGATTCAGTTAACCAGTAGTCAAAATTGAAGGAGAAAAGAGGTACGATTCTAAAAATACACAAATTTCAGAACTGAACCGATGTTTAAGGAAAGGTTCAGCAAATGGAAGGAAGACATAAATATAATGCAGGCGAAGTGGGTAAAGTTCAAACAGATATTAAACAAGGGTAAAGAAATACTTATTCCAAAACAAGAAATAAAGAGAAGTACAGAACCTACATATTATTTTAACAAGGTGGGGAGTTTAAAGAGGTAAGGGAGAACACAACAGAGTTACGTGACAGCTAGGCAGTGGTAAATAATTAAAAGAGCAAAACCAGGAATTAATAGTACTAAAGAGGCAGACTTAAGACAAGTTTATGAAGAATGTTATTGAGGCATGGGACCGCTGAATGGTGCATATACAATTTTCTATGGCTATGTTAGAAAACTGGGGGAAAGAGAAAATATTCTGAAAAATTGTAGATAAGAATTAAGAAAAAGTAACTGAGGATTCGAAAATGGTAGAGATGCTGAGGGGAAGCAAGATTTGAACTGGTGGGGGGGGGGGTGACTCATAATGGTGTGAGGAAGTGGGGTGGGGTGGGGTGAGGAACTAAAACATGTCAATTTTTTACAAAATGAAACTCAAACCAATCGAGGAAACTTTTTTATTATTGATTAACATAGTAATCCAACCACTAAATCTAAGGATCTACTATGTAGTTAAGATCGTAACTCAATTAGGGTTTTTTATGTAAACATTAACCATCTCAGATTCTCAGAAAATTTTTCACTAACTTTTGTTTGCCAATATTCATGGTATTCTTTTGCGAAATTTTGATGCACATTTCAGGAATAACAGTCAATCTTTCCTCTCCCATGTGTTCCTAAGTCAGTTCTTCACTCATCAAAGCATTCTGAAGGCAACTTGATTTTTCTTCTGCCCTTTGCTGGATACGCCCATAATTGGGACTATCATGGTGTAAATAAGAGGAGCATAAATGAAGGAGGAGTATAAATGAACAAACAACAAAATTTGGAACACATCCTAAGGAAATTATGAGGGAAACAGGTAGGCATAGACAGTATTACTGCGATGCCTTAAAAATAGTGGGTTATGACATTGTAACTTAAATTGAAAAATTATTTAAACTGAGTCTGGAGTCGTGTTTACCAGAGGACTGGAAAAGAGCAATAGTGGTACAAGTTTATAAAGGAGGGGTCCAAACCAGATTTAAAATTATAGGCAGATTAGTCTGACATCAGTGATAGCCAAAATGATGGAGAGAATAACATGCAACTATGTTATAAATGTTCATGATGAAAGAAACTGGTTTAAAAATCGACAACATCACTTTAGGCAAGAATATTCAGGTGAATCTTAGACTGTGGGCTATACACAAGATATTTCTGATGAATTAGAGGGGGAAGGGGGTGGGCAAGTTGACAATGATCTTTCTAAGACAGTTGACAGATTGAGCCATAAAATGGTATTAAATATGGTAAAAACTATTGGAGTAAATGAATTCTTAAAAGGCAGAAACTTAAGTGTTAAGGTAGGAAATGCAGTCTCAAAAGAAGCGGAAGTGAATATGGGAGTGTCACAGGGTAGTGTATTTGGAACATGGCTTTTCTTTATTCTGATGAAAGCCTGTTTTGTTGATTAACAGTCAGAAGTTCAGATGTTTGCAGATGACATAATATTACATAATACAATCAAAATGGAAGACACTGAACAGCTGCATAAAATATCTAACTTGGTAAGTCAACTTGAATGAATACAATTGACAATAAGAGTCAGCTTCTTAGATTCAAAGAAGAAAAAAAACTTAAGTTTGCTTGTGATAATAGGATGGGGACAGAATTCCTTTTTGAAGGTATTAATATCTTGGCATAATATTTCATAGTAAACTCAACTGTGCAGTACACAGATGGTAGGGAATTGTTTAAAAATCCATCATTTACTGGAGAGAGTGGTATGAGGATGTACCAGAGTAGTGAGGGAATTGGATTATAAAACTTTGGTCACAACATTTCCTCAATATGGTATTGTAGTTTGCAACCCACATTTTTGGCATCAAATACAGGAGTTTAACGTTAATCAAAGGAGAGTAGCTATATATATATATATTTTAATTACTGCAGGACTGACTCAGTAACTGAAATGCTAAAGGAGCTCGAATGGGAGTCATTAGAAGACAGAAGGAGGGTGAAGAGAGTGCTGTCAGAGTACTAGGCATAGAGGCTTGGAAAGTTATTGGTTGAAAAATTAGGTGTAATGTGTGCAAGGGGAAAAAAATGATGAATAATACTTGGCAAAATTTTCTTGTTTGGGTACGGGTGTTGGGGATTGGAATAAATTACCAAGGAAAGTGATGAATAATGTATTAATAACATTGAAGGAATTTAAAATTAAAATTTGTAAATGGTAAAAGTAGATAGCTGTGTGAATTCAACTGAAAGTATATAGGATAGTAATAATAATAAAGGGGTAAATGGTTGACTACAAATTTTCCACTAGAGCAAGCATTCCATTGCAATTTAATTCAATTTCAATTGTACAGCTTTGACTGAAGGGCACTAATGTCCTAATATTGTCCTCTGTCTCAAAAATATTGGAAGAACATCATCAATTATCCTATTTTCTACATCATTACAATGAAATAACCTATTCCAGATTTCACAAAAAAAATCTCAACCTCATTAATCTACCATGTTTTCCACCAATGATTACAAGCTGTTACACAACAAAAATTAACATCAACCACAAAAAGTGAGAGAGAAAAAATACACAAATCTAAATTTCCTTATCAGATAACTGATCAGTTAGTGGTAATACATGATAAAGAACTACTGCTATAATTGAGACACAGATAATATTTGTTATTTAGTAGAAGCAAATATTGCTATGGGTAAAAACATACTGTAACAAATAAATTTCAAAGAGCATATTACTGACAGTGAAGCTCCTGCCAGTCAATGGACAAAAAAGGAAGGATAGGGAAGATAATCTCACACTTGCCACAGATAAAGTTAGAAGTGCCAGGACAAACATAAAAATACAGCACACTTTACAATATTTCTGGGGGAGGGAGGGGGAAACCCCTTTGTCATGTTAGTAGTGAGACAACCCTCATTGTATTCAAAGACCATATTAATACTATGTAACTTCTATCTTCCGGCATTTCAAGCCACATCCAAAAGAAATGTGCATAAATTTGTTGTTATTGCTTTAATAGTGCCATAAAGTAGTTAGGAGTAATAGTTAGAACAAGACAACTTTGTAGAGTCTCTGGAGTTGCCAGCCATGTGGAATTATGAATGTTATATTTGTAGCTACTCAAGAAGACCCAATTAATACCTGCACACCCATCCACAATCAGCAAAAAATATAAGTAGAAATGATTTTAACAAATTTCTACAAAATTTATGCTCAATAAGAAATTAAATAAAATTAAGGGTGCCACTGGTAAAGAAAATAAATTAAAATATACAGAATTGTACACACACAAAAAAAAACATTGCCTAAAATTCACAATATAAAAGTACGGCATAACAAGCATTTGCCCACTGCTTCATGTGCATGGACCCTGGTCTGTCTAGAATGGTTCATCTTTTTTATTCTAGTATCAAATATTAATATGGAGAAGAGATCTTTTAAATTTCAACTAACAACTTTCCCTTCTTGCATTTTTAACACAATATAGTAAATGTAAGAAATTAAAGTTACATTAGAACTACCAGCGTGATGAGGGCATACCGAAAAGCAATTGAGCGTTTGACATAAATTTTACACTTTTCTAAGGGCATACCTATTGAGAAAAAGTTAATACAAAACAATTAAAGAAAAAAGTATCAATATTTATTGTAGCTGTTTCTCAGGCATCTTTCTTTGAGAAAAAAAAACTGACTTTTATATCAATATGACATGAAGGGAAGAAGAATTGACATATTGATGTTTTTAATGTACATTATTTAACGGCCACACCATACATATTGTCAGGGCCGCATTTAGGCTCTGTGGGCCCCTAGGCTGTACCCCCCTATGTAGCCTATGATTAAATGTGGCCCTGCATGTTGTACCAGAGAAAAACTGTTTAACTGTCTGTATCATCTTGGTTCTCCGGGTGGAGCCGCATTGATTTATTAAAACCTGACGTTTCTGCCATCATGCTGTGGCCTGAAGGAGTGCTCATCACAAATACAGAGTGATCTGTGGCCCAAGTTTATTCAATCTAGAAATGATTTTAATTACTTGCATTACTTACTCCCTACCTTGATACATGTAAGTCATTAGTTATTTACACAGATTTTGATACAAACCATTACCTCTAAAAAAAATAAAAACACCATCCAGATTGCAGTAGTAGTTTTTGGTTTGCGCCATTTCAAACCATCAGTTTGCTTACAGATTTATATTAGTATAGATGTATAGAACCATCCATACATAATTACATAATTGTGGTAGATTCTGGACCTCATACAAAATTGGCTTTGTCAATCATAATCCAAAATGCTCAACAGGGTTAATATCTGAAAACTTAGGCAGCCAAATCATCTGCTGCAAATTTTCAGAATGCTCCTCAAACCAACTACATATAACACATGACCAGTGACATGGTTAATAACATAACATTGCTTGGGGGTGAGTAGCTCTGACCATTATTGATAAAGTTCATAATACTGAAGTCTGATTATGAAGATCGATGGTTTCTTGAAAATCAGTGACCATGCTATTAAATTAACCTGTAATAGCTAACATGTAGTAGGTTGTTCAAAATAAAAGTCACTTTAGATGAAAAAAGTATATTTTTAAAATGTTTCTTATTGACAAACTGATATCAGTACTTAACCTAAGTAAGATATTGGACATATGCAATCTTTGATGAAGATAGCAGGCAGGGGCGGATCCAGGATTTTGGTTTGGGGGGGGAGCTTGAGCGGACTTTGGTTTGGGGGGGGGGGCTTGAGCGGACTTTGGTTTGGGGGGGCTTGGCTCGAGTGAATTTTGGTTCAGAGTGCTTGCCTTCAGTGGATTTTAGTTTTGGGGGGGGGGGGGGGAGAGCTTGAGTCGGCCATGGGGTATTCTTTATAGCCTCCTTGGGACTCGAAAAAAAAGGTCTCCAAAATTACAATGTCGGGGGTGGACCTAGATACTTTTGGGGGGGCTTGAGCTCCCTGCCTCCCCCCCTCCCTGGATCCACCTCTGATAGCAGGTCAGTATGAGCAACTCACTTGAAATCACACTTCAAAGAATCTTTCACAACCATACCCCACAAGTCAGAGAAAGAATTAAAAAGAAAGTCTTTCACCTTATGGTAATATTAATGAAGTTTACTTATAATTAATTAACGTGAAAGGTAAGTTACTTCTTGATGAAAGAAATCCCAAGATCTATCCTCCAGTCTAATTCTGTCACTGTCATGGTGATAATTTTCTAAGTTCTTATGGAGACATTACACACACGTCTGGTAATGATGGAAATTGCTGAAAATTGACGCCGAGCACAAAATGGCCACCCTATTTATAAATAGAAAATCTTGCTGGAAAAAGTTTTCCAGCCTTTCAAGTAGCTCATATTTGAAATTTTAATATGATAAGGCCCCAATTTTTCAGCCTTTTTTTTATTCATGACAACTTTAATTTAAAATAGCATATTTTTTCCACTATTACCTCGAGAAGTTCTGTTTCTGATTTCTACTAATAACTTTTAGGATCTTTGTCCTCCCACTGAGATTTTGGATCCTATTATTTGTTGAAATCTTTCATATCTTTTGGTATATATTACTTTACTAGGTTAATCTTATTCTGATTAACATAAATTGCACTACAAATCTTATGCCTGTGAGACATTAAAATAAAGATTATAAAAATAATTTCTGGTCAGTCCCTTTTTACTTTAAGCTGCAATTTCACATATTGCTTAAGGAAATTTTTCCCTAATATTTGAGAGCAGCTCATTTACTCCTCAACAATCCTACTATTAAATTTAATTTCTATCTTTGATATCATCATATAGCAAGGGAAATTGGATTAATGGAAATATTAAAATCTTACTTTTATCCCATAAAATTCAAACTTTTCACTAAACCATTATCATATTCTTATTCCTGGGAATTTTCTCAATTTTCTGTACCCAATTCTGTTCTTCTACCTATTTTATTAAAGATTTCAATTTTCTTTTCATTACTAATTCACCCAATTTCTCCAGTTTTATTCAGAATATGTACACATATCCTGACAACACACTGTGATATTAAAATTTGTAAAAATTCTTTCATTAACTGTTTTATTTTTATTTTACACTTTTACTTTTTTGTCAACTCCCCAATGGACATGGCAAAATCCATCTTGAAATTGAAATAACTCTTGTGTAAAAAATTTTAGGCCATACAAATTACACCTCAAACTGACCATAATTTTAAGCTCTATTAGTGTAATAAATGTAGCAAAACGGAATGAATTAAAATTTCAACTTTTAGATTTTTATGTTTCTTTATGAAAATGGCTAGATTGAATTGAAAAATGCTTTATTATTAAGAATATGTTTACAAAAGTTATTTACTGTATACATGGTATGAGAAATTTGGTGAGATGGAGGAATTTCATACTGAAATCTGGATTTGCAAGCCAGGACAATAACTTGAAATTGCCTCCTCTTCAAGCATAATTCTGCTGCCCTCACTACCACATGAATTTCGCCGCCCCTTCAAACTTGATTTTGCCACCAGGAGCAGTAGCAGAGCTGAAAACAAAACGTCACATGAATTTGCCATTTGCCACTCCCCTAAAGTTCGTGTCCCCTCTTCCCAGATATGGCACTATCATGATTCATCAAATCAATTAAGGACTTTCTTGACAAGGTCCTAAGCTAGATTGGTTCAAATGCATCAAAAATCAGTTTATCCCAGGTAAACATGTCCACACCATTATACACTGTAAGGAACAAATGTTTACCTGGGTTAGTGATACACAGTTTGTACCTCAACTTTAACCATGAAGTGCGCCTTATTCTATAGTAAGTGGTCATCACCATTTTAAATAACCTCAATAATGGAAAGGTACATTGATAAATAAAAGTCACTGCTTCTAATTCAAAGTTCAAAACACCACTATTTTGTAGGAAATAATTTTACAAGTTTGAACAATCTTTTAGGCATCAGAAATCTTTACCAAGTAACTCAAACAGGACCAACCATCCTGAACCCCCTAACTGAATTATAGTCACATGAGGATAAGTGAACTGTTCCACCATGCAACAAAATTTTAAAGATGGCGCACCAAGTATCACTCTGCCATGCAATCACATATCTAGCTGACCTGCCTAGCTACACTTAGTATTAGCACGACCAACGTGCATTCTGTTCAAATGATTTCCAACAACTCCTGCAGCTAGTCCCTGGCCCTCCTGTAAGTAGGCTAACTGTGGGAACATTTATTCCTCCACCTTCCCAGGCAATCTGACTCCCCGAAGTAGACAAAATGTATCCTTCCACGTCTTATTGTGACATAGTCAAATCTACAGTCACTCAAAAAATTCCTATAAACCTGAAATTTTACAGTAGATAGGCAGACTTTAAAACGTTAATTTCAAACGTAATAAAAATTTTCGTAGCTATTGTAAGGTATCCCTCATTCTATTTTCAAGATTTAGTTAGATTCCGGCCAAGTTTAAGGTTAACTGTAGTATCCGATACCACACGTAAAATCGAGATGACAACACTTTCCAACTAAAGTGAATAAATAATCCATAACCAAGGTAAATAATACATAAACGGCAATAAATAAACGATATTCCAGCAGGAAGCAAGTAATAACATATAAAAGTAAACTCGTAATACTAGATACTGACATTGTTTAACGAATTGTTATGAACCGATTTAAATGAAGGAAATGATTAAAATGAGTAAATACAGCCACTAAATAAACCTTTTATCATGGTTAATAAACTTTATTTCAGAGATAAACAGATAGTTTCAATACCAGTCAGATCTAACCATTAAATTTTAGCATATACCAGATTTTGGTATTTCTGAAGGGATTTTCATCCAGTAAAGAGTGTCAAGAACTAATAATAGCCAGGCCTAGAACTATTATAAACATAACTTCACATTTAAATACCATTTAGCAAGTATTTTAAAGAAATAAACAGGATGTTTGGATAAGTAAACTGGAGTAGTATGAAGATATCACATTGTAATGAAATTTGACCATTTTTGAGTCCTAAAAGTGAACAGAATAATCCCTGAGATAGTCTAGTAGGATAATTAACAGGTTTCTGATAGTTTTCAAGCATTTAATAATCACAAGAAGTAATTATGTAGGAGTTTGAACACTCATTTTCTTAAACAGTTCACATAAATAATTTGAGGTCTTTTAAGTAGTTTCAGGATTTAAAAAGTAGACAAATATAAAGGAAATAAACTAATCTTTCAGTGTTAATAGGCTTTAAGCAGTTTCAGTCCGTAAAATATGAGATATCAGTGAAGAAACAGGCACCGGTAAACCGATAAATTGTTCAACTTTCCGGAATTAATTCTAACACTTATAAACCATTTCAAAAGCGCTAAGAGCATGTAAATGATAGTAAACACACATAAGTAATTTCCTAAACACATTTAAAGACATTTTACTGACCTTCTGTCTGGTAATCCAATCACAAAGTAACTTGCTATAGACACTGCACATAGAAAATGCTTCTACACTGATTTTAAACACTGTCACACGGTGTAAAGTAGCTAATAAAATAAAACAGCAATAAAGAGAAGTAAATTCATCTAAATCTTGTAGTTTCCAACCGTTTAAGTATTTTTAAATACAATCTGAACACGTAAAATAGAATACCCGATTTTAACATTTTTTCATTTAAAAGCATACTTAAATTCCGAGTTAAAAAGTAGTTTGCCTTAACAATCCATTCTTCTAGTTTCATACATATTAATTTCAAGTCATTTAAAGCCGTAGAACCGATGTTATGAATTTTCTAAAAACACTCGGTAACAACCCACGTGTAAATAACTAAACAATTTATTATGTCTCAGATATGGCACTTACAAAGATGAAGTAAACTCTAAAATACACAGTTTAATTTAGGCTACACGTTGATAATTTTTCCAGCGGGATAATCCATAAAACTTCAGAGTTATACCATAAAACATAAATAATAATTACAACTGATTGTTAGAGATTACTGGTTTTACCATAACTCAACAGATTTAAACAAAGTTTATATTTAGGGAGAAACTAAAATCGGGAATAATATTTTAAGCCTAATTTTGAGTTAATAATTAAAGCCAATTTTAAAAAGGTAACAAAACGTTGACTAACGCGGTAGGTCTTCTAACACATCCATATTTGGTAATTTTTCGGAGAGAGGCGTGATCACGTGACCGAGTCTATATAAGTCAGTTGAGAGATGACGAGACAGACTCGGCTGGAACATCTCGTAGTGACAACATGTAATATCTCGTGAGCGAATTCAACGGTAGCGGTGTGGAGAGAGTGGTGGATGTCGGGAAGTCTCTGACGTCATGGTAGGTCAGGCGCGGGACGAGTCTACAACCATCAAAACCACTCGTTAGTGGCGGCCATTTTTGAAAGTTGGAACCATACTCATTTCGAGCTTTCAGTTTCTGGACATGTAAATTCAATTCAGTTTCGGGGGTTTTTTCATGCGGTTTTGCTCTGATTTCTCAACCTGTGATGTTTGGTGAAGATTAATATCCGATTGCCGTGCTAACTGTGACATGTAATATTTACGTGAAAATTCTGAGAATATATAATCCAGTGATTCAACTTGTGACTTTCATTTATACAATAGCACCTTTCTTACAGGAGGTTGAAAACTGTAAGTGGCGACTGTGGTCAATTTTAACAGTTAGTGTAAGTATTTCAACACGGTTACAGAACTTTCTTGTGGACTTAGAATATTTTGGAAGACAAACTGGTTCAGGTGACTTAGTCGATACCACCCCCACTATCGGCTACGCCCTGACACTTTCATATTTTAGCAATAAAAAATTATTTTCTTCACCATTCTAAAAATGTTTATAACTCCCAAAGTTTTAAAGTTACAAAGCTGAAATAACCTTTCTCTTTCATTTGATACCAGATTCCACTTTTGTTACTATTTTCAGACTGAAAAAGCTGAGGGTGGTGTGAGCTGAAAAAATTGTTATTTTCTTAAATATCCAAGTTCCCGGTCTAAAAGTTACTTTAAATTGATTCTTTATTCAAAATTCTCATCAAGTATGGCATTGTGTTGTTACTACCCGACTTCCCTAATTTGTTACCAAATTTTGCAAAAACCTTCACTTGGACGATGTTTGTCTTAGTCAATTTGCAACTTCGTAGTTACCACTGAAATCATAAAAAAAAAAAAAAAATCCTTTCTTTTATCTTGACCCGACTACTTTATAGATCTTGGTTAAACTTACTGTGAAATGTTCATATTGAATTATATTTTCTTTTAAATATAGTCTCTTCTACTGCATTTCCTTATATTCTTCATATCGGTCAACTTGTGGCTTCTAGAACTTTAAAAGCATTTACTGCATCATTCTGATTCCATACAAACTCGACTTTAAAATACCAATATCTCCTCAGGAAAATTTTCTAACTGTGAAGTTACTAATCCCGTTTCACCCATTATATTCTTAAAAAGCTCTAAAACTGAAAGTAACATTTACTTTTATGAAATATCCTTAATCCCATGTGCCAGATATGTTAATACTATGTTTTGTCTTTCTATAACTGTTTATCCTGATTTATGACTTGAATTATCTAAGCAAATGACTTTAAACCTAATCTGCAATGCTATTTAAATGAACTCGCTGCTCTGTGAACAAATTTAGTTATGAAGTAACAAAATTTTAGGTTACCTGACAAGAATCATTACCATCTTGCACAAAACCTTCCTGACAAATGGATCTATGGACTCATAGTGTTTGTACCACACAAAAAATTGTTCCCCTGACAAAGTTACCTTTCACAGTCACCTAAGAGAGTCTAGATGAGCCACTGATGTTGTGCTGACCCAATCTTCTGCTGTATATTCCATCACTGCCAAACCTCTATACACATCTGTAGTGCATCTCTCATTCTACATAACAGTCAGTTACAGTGTTGCAAGGACACATCTACTGCTCTGTCATCATCATCATCCTCAACAGTTTCCAGCCTCTGGCTGGGTCTGCTTCATACACAAGCCTCGCAATTTCCTTATTTCATCCCACCACCTCTCTGTCACGACCTTGTTCCAGTCCTCTCCTCTCTTCAGTAGACACTCCTCCACTTCTTTCAGCCAGCCATCTCTTAGTCTTCCTCTGGGTCATTTACGGTGCATCTTAATTTCATGGATTTTTCTTGGGATTCTCGGAGCCTCCATTCTCTTTACATGTCCATACCATCTCAGTCTGGTCCTCTCTACCCTTTCCTGTAGAGGTTTCTCTTTTATGGTGTGTCTAATCACTTCATTCCTTATTCTGTCCATTTTAGTGACTCCCATTCTACTTCTTAAAAACTTCATCTCACTTGCTTGTACTCTGCTGATGTCCCACTTTTTCATTGTCCATGTTTCAGCAGCATAAGTCAAGATAGGCACATAGTATGTATGATAGATTACTCTCTTGCTTCTCTGTGGTACCTCTTTATTCTATATCAGGCTTCTGATGCTCCTTAGAAATGGCTCTGCTTGTCTTCCTCTTTCACTTATCTCACCATCATTTCCTCCACATTCAAATAATACACTCCCCAAGTATTTGAACCGGTTTACCTTCTTTAGTTGTTCCCCTGCCAACACAATGCCCTGGTTTAACCTATTCTTCTTTCTGGTTTTTTACCATGTACCCACATTTATTTATATTAAATTTCAGGCCATATTCCTTCATACTGTCCATATATCCAATTGACACTGAGCTCCCTCTTCATCACTTCCCCAGATCTTCAGATCGTCCACAAAAGCCATCACCTTCATGTTTTCCTCTCCCATCCTCACTGCCACCTTCTGCATTATTTCATCCATAATTACAATGAAGAGTAGTGGTGATAGGGCACTTCCTTATTTTAGTCTATTTCTTTGTTCCAGCCAATCTGATCTTCCTTCCCTTATTTTCACATAGCTCACACTTCCTTGGTACAGTTCCATCACTCTCCTGATGGTTTCTTTGGGAACTCCTCTCTTCTCCAAGGCCTTCCATACCTTATGTGGGCGCGCAAGGCATGCACCGCACGCGGGCGGCACATCGAGGGGGGCGGCAAAACAAGTGATCGACAGTCGCCACGACGAAATTTGTAGTGTATTATGTAGTGGCGACTTTTTTTTTAGCTCAACAGCTGCGGCCGGTGACACTCGGGATGGCAACAATGGGGGCGGCAAAAAATGTTCAAAGGGGCAACAATCTCACAGTTTTTTGACCGGGTTCGGAAATTTCCGAGATCTACCACTGGTTGTAGTTAGACAGGGGGCGGCATAATCGGTATTGCATGCAGGCACTCAAACAGCTAGAGGTGGGCCTGGTCAACATAGTGTATCAACATCTATAAGATACTGTGAAGATGTGGGGAGATCGACAAGTACCTATTTTCTACACATATGAAAAGTTTAAAATCAAGTTTCAAAATTATTTCTGGTCTAGTGCTTGATAAACTAATGTAATATTACATTATTTTAATGGGAGGCAATACAACCAGAATAGGCAGAAACTTCTTGATTTTGTCCATCAGTGTTGGCTTGGGATAAAGCACCTGTACCAAACCATTGAGGAAACAACTGTTATTAAAGGCATTATTAACAGACTTCCTTATTGGTCACAAGAAACCTTTTATAATCCCCACACAATCAATACAGTAGATGACCTTCTGAGATGGACCCAAGATTTTGATGACAGATAATAGAGACACTGGGAAAATCTTTGGTCATGGAGGAGATCTGAAACTATTAATCAATCCTACTACTAATGATATTTATCAGACCAGAGAGTTGAGGAATCTCCATTTCTCCAATGCACCCAATATAAATTAGATGACTCATCATAAACAGAGAAATATCAGGTATTTTAAACATGAGAGAAGTGGGCATTTCAAAGAGGGAAATAATTGTTTCTACAAAACTGAAAGTGAGCAAAGAGGAAATGAGACTGTGCAAGCGATACCTACAGATGAGGCTTTTAATAATCAGACGGAAAACTAGGTATGGCTGAAACTGTGATTCAAGTGGAGGCCAAACAGAAAATTGGACCATCTCCTATAGGCAATGACAGGACTCTTTTCCACAATAACCCCCAAGGAAACCTTACTAAAGATAAACATGAAGGTAATGAAGAGAACAAGAAGATATATTATGATTTTGACCACTTAGCTAGCATCTTATATAGAAGAATGAGGATTACAACTAGATTAAATGCTGAATTTTTAGTTCTGGCAGAATATGTACTAACAGAAAACGTTGTTGAACATTCTATAGCAGGTTACATATTTACTAATGTAAATGGGATTGAATGTTCTAATATATATGCAGAATTGGAGGAATTTGTTGTTTATTGTCAGAAGGAAGGTGATGAAATTATTGATATCAGCTATGACTAAGATGAGGAGTGTTTTGAGAGCACAATAAGTGAACCTTTTCAAATCAAGTTAAATGAAAAGGTTTCTTTAAGAATGATATTGAGGAAGTAGACTTATATGACACTGTGTTTACCATAGCATATAATGAAGAGAGTGATGTACAGTGTGTTTATATTGGTGAAGATAACTGTAGCAATTCCAGTGAGGAAGTATTAACAAATGAAGAAGAATTTATCGTTTCTGATAAATATTTTTGTGGCATTGCTGTGTGTGAAGGAGAACAGAATGATCTACCCACAAACCTACTACCTGAGGAAGAATAAAATGAAGAGAAGAAATACTGCTTCAAGAAACTACTGCCTACTGAAGGCAAAAGTAAAGAAGAAAAATCAGACTTCAAGAAACCTACATCTAATGAAGAAAAAAGAAAAGAAGTAATATCGTACTTCAAGAAATCATTACCTGAAGAAAAAGAACATCAAGAAGAAAAGAAATACTGCTTTAACAACTCACTACATAAAGAAAGAAAAAGTTAAGTGGAAAGTCAAATGGTTGGAAAAAAAAAACAGGCTGTGGAAACGAACTGTTTCAGAAATGATATTGCGAGGACAAAAGAAGTGATTGATGACAAGAGAAGAAAAAAATGAGATGAAGATAAAGAAGATACGAAAATATTAGCTAACTCGGAAATGGAAAATTCATAAATGAAAGACGTACACAATGATTCTGACAATGAAAAATGTAGTAAACATGGAAAAGGAAGTAAGAGTTGATGATGTTTGTGATAACACAGAAGAGGATATTAATGTAGTGAATAATGGAACATATTAAGTAACAAAATTAAGAAAGTGAACTTTTACCAAGCAGTGGAAGTGGACATTATAAAATTGAGGAAAATAAAATAAAACTGAATTAATTTCCATTAAACTGAAATTATGGAAATAATTCTGTTAGCTCTAAGGAACAGACTAATAATTCTTTGAATGTGAAAAAGAAGAATGCCAAAGAAAGTAGTATGAACAAGAAATGACCCGTGTCAATTGGTATGATATTATATAATTTTCAGGTTCAGGTACCTTCTTTTCTAATGGATAAATATGTACTTTAAGCAGGAACGAATTTACTGTTAACTAAATAAGTTTTGTGTTTTCAACACTGCAAAAAAGTGTTTATATTTTTGTTCTTCTACAAAGTTAAATTCTGGCAGAATGTATATCTTGTTTCAGGAGTTCCGTGCAGAAAAAACTGATGGAAACATAGTTTAGTACCCTGTAAGACAATTGAAGTTGATGCTTGCTACAGGTGGAAGACAAGCACCACAACATACCAGCAGAGCAGTCAGAAAAGAAAAGGAACTTTATCTTATTAAAAAATTGTTACCATTATTCTTTTTTTGAAAAAATAATTATGTTTATACTGAAGTAACACCAACACCTGAGGGACCTTTAAGTATTCCAGAATGGTTAAGGAGATAAAATTAATTCACATTTCTGTTCTGGGACCAGTGAATTTTTATCGGATTTAGCAGGGGGATATACAGTCCCTGGCCAATTTATTAGACGCACTACAGTTTTTATGCAATTTTTGATTTGTGGCTAACTAAATAAGTTTTTCAATACATAAATTGCAATAAAATTATTATGTGTAGTCTGCTTCATGACACAGGTGATATAACAAATAAATAAAATACGGTATTTGTTGAAAATAATTTATTTCAAAGAAGCACAACAAAATATTAAAATATTGTGAAAATGAAAACACTAGTTTTAATATCTTGTTGAGCCACCTTTCGCAGCTATGAAAGCCTTAATACGACGCGGCATACTGTTGATGCAGGATTGCACACAGTCCTGCATTTGCGGATGATGATACCACACCTGGATGATCTTCTCCAAGAGCTGCGTTTTTGTCGTGATGACATCTTTTGCCATCTCCCTCTTCATGAGTTCCCATACATTTTCTATGGGGTTCATGTCGGGACTGTTACTTGGCCAGTCCAACAGAGGGATATTGTGTTCCTTCAGAAAGGTTTTTACCAACCTGGTTGTGTGACAGGGAGCGCCATCCTGCATAAAAATAAATGGTTCCCCATTCGGCAACCATTCTCTGACCTGCGGTATTAACCGTTTTTCTAAGACTTCTTTGTACTGATCTTGCCTCATTATGCCTTTAACCACATAAAGACGTCCTGTACCCTTGCCACTGATGACAGACCAAATCATCACCTTTGTTGGGTGTTTTACGGTCTGAATAATGCAGTCGGGATGGAATTTTTCTCCTCTTCGACGGCGCACATGCTGACATTTGTTACTTAAAATTTCAAACGTGCTTTCATCGCTGAAGCATACATGTAAAAATCAAGAAACGTAATTAATATATTATGAATAAATGTACATAGCATCTATCATATCGTAAATAATAATTTTAAAGTTAAATTACCGATCTCCAGAAGTCCACATCATTATCACACCACTGTTTAGCCCACTTCAGACGTTTTGCTTTCATTGCGGCTGTTAACTTGGGTTTTCTAGCAGGTCGACAAGCCTTGAAATCAATATCCTTCAACTTTCTGCGAACAGTGCGTTCAGATGCATTCACATTAGCCTCTTCAAGTTGAGATTTTATCTTTTTCGTTGAGGCAAATCTGTTTTCTAGACAAACTCTTTTGAGAAATCTTTCTGACCTTGGGGTGAAAATTGGCTTTCTTCCACATTTATTCTTCTTTCTGGTGCTCAATTTTTCAGCTAAATCAATTTTCTTCTTTATGCGCCTCACGCTAGCGTCGGATAATTTCAACCTTCGTGAAATTTCCCGATTGGAATACATTTTTGTATTAACGAGGGCTTTGACTTCTGCTTTTTTACGTGGTGTAATATCTCCTCTTTTACCCATTTTTAAAGGTCACAATCAGTAATATATGGTTATTAAACACTCACTTGTGATGTCGATATTACGCAAATGATAATAAAAGTGAACAAAGAAACAGAGCAGTTACACGCGAGAACGCCACTGAACAGGTCCGTACCTGAACACTGTACTATGCACACTGATAGCCACAATAAGTCAACAATCCAATGTCAAATAGCAACAATAGACATAAAATTCAACAATGAACTAAGTGCCCTAAATAACTGTTATAAATTTTACGATTAATTGCATGAGAAATAGTACTCAACAAGTAATTATTGCAAATAATACTAAAGATTTGCAGTGCGTCTAATAATATGGCCAGGGACTGTAGAAAGATTTGTTATTGCTAAATAGTTAAATTAATTCCCATTTAAATAATATAACTGCGAATTTCATGGAAATTAGCGGGGGGATGTAATGGAACTGATTGATATAATTATTTACCATTAAATGAAGTATAATTGTTTGTCCCATTTAATAAAGTTTAATTAAAGACCAAAGTTCCCATGGAGAATGTGAAATATACGTGCTTTGAATTTCCCATTACAATTTGCTAGTTATTCTTAACAAAACAGATGAAGTCGAAACTTCAATAATAGTAGATGTCGCTTTGTGATATGATCAAATTGCCAATACTAAAACCTGCAATCTTCAAGGAAATGAAGAATCAAACCACAACCCATATAGAATGTATAACAGGTGTTGGTTTTAGATATATATATATTTTTTAACAGTAATACAATTTTAATATCGTATTAAATATTACAAGGCTGTATTGTGAATCCCACATGAGGTAAAACTTGTGTGTGGGCTTCAAGTCGTAACTATCTCGATTTTTACATTATGGAGATTTGCCTACTTGATTGTGTATAAACAATAATCAACAGAGTATATTAGGAACATAAAGATACAAGTGATACAATTGTCATAAAGATTTGTTCCATGTACATGCACATTTTAAAAATTCTTAGTGGTAAAGTAATATTGTTTACACCAAGTGATGAAAATTTATTAATTCATTTAATAATTCATAGTTCTTTAAAAGCCAAGTGGATATATATTTCTTCATGGTATGCTTTGGTTTATTGATAACATCTGCAGGTAATTTATTATAAATTATTGGACCAAGGCAGCTTGGATGTCTTTGTCCTAATAGAGTGTTTCGGTGAGGGATGAATGCTCCATTTCTTTTTTGTATTCTAGTATTCAAGTGTGATAGGTCACTAGTGTTGAAGACTTTTATATTGGTATGTATGTACATGACCATTGTTTGAATAAATAGCTGACGGACGTTGAGCAACATGCTTTGTTTATATAGCTCACAGGTTGGAAAAATGTATGACTTTTTGTACATCACTTTCAGAATGTAATTTTGACATCTGTTCACCAGAGCCAAGTGTGTATCAAGTATCCCTCCCCAGCTGTTTATACCATACTGTAAGTGTGTTTGGACTAAGGCTATTAAATGGAATTATTGTAAACTGAGCCTTCCTTCATTTTCAAAAAGTATGTACTAATTATTTCTGGTTCTAAAAGAAGCACAAATGAACAAAGAAGTTAATAGCAAAACACGTTTCACATGTAAATGTATGCTGTCAATGAAGCTTTGGTAGGAGTGGAGGAAGGAGTTGTTTTCTGAAGAGAAGAAAGGACAGGAAGCAAAAAAAAGCAATTCAATTTTGGCACAAAAGGTAGAAAGGTTTTCTTGTATAGGTGGTGGAGCTACACAATGGAAGAAGTTACCAAAATACATGCTAAATCTCATACCACGAACAGTGAAAGAATTAAAAGTAAAGAAGGGCATGGACTTAGGCATGTGGTTAAGAAAATTTCTGCTGGAGTAATAGCAATGTTGTAATTATGAAATATAATTATCAACTCCATTAAACACAGATGTAATAGCTGCTCTCTTATCATCAACAATGATAAGGACTTTAATATAAAATTTAAATCTGATCATTTATCAGAACCTCATTCAAAACACGAGGGCACTGCTTTCACCTATACAGTTTGCACATTTTACATGTCTGTGTAAACTAAAAGAGCTGTGATGTCCTCACAAGTTTTGCAGACTTTTTCATCCAGCTATAGAAAATACTGTTTCAGAAGACCCCAAGTATTTCCTCCTTCAAAAAACATTAAATACTGAATATTTTTCTTATGGCTGGAAACTTTCATAAGAACACTACTGAACCAAAAGTTCTCAGGCTTCCTACCCAAAAGTTTAGAATATTTCAACCATTAACTCAGTGCAGTTTTCCTCAAATACTGAGATACATAACATAGGTACATTCTGCACCCTACTAATATGTTTGACTGGGTTCCATTTTTACTACTGAACAGAAGAAAACTATAGTTTTCAATAGTATCTTTAACAATAGTTCCCCTAAAATCTGCTTGTGTGTACTGTGACTTATACAGCCTCAAACCTTACCTTGTGCCATAACTTGAATACTGTTAGTGCTGATTCTTCTAGATATCTTAGGTGACCTATCTCATGCTCCTTGAACCTTGAGTTAAATACAAGGTGTTTTTGGTGTATTCTACATTTACATCCAAACTCTGTAATTCACAAGTATTGTGGGTGGCACAGGGTGCTAAGCACCAATCCTAATTCTGTGCATTCTAATCCTGAATAGCACGAGGGAATAAAGAAAATATAAAAGCATCAGTAAAGCATCTTATTTCTCTAACCTTTTCCCTCCTGTTATTGCAACCTAAAATGGTTGTTGGAAGAAGCATTGCATCACACTCATAAATCAAACAATTTTGCATATTCTCCTGCCAAAAAATCTCACTGCAACCTATGTATCAATTTTGTGACACATTCATAAGGGCTGCAGCAAATAATCACAAATCGATTGGCTCTCCTTTGCACTTTCTTTAATGCATCAATCAATCCCTTGTGATACAGGTGCCAAACTCCACAAAAGTAATCCAATTTTGGACTTACTAGAATTTTGTGTGATATTTTCTTTGTATGAGCATTAAAATTCCTCAAAATACGACCTATCAATTGTAATCTAGAATTAGCTTTACCTACAACGGAAGTTCTGTGCAAGTCCCATTTCATGTTGCTTTATACTATTATTCCCAGATATTTCAGGGAATCAAGCATGTCAAAAACTGAACTGTTTACTTTGTACTCTAAATATATGGATTCGTTTTGCTGCTTATTCACATTGCCTTGCACTTTTTGCAGTTATATGTAGCTGTCATTTATGGCACCATTCCAAAATAACATCCAGATCATGACGAATTTCTAAGCAATCATCAGAACATCTTACTTCCCTATAGCTAACTGCATCATCAGCAAACAAACACAACCTGCAATTAACGTAATCATCAAGATCATTTATAAAAATTAGCAAAAGAAGTGGTCCTATCACACTTCCTTGAGAAACACCCTGTGGTGAACCAAGGTTTTTAGGGAAACATTGCAAAATATAGCAACTACTGCAGAGTGCTATGGAGGCTAGCTCAGTTGTGTCGATGAATGTAAACAGGTGCGAGTGAAGGAATGCCAATGAACCCTTCTGTAGGACAGAACACTCAGCATTTGCATGCAATTGATGATGTCATTCAGCCAGGAATGACCGCATCAACTGACAAGTCGATTGGCTAGTAGTCACCCCCCACCTGCAAAAATGTTGTGGGGAGAGATGAGCAAAAATATACGGCAGCAGGTGAAGAGAGGTCAATCCTAGCTCTCAGGGGCCGTGAGCTGCAAGCATGAGATGGTGCCACCATGGCGAGCTAGTCAAACAGGGCTCCCAGATTGACTTGATCTACTGCACACATAACAATAGCCAGTTCACCACAACCTGAAGTAACATCTAGATTAGAAGAGCTTTCCCCATCAACAACGACATATACCTACCAGTTAAAAAATCACGTATCCATTTACAAATCTGTAGTGCCCCCACCTGGACACCGGTAAACCTATGGGAACCTATGGCGAACCTGATAGCAGGCCAAGCGGAGACTTGGCCAGATTCAATGAGAGGAATGAGAGAATGGATAAGGATTGATCATAGCAGTCGATCTGGGATCAGAGGGAGACATCCCTGGTAGAATCATCAGGATGAATGATTTCATAAACATGTACTATGCACAACATTTACTTTCACGACTGTACAAAACATACAAATGGTATGCACTGAGACTACTGCTGAATACTCATAACAATGTAAGGTGCTATTGCGCTACCTTCCAACATCAGGCTATGACGTAACTGAATACTGAAAATAGGTTGATTATTATAACTGCATGAGTGTGACATTTACTTTGAGGACAGCAAGAGCTTCTTTGACTGTGGGCGATTATCTATACCAGTAATGCCAGCTCTAGGCATTGTGGAGGACCCTAGCTCCCTATCCATAATTCAACGATGGCTTTCCACATCTGACCATACCCTACAGCAGAGCCAACCTGTTATGCGCTGTTCATCTTCTTCGTCTGTGGCGCCACCCCGCGGCCACGGCCGTCGATGGCGGCTCGACGTCTGCGTGCTCTCCAGCTGTTGCTGGCTGTGACTGATTGATGAAGACAATACAAGACAAGAAACTCTCCGACCCCCGCGCAAAGGTTTTTACACAACCTCCCACTATGGTCCCAAAGGGGAGGGGCAAATTGTAGACCAATGATGAGGTCGATCCATGCCGTCATCTGTCTTCCTTAGCTCGACCATTGCACACTTTTCCCCTACTCTCAGCACCCTAAATCCCTTGTCAATGCCCCTGTCTGGTTTCTTAACATGTATCTTGCCATCCTCATTTCATAATTAACAAATGTGTAACTTATGAGCCAAGCGAACAACTGCGTTCCGTACAGATCTGATACTGTGTGCTGGAATGTTTGCTAAAAGAGTGAAAAGCTTTAAAATTGCAACTTGTGATCCTGCATTGATAACTTTCCTTACATCATGCAAAAATAGGGTTAGTTGAGTTTCACATAATTTGTTCTTCCGAAATCCGTCTTTGTATGTTATAAGTAACTTGTTGTCATTTAGATACTACCTAATGTAAGATGATATGACTTCTCCAGAATTCTACTGCAAACAGATGTTAGAGATCTGGGTCAATAATTCCTAGGATCTCTCCAATTTCCTTTCTTGAAAACAGGAATTACCTGGGCAATTTTCCAGTCAGAAGGTACTTTTTTTCTCTTCTAAAGATTTACAGAAGATATCTGACAGAAATAGTTCCATTTCTTCTGTGTATTCTGAAAATGCTCCTACTGGTATACTATCGGGACCAGGTACTTTCTCCGATTTCAGGAGTCTTAGTTGCTTCATGATACCTACACTATCAATTCATACTATATCTGTCTCTAATTCTGCACGATGGGGAAAAGTAGGAATGTTTTCCATGTTTTTGTCAGTGAAAGAATTTTTAAATTCAGTGTTAAATACAGTAGCCTTGTTGCTGCTGTCGTCAACTTCCTGATCATCTTGTATTAGAACTGGCATATTGTCACTACAATAACTTTTTTTTACATACGTCCAAAAAATTTGAGTTTTCAGTGAGGCTCTTAGAAAGTGAATTGCAACAAAAATCATTAAAGTCCTCATGAATTGCATTCTTAAGATGTCCTCTTACCTCATCTAATTATCTAAATTGCTCTCATATGTGATCCATCTTGAGCGTGCATGTATCTTCCTTTAATTTTAACTTCTCGTGTATGCCGTGGGGAATCATCATTCCCTTCCACGATTGTCTATTTGTAAGTCCTTATCTTCCCTGACTATACATATGAATTAATGCCACAACTCTTCAATAGTGCTTCTTGCTACTATGAAGGTAAGATAATTATTCCTCAAATACATTCTAAAACAATCTTCTAGGGGCTTTTTAAAAGTGTAAATGGTCTTTATATTTTCTTTTCGTGTGATTGTAAATTTTACTGTATGAAATACAGTTTTATGAACAATTATTTCCATGATGGTATAAATGCCCGTGAACAAATCAGGCCTATTTGTAATGAGAATCTCTAAAATGTTTTTGTTGCTATTGTGGCTCCACATTAGTTCAGTGGCCAGCTGCTCAAGATTATGACCTGAGAAAAGGTCGAGAATGATTTCCAGCAGTCATGAGGTATTCTGAGCATTGCAATGATGCACAAACCTAGCATAACCTTTATTGCACAGGCATTATGTATACTCCAGAAATGCACTGACGTACAATACCAATTACTTAGCAAAACAGGTGACATATTCTTGTTATCATATGAAAAACAGTCTTCACATTATTCTTAGCAAGATTCTTCTAACCTCGTCAGAAGTTATAATAAAACTATAATACTAGTATAATCACTATACAATCCAATATCTCTGTTACACTCATCAATTTTCTTCTGAAAGGCCATGGAAATGTCCTTTTCATCATTATTGTATTGATGAAATATTCGCTATAGATATTCTAACTGTGACTTACACAGAAGATCATCTTGGCCCTATAAATAAATGCTTTCAGAATAACCCCTTTTTTTCTAACAAGATGGTGACAGACAATTTACATGAAATCTGTTTGGGTTAAGCATACAAACAAATTCCAAACTTTACATCTGGTTTATGACAAAGAAGTAACTTCAGGGGTGATATGTGGTGCTGTTTTCCCACATTTACCATTAACTTTGTAAACATGTTTCCTGTTTATGTAGTTGATGAATTAATGTAAAATATTGATCCCATGTGGCAAACCACATAAGTGTCATCTACATAATGAGAAGAAGTAGGGCCTTTGCAAAAAGACCATTTCCAAAGTGCATTTTTAATATATTCCTCAACATAAAAATAAAAAATGCTTGCAGGTTGACACATAATTTTCCCAGTGAAGGGTTATCTAGGTCTATGCAATCATTAAGTGTACAGTATAACTGAGATAGTGTTAATATAAGCAAACAGAACATATCTGTAACAAAGTTATTAAAAAAAAACACTACTATTTAACAGACAGCAGGTTATTAATTGTTGGGGTTGAATGATTGCTATATGGACATCCAATATATATATATATATATAAGAAGGGTGCATAATGCACTGGTATCCATTACCTAAGTATTTGAGTAAGATAAGTGTTGTGGTTTCTGAGCATAACATGGTTATAACTCTGAGTACATAGTAGAAGTTTATCTTGTATTCAAGACCATTATACTAGTTGAAAGTTAGTGAAACTGGAGAAACAGTATCCTTTTGAAATCAGCAGATCAAATTACCTTTTACTATTTTAAAAAAAGGTTTGTTTATTAAAAAAAATTGTTTTCAAAAATTAAAAATATTTTCACGGATGGAGTGATATATTTAAGAAGCACTATAGTGGCAACAGACAGTACTATGTCAATATGTTTTTGGTGTCACCAGTTTTCAGAACTGGTGATTATAAACATAATACTCTAAACCAGTGTTTCCCAACGTGGGGCCCACGCCCCACAGGGGGGCAATTTGTTTTTTTCAGGGGGGCAATTTAGAAATTGACTTGATGCGACTTTTCCACTTTCTCTTTGGGTTATTTAAACGCAATGCCAGATATGGTTACAAAAGATATCAAAAAAGCAAATTCTTAAAAGGATCACACTAAATTGCCATAATAAATGTTTATTATAAATCTTTTGGATTTGAATTTTAGTATTTCATTATATGTTTTTTAATTTTACTTACTGTTTTTTATGATAATATTTAAGTGTTTTCTTTCAAAAACCATCCTATATTAGTTTCTTTAATAACAAATAATTTTTTTATTAAAAATTATGTATGGGGGGCAAAAAAATGTTGAAAGTGGGACATGACCCAAAAACGTCGGGAAACACTGCTCTAAACTATTATCTCATTAATCACCATTTACTGAAATAAAGTTTTAAGTTTTTTTCTCTGTATGAAAATGTTTTTTTGCCAGTTTATCATTAAAATGTAGACTCATTAGAATTTCCATAACCTATATTTTATATCAAAGAATCAACATATACAGCATGAAATGATACAAAAAGAAGTATATACACTTTATGCCTGTTTCATTAGTTACTTACATTAATATTTTGTTTTATGCGCTCTGGGTTTGAACTTTTTGGAATAACAGCAATTCTTCTCTGAACTATATGCTTGAGGAGTACTTGAGCTGGAGTCTTGTTATACTTCTTGGCTATGCTGCAGACTACAGGTTCATTAAGAGGGCTGAGATTTGGTATTCTGTTCACAAACAATTTAAAAATTAGTTATTGTTTGTTTATAGAGTGTACAATCACACTGTATCCTTATTAAATTATATTGTAAGGGTAAAAAATAAGAGAATAAATAATCTAAAATAAATAATCCAAAACATATGTAAACAGCCAAAAAAAATGACAGAATATGGAACCGATAGCAACACAAATAATCATTTTCATTACATGTAAAGAATAATTTCTCAGAGCCCTTAACCCTTTCCTACCGGCTATTGGAAAAAAAGTGAAATTTATAATTTCAATTATATATTTGTATAATGGTACTTGAAATTAAACACACATAATTTTTTCAAATTTTTTTTGGAACTCTAAGTGCTAATTACTAAGCCGGTACTTATAAGTACTGTCAGGGACTTTGTGTATCACATGACATACAGAAATAGCAATTGAAATCAATTATGTTCATATTGGTATGAAATGTTTGCCTCATGATATTTAAAAAAAAAAAAAAAAAAACAATTCTTTTTGCTCATTCAGACACAAAAGACATTGTAGTGCAATATTTGGAATGATGTTTTGACTATATTTTCTTCATTCTACATACTTCACATCTTCATCTTATTTTTACAAATTAGGGACAGTGTATACCTCTGTTTCCCAATCCTACATCTCTCATTGTGGAATAGTATGACTTGTGTTGTTTGAATGGATGAGGGCTTGGTGAAATATATATATAGATGACCTTTTCTTCTTACCAATATCCTTCATAGTCATCATACCTTGTGCAAAGGATCTTCTAAAAATTTTTACAGACTTTTTTCAAATATCGGGCCATTTATATTATAGGCATTGACAAATACAACATCCAGAATTTCCAAAAACAATCTTTACCATGATTTCGGTAATCTTCTGTCAGCATTGCACAAAGTCATCAGCTGATCAGCAGTATCAACCCCACACATGAAGGTATTGTTGTAGTCCTTGACGACTCCTGAGCATGAAATTGTCAACTTCATTCCATTTTTTTCTTTGCATATAACTAGTGGTGTAACAACAGGGTGGCAGGATGGGCAAAATGCTACGGTACCTACTGCCGGAGGTGCCCCCGATGACCGGCAAGAGAGGCCCTCTGGTCCAAGATCCACCAGGTCACCAATCCAACCCGAGAGAGGACCCATCTGTTGAAGTTGCCATTGACACCAACCAGTGTAGTGGAGTTTCACTTCTGCCATGAAAATTTGATACTAAATATATGACCTTTTTATCCTACCATTTCCAGTAGCAAATACCTAGGTTTGTAAATTCATTGTCACAATCTCCTCTTTTTAGTGTTCCATCAGCACATTGTCAGAAAGTCCTTTGCAGTAGGGTCTGATTCTCCCACAGACAAAAGTTGTTTCAGTTTTTTAATAATGAAACTGATGAAAAATAATGATAATACTAGATAACATCGGCATTGCTCCATTTTTTTCAGTCAATTCTAAGACCACTCTTTGACCTAATGAGTAATCTGAGAACATTCCAGTCATTTCTTCATTTTTGCCTTGATAAATTATAAACTTCTAAGAGAAGAGCTGATAAATATAAACCTCTAAGAGAAGAGCTTCAATCAGAGCGTATTTCATAAAAATATCCATTTGAAAATATCAAAAACAATGATAAAACCAATTGTATACTTGCTAAATCTATTGACCAAAAATCTGTATAAAACTACCCAGAACTCCCTGATCGTACTTATAAGCCCACATTGGTTTTTCTAGATTATTTAGTAAAGAAACTAGAAAAACATATTTTATAGGTAAAAAATATATGGTTAAATGTTCAAACTAAAAAAGTAATAACAGAAATTGACACTTACCAAGTAAATTATCATCTAAAAATTCATTGTAATGTATCACTTGTTACTTTGGTCAGTATGCTGTCAAGCCCGAACTTAGAAAATTAATTTCTTGGCTATTTCACCCAGAAATTTAAAAATAAATGTTGTCATTGTCTGACTTTATCATACAACAATACATCAACAGGCTTAACAATGCAGTGGATACTGGTATTGTTGAATTATATGGTGGTAAATACAGTGGTACTTATAAGTACCGTCAGGGAGGAAAGGGTTAACACAATCATAAAATATGAACGTCACCCAATGACTGAGTCTTTGAGTGATGTTCATTGTGTACACACGTACGGATTGTAATGGCCAGTTTATCTACCACTGAAGAAGGCAGATGCCAAAATATTGTGTGGTTGTTTTTCAGCATAAGTGTTCCCTCTCACTGCAGCCATCCACTTTGGTATGTGGTGGGTTAATTTCCCTGTCCTTCATTATTTATATCGCCTAGAAGTCACTTCCATTCTCCATAGTTTCATGATTGCGTTCTATGGTAATTTTCAAAAACAAATCTGGCAGCCCTTTCTTGCATCCTCTACAACTCCTGTATTTGATAAGCAAAATATCGGTCCCATACTATACTACCATATTCAAGCAATGGTCTGAATGGTCTGACCAAATTTTTGTAAGCCAATTCCTTCCCTCTCTCATACATCCCCACATCACTCTCTCCAACAAGTGCAGAATTTCCTACTACCTGTCCAATGTGTCGTGCCCAGTTCAGCTTGTTATCAAATGTAATGCCAAGATATTTACATTTCAAGTCTTCAACAAGTAATTCTTTCCCCACATCCTAATCATAATCAACCTTTAGTTTTTTATCTGTGTATCTAATAAGCTGACTATTCTTTTCATTTTCATGTTTACCAACCCAACTAGATATCCTGTCCAGATTACTATGCAGCTATTTACAGTCCTTTCCCATTTTGATCCATTTATATGATATAATGTCATCTGCAAACAATCTAATTTCTGAGAGTAAACCATCATTAAAAACACAGTAAAAACTTTACTACACTACTTTATCAAATGCATTTAAGATTAATTTAGAAGGTGCTAGCAGTATTTGAGAAAAATTATGACTGAAAAGCATGGCAACTGTTGCTAGTACATGGCAAAGGGATTGGGTTGTAGTTGGTGTATGAAGTGGTTTCATTAGGCACGTAGGGGAGAAATAAATGAGGCTCTCCCGTGGTTTTGTGCACTTTGTCTTAGGGATAAATAATGAGTGCGATGGGCGAAACGATAAGGGAGTTGTATGAAAGGTTCAGTGTTCATAATGCTCATCCAGCCTGTGGAGGTTCAGCCTTTTAGGGATCAGCCTGTGGAAGCTTATTCTGTGGAGGCTTAACCTGTGGAAGCTTGAACTGTTGAGACTCAGCCTATGGAGGTTCATCATGTGATGGCTGAGCCTGTTGAGGCTCATGCTATAGAGGCAGCGAGTAGAGATAGTGGGTTGGAGAAAGTTGAGAAGAATGTGTCGGTGCTGGTTACAGGTAGTAGCAGAAATATGTTTAATTGGATGACACTTCAGAAATTGGGAGGGGGGACCTGTTGCCAGAGTCAATAGGAAAAGAGCCTTATGAAGATGCAGGATTAGGTAAGATGCAGCAGGCCTTTAGGAATAAGGGCATGCAAGGAAAGAATGTGAAAAAAAGGTTTTGCTGCTAGGTAGTAGTCATGGGAGAGCTATAGGCTCTCTAAAACAGGATCAGTTAGGTACAGGTTACCAGGTCACAAATTTTTTCAAGTCTAGTGCAACATTGGGTCAGATGAAAGAAGATATAGGATTACTTTGTAGGAGTTTCACTAATGATGATAGAGTAGTGATAGTGGGAGGTGTCAGAATTGTATTGATACAAACATGAGTTATAATATAGAGAGTGACCTAAGGAAGGTAGTAAAGGAGGCACAGCATACCAGTGTTGAGTCCATGCAGGCCCTAAGTCACCATGATTGGCCACAATTGAAGTATGCAGTGAGGAGGGTAAATATGGAAATATAAGTGCTACTTGGGAAAGGCATTAGTTCTGACTTGGGGGTTGTGCCTGTGAACACCAATGGTAGGTAGGGTTTCATTAAGCATGGTCTACACCTGAATAAAGGGGCAAGGAGCTACTTACTGAGTTGCTGGCTAAATCTGCAAGGGAGCCTATTTTCAGTGATGATAGGGTCAGGATTGCACCATTTTTAGGTTGGAGGCTGCTGGTAAAAGGATGTAAATAAATTATCAAAGTGATACTAATTGTGAATCCATGAAAGGAATAATCCCAGATTTTAAAGAAACAGGTGACACTGCTGAAACAATAACTGACTGGGATAGATCTGGGAAGGAAGAGGTTAGTGCTGAAAATATAAAGCCAGTAATAATGGTGTTACTGGTGAGCTGTAGAAGCATAATGAACAAAGTAATCGAATTTGCAAGCTTAATAGAGGTACATGATCCACAAGTAATAACAGGGGGAGAGAGTTGGTTAAAAGAAGAAGTACTACACAAAGAGGTTTTATCTGATGGTTACAGAGTGTACCACAGTGGAGCAATTGATGGAGGAGTATTCATACTAGTTAGCAGAAAATACCACAGTTCACTGGTGTCCATAGATCATGACCATGAGTATATTGGGGTAGATTTCTGGGGTAATAAAAAAGGAAAAATCAGGGTATTGGCTGCTTACCACAGTCGAAGAATGACAGGTGAAAATGAGGCTCTTGGGGAGAAAATAAATACGTACTCAGATTGCAGAGGTGAGAATATAATGGTCGTTATCAGTGAGGATTTAAATTTACCTGGTTAGCAAAAAAAATTAATAACACAAGGAAACAGAGATTTGCAAATAACTTAATAAGGGAAGGAGGATTTACCCAAGTGGTAGAGAAGAACACTAGGGGACAAAACATGTTGGATATATCTTCTGTATACATACATATATATATATAAAATGAAAACTGGATAATTTGACTTATAAAAACTCAGAAACAACTGAGCATATTTTGATTGCGTTTTCACCATTTTAAAGCTTAGAATCTCAATTCAGTTGTTTAGTATTTATTGTGTTTTGATGTTACATAATGCAGGAGCATTAAATGAAATTCTGTATGTATGGTGAAGAATCACAAAAATCGAACAATTAGATGTTGCATACTTTGCACTAAATATGCAATGTCTCTGAACATAAAGCAATAAAACCACTTTACAATTATAAATATTTTACAGACTAAACAAAACTTGAAATACTGTTTCCTTTAATTTGGGATATTCAGTTTTTAAACACCATATTCAATGTGATAAACTTATAACAAAGAAACACCAGAGATTTCCTTTGATCACAATCTCTGTCAGCACAACTGCAATGCCTCTGGCTATTGTCTGTCATTCTGCTCACAATAAAATGGCACTACAGTTTGTAACTCACTGAAACATATCT
The DNA here is from genome assembly GCA_031002005.1 of Vandiemenella viatica. Lineage (NCBI taxonomy): Eukaryota > Metazoa > Arthropoda > Insecta > Orthoptera > Morabidae > Vandiemenella > Vandiemenella viatica. The sequence goes on along the minus strand of JARYHS010013630.1, from coordinate 167,775,393 downwards.
TGCTTAGTTCTGATTATTTGATTTACAATTGTGAATACCTGATATTCAACTGTACAGGTACAGAATACATTTTAATTTTAGCACCAATTCCAGATGAAATAGCATTATGTGAAAATGTTTAGCACCAGTGGCAGTCAGCATAATAAAACATATCTAATGACTTATACTGCAAAAACTCAATCAAAATTGATTCAGCAGTTTTCAGGTAGCCATAAATATTATTTCTATTAAGTGTTATTTTGTCACAAGCCATTATCACCCTTCATAGTTAACTGAAATCAATGAGTGAGGTGTCATTTTAAACTTATGGTCTCCACTTTGGTCACATTGTATTTTAAGAAAGGAATTTTTCGTAATTCAACCCTTAAAAGGCAAAAATGTCAATTTTTCTAAAATACTGCTTTTTGTGTTAGTAGTCATTTATCTTCCTGGATACCTATCTGAAATCGTTTAATGAAGTATTATTTTAAAGATTAAGATTTCCGCTTTGGTGACATCATATATTAAGACAGGAATTTTTCAGAATTCGACCCTTAAAGAGCAAAGGTATCAATATTTCTGCAACACAATTTTGTTTCACGAGCCATTTATCTCCCTTCATATCCAACCGATATAGATAAATGAGGTATCAAATTTAACAATAAGGTCTCCGCAGTGGTCACATCATATTTTAAGAATGGAATTTTTTGTAATTATATCCTTAAAGGGAGAAAATGTTAATATTTCTAAAAGGCATTTTTTGTGACTCAAGCCATTTATCTCCCCGCATATCTAACTGAAATCGATAAATAAAGTAGGATTATAAAGAGTAATATCTAAGTGAAATAGAGATGAATGATGTATCATTCTAAATATTAAGGTCTCTGCTGTGGTCACATCATATTTTAAGAAAGGAATTTTTCTGAATTTAACCCTTAAACCACAAAAATATCAGTATTTATAAAATGCGTTTTTTGAAGCGAACCACTTATCATCCTTGATAAACAAAATTGATAAATGAGGTATCATTTTAAAAACTGAGGACTTCGTAAGGTCTTCGGTTTTGTTACACCATATTTTAAGAAAGGATTTTTTTTTTCAAAATTTGACTATTAAATGACGAAAGTATTAATATTTCTACAACTCATTTTTCTGTCATGAGCCATTTATCTCCATTGGAACCTAACCGAAATCAATAAATGAGGTACGATTTTAAAGGTTAAAGTATCCGTTTTGGTCATATCATATTTTAAGTAAGAACTTTCTCCAATTTCAACCCTTAAGGGGCAAAAATATCATCATTACATTTTTTTTTTTTTTAACCTCATTTGTTGTGTAATGGGTTAATTGCATTCCCCCATTATTTTGGAAGATAATTTGAGAAGTTTTAAATAATGGCGGTTTTGGTGGTTGTCTGGCATCCACAAAGTATGTGGGTTTAGGGAGGTATAACCCAGTTTTAAAGCATGGGTTGAAACTGGTCGTCGTCTAGTGATGTCAGCATCTGCCGGGTCCGTGAACTCAGGGGTGTAAACCCCAAATTCGGAAGCATGGTGCACTTGGGAGAAAGACGCACCTAGGCTTCTGGGCGGTCAGTCTATCCTTGGCCGTGGAGTAGTTGAGTCCGCCGTAAAAGTGAACAGTCAGTTGAGTTGACGAGAACGTGTGTTCGCACTCAGTCATTATGATAAAGAATTAATTTTGTAGAAGGTGATTTCTTTGGTGATATGAAGGAATTTTAGTAATGAAGAAAGTATTTGCAGATTTTATATGAATTATTTCGTGGTGAGCCATAGGTATGGTCTGAGAACGAGTAAGGGTTTTGTATGAATGAAAAGAGTGCGTGTTATTCAGTCTAAATTTATCGGAGACATTACCTGTAATCTTAAAGGATCGAAGTACCAATAGCGAACTTTCATAAAGGTTGGGAGTTGGAGCAAGATTATCTTATTAACTATTAAATGCATGCGTCTCAAATAAGAAGATGCATTTTCATTTCATTTACCAACATAACGTTGGTTGGTGGCCATCAGAGAAAGAACCAGAATCTAGTGAGTGCGCAGAAGCTTTAAATGTTCACAGTAAGTAATGTAACCGAACCACCAGCATAACCATGACAGTTGCCTAACCAAAATCTATAAATGAGGTATCATTTATAGACCAAGGTGTCCGCTTTGGTCACAGCATATTTTATAAAAGGAATTTTTTGGAATTCGACCCGTAAAAGGAAAAAGCATCAATATTATTTCTACAACAAATTTTTTTATTATTATTGCGAGCTATCTTGCCTACAGCCAGCCATTGGCCGGATCTCCAGTCACAACCACTACAATTTGACATCGTGGCACACCAACCAAGCCACCACCTCTGGCGTGGCCAAATTTAAGTCTTCCAAGGTATCAGGATAGGCACGCAGTGGGCAGTCCTTCACAATGTGTGACACAGTTAGTAAAACCTCACCACAGTCACAGTACGGAGAATCTGCCAAGCTCCAGGTGTGGAGAGTTGAAGCAGTTCTTCCTATACCACATCTAATCCGATTTAATTTACACCAAATTGACCACGGTAACTTGAATCCTGGTAGTTTTGAGGAGGACTTGGTAATTTGCACTATGCCCCGTGTTGTTGATGATGCCCATTCTGCTGTCCAGATATCTGAAGGGCTGAAGGTGTTAGATGTTAGACTGACAGCAGTCTTGTAGGCAGGGTGACGTGACTTCAGCCATGTTTTGTATCTCCTAACATCTCCATGGATGGGAAGAACCTCATTCTTCAGAATTCTCGACCATAGTTTTATTAAAACCTTTTGCCTTCTGATGTGAGGTGGTGTGATGTTGCTGGGCACTCAAGCCACTGAATAGGTGTAGACACTTATAGATAAGGATGGAGAAAAAGTTATTGAGGATTTGAAAAAGGCAAAGATTATAAGTAACTGGTTTAGTGAGACTATTAGGGACAATGAATCAGAAACTGGAGGGTTTAAATTGGATAATGAACTTAACAACACAATTAGAAATAAGCAGACCAAAAAATTGTAAATTCATCCTGAGGCTATCATGAAGGAACTAGGAAAGCTGAAACAACATAAAGTGGCTGGTATAGATAATATTACTAAAGATGTCTTAAATGGTAGCAGGATGTGACATTGTACCTTATCTTGAAATATTATTTAAATTGAGTCTGGATACTTGGATTGGAAAAGTGTGATAGTACAGATGGCACATAATGGAGGGGTGAGAAATAGAGTCAAAAATTATACCCAAATCAGTTTGACATCAGTGGTAGGTAAATCAATGCAGAGATTCATATACAACCACATCAGAAATAAATGTGAGAAGTGTAAGTGGTTTTCAAGTAGGCAACATGGCTTTAGGGAAGGATATTCATGTGAATCTCAATTAGTGGGACATGTGCAAGATATTTTGGAAGAAATGGACAAGGGTGGTCAAATTGATACTGTAGCACTAGATTTGACAGAGTGAGCCATAAAATTATAGTAAATAAGGTGAAAACTGTTGGAGTGGATGTGAAAGTGAATTTCTGGGTAGAAGAATTTTTGAAAGGTAGAAAAGAAAAAGTTAGGGTAGGAAATGAAGTATCAAAAGGAGTAAATGGGATTGCCATAGAGTAGCATGTTGGGACCATTGGTATTTGTTATTCTAATGAATAATTGTGTTGATGGTTTACTCTCAGAAATTGAAACAAAAAAGAACTTATTTCTCAAAAAGGTAAATATACTAAATAAAAATTGTTACGGTAACTGCTGGTAAACTGTATGAAGACATTGCTAATAAGAGAGCAGGAGGTATTAGTTAGTCCAAAAATAGTTCTCAATGGTAGTGATTAAGTTTTTTTCCTCTCATTAGTTTCTCAACTGGTTTAGTGCAATCCCAAATCTCTTCCAATCTTTGACAGAGTATCTCAACATATCCCCTAGAACATCAAGCTTCAATAACCTGTTTGATATATCAATCTTTATCTTCTTCTACATGTATTATCTTTGACTGTTCCCTTCACTTACAAATAACAAATCCTAAATGTTTTCAGTTTTGTCCCACTGTCATGTTTATCAATTCCATTAGCCTTATCCACAAACTTTGTTAACATCTCTGACTATGGTGGGTTTCTTGCAAGATGTTGTTAAACTGTGATGATTCCCCGTACCATTAATGCAGATTGTTTTAGTTCATTTTGATGTCTGCCAAACTACTGTAATAACTCCACAACAGTTAATTGATAGTAGAAAATTAAGCAGTTTACTCTGAGAAAAAAGTTTATATTCTTGAAATAAGTAGTTTACAAAATTTGGTACCAGTATGTTAGCTATGGAAAGGCATTGAAGTTATTGGATATGTGAATTCAAGATTTATATTATGTAAGGTATCCCTAGTTCTATTTTCAAGATTTAGTTAGAATCCGGTCAAGTTTGAGGTTAACTTTAGTATCCGATACCACATCTAAAATCGAGTTAACAACACTTTGAATACACTAAAGCAAATAAATAGCACAGAGCAACATAAATAAACAATAAACTGCAGTAAATCAATGATATTCCAGCAGGAAATAGGTCATTTCACGTAAAAGTAAACTTTCAATAACAGATCCTAACATTAATCAGAAAGATATTTTAAACGGATTTAAAAGAATCAAATGGTTAATAATAGTAAATACATTGCCTAAATAAACCTTTTATCAGGATTAATAAGCGTTATTCCTGAGATAAATAGTGAATTTCAACATAAATCAAACCTAACCATAAATTTTGGCATATACCAGATTTTGGTATTTCTGAGGTGATTTTCATACAGTAAAGAGTGTAAAGAAATAATAATAGCCAGGCCTAGACCTACCATAACCATAACTTCACAGTTAAATATAGTTTAGCAAGTATTTTAAAGAAATAAACAAGATGATTGAATAGTAGACTGAAGCAGTATGAAGATAACTCATTGTGATGGAATTTGACCAGTTTAAAGTTCTAAAAGTAAATAGAATAATGCCTGAGACAGTTTAGTAGGATAATTAACAGGTTTCTGATAGTTCTCAAGCATTTATACTCACAAGAAGTAATTATGAAGAAATTTGATCACTCATTTTCCTAAACAGTTCACATAAACAATTTTAGGTCTTTTAAGTAATTTCAGGATTTAAAAAGTAGATAAACAAGCAGTAAATAATTGTATCCTTCAGTTTTAATAGATTTCAAGTAGTTTCAATCCATAAAATATGAAATATTAGTAAGAACAGAAAGCCGGTAAAACGACTGAATTTTCGAGACTTTCAGAATTAATTCCGGTAAAATTAAAACATTTCAAAAGCGCTAAAAACATATAAATGATAGTAAACACACATAATTAATTTTCTAAAACCATTAAAAGACATTTTACTGACCTTCTGTTTGTTAATCCAATTTCATAGTAACTTGCCAGAGGCACCGTACATAAAATATGCTTTTTCACTGATTTTAAACACTGTCATCCAATATAAAGTAAATAATAAATTAAAACAGTCCTAAAGAGAATTAAATTCATCTAAATCTTGTAGTTTCCAACCGTTTAAGTATTTTTAAATACGATCTGAACACGTAAAATAAACCACTCGACTTTAACATTTTTTCATTTAAAAACCTACACAGATTCCGGGTTAAAAAGTAGTTTGTCGTAAAAATCCATTCTTCTAGTTTCATACATATTAATTTCAGGCCATTTAAAGCCATAGAACCGATGTTATAGTTTTTCTAAATTCACTCGACATCAAATCCACGTGGAATAAACAAACGATTTTATTGTGTACATAATATAATAGCTATAGAGATGTAATAACATTTAAAATAAGCAGTTTAATTCAGGCTACACATTAGTAATTTTTCCGGCTTAATAATCCTTATGTCTTCAGAATTATACCTAAAAACTTAAAATAATAATCATGTCGGATTGTTAGAAATCACTGGTTTTGCAATAACTCGATAACCACATAGCCGATTTAAATAAAGTTTACATTTTTGTGAGGCTAAAAATGGGGCCAATAATTTGAGCATAATTACGTGTTGGTAATTAAAGCCGATTTTAAAAAGGTTCTAAAACTTTGTGGTGACGTCATCTCGTTAAGGACTTCGGAAAATCACCATATTTGGTAGTCTTCGGAGAGACACAGTTAACACTATATTCTGACACTAAACACTGCAACTCGAGACTCACATAACTTTCCTGTTCCCGCATTTAAATTAAACATATAATAAAGAAGTTATTAAGCCAAACATAAGGGAATATCTAGCAGCATGGAGGCGCTCAGCGGTAGTTCGGCATCACGTGAGCTCAGTCTATATAAGTGAGGTAGGCAGGGCCTACATACGCTTGGTTCTTCAGTCTCAGTTCAAACTCGCAGGCGAGAGCACGTCCCGTGCTAGGCTCGGCCAGCCGCGTGTGGCATTAGGCGTGGAACTAATCTACATCATCGCAGGCACGCTTAATGGCAGCCATGTTGGAAATCCGACAACTCTAACATTCAGACGAACAATTTTGGCAATGTGACTTTAGTTTTCCACTCAGTTCGGGGGTTTTTCGTGCGGTTCTTGCTCTGATTCTCAATCTGTGATTCTGGTGAACGATTATATCAGATTGCCTTGCTAACTGTGAACTTGTATTATTTACGTGAAAATTTTGAGAATATAATTCAGTGATTCAACATGTGACTTTCATTTCTACAATAGTACCTTTCTTGCAGTAGGTTAAAACTGTAAGTGGCGACTGTGGTCTATTTTTAACAGTTAGCATAAAGGTTTTAACATGGTAACAGAACTTTGTAGGACTTAGAATATTTTGGAAGACAACTGGTTCAGGTGAAGAAGCTGATACAAACCCCCCTACCTCGGCCTCTTTAGTCCCTGACAATTACTCTCTCGATTATTCACTGCTGACAATCTTACATAAACACCCCAAAAATATGAAAGAAGATCTAATGCACCACGGAACAGAAACAAATTCCACTATCATGAATGTCACATTTTGAAAATTTTTAAGTCCCTGATGTACTACTTTTGATAAGTGTCTGCAACCTACATCTCAAGTCTGCCAATTGCAGAGCTCCTAATAAATGTCTTCTCACCTCGGCTTCCTGCGTAAAACTGCTCTGTTTGAGACAGAGTAAGCATTACGTTCTTTCAAAATAGTCCCATATCCCCCAGTATATATCTCTTATCCCTAAAGTGATTCTTTATCATTTTCTACCAACATGTGTGTTGAGTGCCTCTTACAATCTACATCACTACAACAAGGAAGTCTGACAATGAAACTTAAAATTTCACTTTTAGTCCTTAAATTTTGATCTAATCTAAAAAGATACTCATAGTCTATACATTTTTGCCTTTAATATGAATATATTTTAAACCATATTGCTCAACTTTTCCACAAATTTTTATCTATTTTTACCTAAAAAAAACTATTTCTATTTACCTAAGAGGCCTATTTGATTTTACATCTCAAAAGTGCTCCATAATCAATTAAAATCATTATAGAAATTGTTTATTATATGGCTGGTATGTTATAAGCTTCTTTCTAACCAATATTGTAGATATTATCGATGGTATTATGAATATATGACAACTTTTTTGTCACCGTCATTTCCAACATTTTCATTAGAATTAATTATCAAAATACTTTTACAGCTTTTATGCTACCAGTGTGGTTCCATGTCATATTGTTAAATGCCAATTTTTGACAGATCTGCTTCAGTCTGCTGAAACTGTGTAAGAGACAAGATTTGCCCTAATAGTTTATCTTTTCAAGGAGATATGGCTTTGAAGAGTCATGGCAGGAATTTGCTTAATACCCAGTTTTCAAAAAGACAATCAGGTATTGGCTGTATCAGGTGACTAAGAGAGGGTAGTATGTAGATTTCCAAGGACCAAATGGTTCTCTTGCTTGGGATAGGGAAGTGTTAAGATTGGTGTCAGTGTCAGTAGTGAACAGTTCATAATTACTGGTTTAAAATAGTTCATTAAAGGATTTTGTGAAATTAAAATTCCAAACCCGGACATTGTATGTGCATATACAAATTGGTGTGAGTCCCTTGAAATATAAAAGAGACAAGTTATGTGAGTTTTATTGATTGAATGTGACCAGCACCTGACAATTACATGAAATCCAATTAAGTAAGCAGTGGCTGTGTTGGCAAGAACATTTTTAGCTGATTAAGAAAGAACTTCTGATTACAATATTATTGTTTTATTAAGTGTCAAGCACACACTTAATTCTTATTTGACACTGTGCTTAAATAGAAGACTGTTCATATTCTCAGAGCTAAGTCTCTGGGTGGCAACCACATCAAGAACCAAGCAACTTTGAGTATTGTAGTACGTCAAGAGTTAACAGCCATATCACTTATAGCTAGTGGGATAATTTATTGTAAATAATAGGACATGAAAGTTATGGACACAGAGTAGAAACAGTCTTGCTATAACTGCACTAAAATGTATTTCACACGCTCTGCTATACTCAACTTCCTCCTATACCACCATACACAAACTGTTTCACTTTATGTTGCTTCTGGTAATCCTTAAGTACAAAATCCACTTTCATAAGTATTGTGGTCTATAAGCAAAGTTTCTGACTACTTCAGCATTTCATGCTGAAAGATTTCCTTTTTTCAACAAGGCTCTTTTTGCTGGTAGTATACAGCTATTCAGATCATTCTCTATTTGGCATTAGCTGTAATTTTGTTTCCAAAATCATAGAATTCCTGGTCCTATTTTCACATTTAATCCGCTATCATTGTTATTTGTTATATTTAATTATTTTTGTCTTGCTTTTTTTACACTTATTTCATTCTTCCAGTAATTTTTTTTTCCATTTTGCTATATAATTTCCAAAAACCATCCATTTCTATTGTCTGCCAGCAGGATAATGCCATTGTAAAACTGAAGCTCACTAATTGTTTCCTTTTGAGCCATCATGCTATATTTAAATATCTAATTTACTCATGTGATTGTTATATCCATATACAAGTAAATATAAGATGGGATATTTTACAATCATGCCCCAATCCAATTTTGACTGATGCTTCTTTTTCCCAATTATCTACTTTTAATAAAGGCCATTTGATTTTTATATGGATTAAAAATTACTCTTCTCAATATTTTTGCCTACCTTGGCTCATTCATGTTTGTTATCTTTGTCTTGATTAAGAGGTCATGCAAACTATAGTGTATTACTATGCTACTTTTGCAAACATCCTGTCTTCATTTTTGATGTGTGAAGAACATTCTCTAGCATCATTAGAATTTGTTGAAACAATGTGAGTGTGTGTTATTAATTACTCTTATTTAGAAATGCTACAGGTACTTTTAATATTTAAAGGTATAGTAATTTTGTTTTATGGTTACAGGTTTAAGTTAACAAAACAAATTAAAGTATATAAAATAAACTTACTTTTCAGCATCATCACCAATCATTTTGACAAAGCTTTTTAACCCTGGAGATCCAATTGGTGCATATGCACATACTGATATATCAAGAGCATTGCAAAAAGCCACAAGTTCTTTCTGTTGGAAGTAAATATGAAGCTCCACTTGAAGATTTGCAGGCTTAATACGTGCAGATTCAACAATTTTTTTAATCTGTTTTGAGTTGAAATTTGATAACCCTATCGATTTAACTAATCCTGCATCAACTTGATTTTCCATAGCCTGCAACACATTAATATATACATATAACACACAAAGCATTAGTGCTAAGAAAGTGATAAATTTTGTATGAGAACAAAAATTGTAATTACAAGCTTCCCACACACACACACACACACACACACACACACACACACACACACAGATTTAAACAAGTGCTGTAATTTACATATTAATAATATAAATCATAGCTTAACAAATGTGACAAATCAGAGCAATAATCAAATACAATGTAAACAGAAGTATTAAGTAATCTATATTTACACTCATTCACAGGACCTCAGTTCCCTTCAGCAGCCAATCTTTTTTCACACCTCTACCTAATAACATTATCAATTGGATAAAGGAAACAAAGAAACTGCCGCGAGGCACTGAAAATAAGATAGGATAGGGAAAATAAACAGTTACCCGTCACTTACCACAGATGAAGGCAGGAGGGCGAGACACGTAAAAACACAAAAACAAAAGAATTACACAATATTTCGACTTTATTCTTACTCATGTAGGAGGCGAGACATATGGCATGAGTAAGACTAAAGTCGAAATATTGTGTAATTCTTTTGTTTTTGTGTTTTTACGTGTCTCGCCCTCCTGCCTTCATCTGTGGTAAGTGACGGGTAACTGTTTATTTTCCCTATCCTATCTTAATAACATTATCAATTATATAGTAATATTGACATTACTAATAAGTGTATGTACTTTTCCACATCCCCGAGATTATTCTCACATTGGATCAAAGTGAACATATCTATCTATCTACCCCAATTGATCCTCTCCAAAAACTGCTTCCCTTTAATTCTCAAGTTTACCACAACATACGTGTTACTTGTATCGGTACCTGAAAGGACCCAACTTCTTTTTGGGCTGTCTGGAGGAATAATTTCTGAAGAAACAGCCCTCAGCCCCCATGTGTAGTTCAGCTACAAAAATGATATATTTATGATATTTATGATTTCTTCATTTCCATCAAAACAAGCAGTCCATCTACTTCATTTGGCCATAGTCCCTCAACTGTGTCATCTTTCTTGATGTGGACCTTGTTATACCCTCCACACCTCTGTACACATCAAGCCGACATATTTATAATAGTACCAACACTTCGACAGTTGACATTCATTCCAGATCAAATGTTACCTTCATTTATTTTATTTTTATTTTTTACTTTTTTTACTTTACACCTCATCAAGGGCTACGGTCATTAGAGGAAGCATCCCAGCATTCACATGGAGTGGTTTGGGGAAACCATGGAAAACCCAAATCTGGATGCCCAAATGGGGATTTGAATCCGCGTCCTCCCGAATGCGAGGCCAAAACGTTAACCTTTCACACACCACGCTCGGTATGTTACCTTCAGTACAGCCTTGCAATCTAATGGAGAAATTAAATTCATATTTGGAGGTGGATGTAGGATGTTTATTATTGGTGAGGACTTTAACATGCAAGTGATAGAATGGCGCATGAGTGGACATAACCTGTTGGATATCTTCCTAATCAAACCTTGTGACGTATTTGTGGGGTGGCAGGCTACAGAAGGAATAACTTACCACAAAGCAGTCTTTATGAATATAAGAATGTTAAATAAACAAATGGCCAAAACTGAGGGTGATATATATGCAATTAGAAATACATATTTCAGAATTTAAAACATTTCAGGGAAAGGTAAAATACATGCAAGGAGAACACCATTATAATAGAGTAGGTGAAGGATCAGTTCAAGCAGACAATAAGAATGAGAGAAGAAATTTTATTGTAAACATCATAAGATACAGAAAATGTACAGAATCTACATACAATAATAGTGGTGAAGAATACTTAATGGATTGGTTTGAAGAAAAACAGGTATTAAGAGATGGCAGTATGGAGCACTTGAAACACCTAAACAAGGAATTAACAGCCACAAAAAGAGAAGCTATAGATTGATTTATAAAAAAAAACTGTTATGGGTGATATATGATGTGTCATATTTAGCTGTGAGCTAGTGCAATTGCAACACAACTCGTATATGAGCTATGAATGTACCTGGTATCTTATAAGTTTTAAACGGCCACCAAACTATTGTTTTCACCAATAGTTAAAGGTATTTCCAAAGAAATAATGACACTATAGACTTCTTGACAATTTAAAAGTTTGTATGTTTTTAAACAAGTTCCTTTACACTTGCTGTAACTAGTAATTTTGAATAAGACACCAAATTTCGATCAAAAACTTAAAGATTGCAGATTAGGCACACTCATGGTAAGCAAACTTCCTTCATAATTCCTATATCTATAAAATTTTCAAGTCCATCTTGAAGGAAACTTTGGCTTACATTGGCATGAGGCAACTACTTAGAACTTTCCCTCACTACATTGCATCAACCAAGACCAGCGCGTCTGCTCCGTCACAATTTTCAGCCCCACATTTTAAGTTCCACATGAATAATACTTAAGTTAAGGCACATATGTCTAAGGTCCTTCAACCTGTTAATGGTACCACTGAATATATTCCAGGTCAACTTACTAAGCTCTCAGCTGTCAATCAGGTCTAGGGAGTTTGCATTTGCAAAACAACCCCTAAGACTATTTTCAAACCGAAACTTAAGAAGCCAACATACATTGAAAGGCTTCAACATCAATTGAATATAAAAATGTTCCCTCAGAACTTAGATACTGATCTACTACTGCATATGGATCACAATTGGAAAACATGGAGTATTTACAAATATTTGTTTTAATTTTATTTTGTGCAATGACCTTTCTGAAGACTTAGTTCTGATTTTTCAGAATTTCAATAAGAGAGACTTTTCAGGCAGACTTGCTTTGCACCTCTTCAGTGCTTTGAAGTGGATCCTACACACAACACAGAACAGCAAAATAAAGAGTTTGAATAAATTCACATTTGAAGTATATTATGGAAAACCATTCTTTGATTTTTGCTCCACCTTGCCACTAAGAAGTCAACACAGGAAGGTGAGGAGACTGCATATTTACTTCAATGACTCTCACTTTGGGAGGGCAGTAAAGAAGAAGAATTAAATTTGATCTTTTGCCCTCAGAGACCAGGATTTATTTAGAAAAAGAAGGAATGTGGTGAAACTTAAAATACTTAATATTGATAATCACACTAAACGATGAAGACAAGCTCCATGGGGATTTTTTTTTAATTATGACTTTATGCCTCATCAATTTTGAGGTCATTAGAGGTAGGATAGGATTTGGGGTAAGGAATGGGAAGGAATTAGGCCATAGCTTTTGAAGAAATTCGTCTGGAGTGATTTGGGGAAACCATGGAAAACCCAAATCTGGATGACTTGATGAGGATTAGAACCAGCATCCTCCAAATGCAAAGGCCAGAATGCAATCCACTCACCCACTATGCCCAGTATGGGGGAAGTAAGATGATTTATTCGCTTTACTATTTTTTTGGTTTTCTTAGGTTTCTGTTTCTAACAAGGTTTGTTTTTATGTTCAGTCTTCCCGAGTTGTTACTGAAGTGGAAAGTTTTGCGAAAACTTATCCCTTCCACAGTGTACCATCTCATTATTATTCACCATCTACTCTGGGAAAGCATTCAATGAATTAGTTCTAACATGAAGATGGATTCAACAGACATAAAAATCATTAGAGCGAATTTCAAATATCAAAAATATTAAGAAATTTTTTTGTGGATTTTTAAATAGCAGTGAGGTTCTATGATTCAAATGAGGTGCAATACTTTAGGTCAATAAAACAGTATTAAGGAGGTATTTGAGATTTAATGATAATCAGAAGCTTGAAAGAAAAGATAAGTGCCAAAACAGGTTCTTAATTTCACAATTCCAATTTTTAAGTTGCAGTAAAGGTTTATAGCTCGAAAGAAGCAGAAAAATATAATCTGTAGACATAACAGAAGTGAGCTTTTGGAAGATGATTTTCGATAGTTTTCACGTTTCAAAGATTGCGGACTTAAATTAGTTACAGCAAAGAGAGTATATTCAAATCAAAGTAGGATCTTTACTGTGCACATTAAATGATTTTTATAAAGATTAACAAAATGTTGTTAGGGAGTAAAGGAGATTTAAATTTTTAACGAGAAAATGGTGGTATGACATCATAATGCATTGGTAACAAATTATAAGAGTATGAGAGAAAGCTATACAAAAGAAATTAGGTGGTGAGTAAACAACACAACCATTGGATAGAAAATTAAATTCTATAAAGTTTGACATGTGTTACAGATCGGTAGCACCTGTAGTTTTAGAAGTAAAAAATATCTAAGTTTTAGTATGCATAATAACAGTTAAGAGTAATTTTCACTATGAAATACATTTAGAATCAAGCCTTGTTATACTTGAGGGGGATTTTCTGTAAAATGTTTTAAATGAGGAATTAGCACACAGGCTTGAAGATATTTTGAATTAGAGGAAATTTTATGTTGTATTGTTTTTTTATTAAAGAACAGCTGCACATGGAGGAAAATTGATAATAACTTAATTTTGCTTTTGGACTTGGAGCTATAATGTATAATTTTTTAGAGAGATTGGAGAATAAATAAAGATAAAGATTGTGCAAGAGTTGAGAAAAGTTCGTAAGAGGACATATTTTCCATAAAAAAACGCATGAGCAGCCATGTTGGAGTCAGTGTTTCAAGAGACTTGATAGAGAGAGGACGTACAGGTGTGGAAGTGGTCACGCCATGTGCTAGCCAGAAGAAAATAATTGCAGAAGTGTCATGATATAGACTAGTCCTCCACAGTATCCTAATATTGATGTTGAGCTTTCATTGATACAGAGCTTTGATAAGTTTAGGGGTCATCAGAAGCTGCTTACTGCTTGTTTCACTGGTTTAACCTGCAATCATTATTTTGGAGAATGGTCTGATGTCTTACATTTTAGGTACAAAATGATGTAAATAACTTTGAACAATATATAGTTTTTGAAACTACAGCGGAAAATATATTTAAACATACCTTTATTTCCTGATATTATTACAGATGATCGGCAAAAAAGACGAACAACTATTAGGTAATATTATCAGTAACAGTTTAAGTGAATGCTGTATGCACAACCCCCAGCTTACAGAATGTTCTCTTAACAAGTCAGACGTTCTATACAAAAGTAAAAGTCAATACTGGAAATCACTAAAAATATTTTACAAAACTGTTGAATTTAAACTGGTCTCAGAATCACAATAGAAGTATGTAAAATATTTAATCAGACTTAGAATCATATAGTAGATTGGAGATTATCCTTTGAACAAACATACACTCAAAATGTAGCACTAACTCTTGCAATGTTAAACTAAATTGTAGTCTCATTAGTGCGAGGATTTTGAAAATTATCTTATGTTCCATTTAGTTGCCAAAAGTTTCTATTATGGCAGTCAGTGATGTATTCTCCTAAGGGCATAGGGTGCGATCCAGGACATACTATCTGAGAATAAGTCAGAGCTGAATTATTAACTAAACAAGTAGTTAGTACCTGGATGCCAGAAGACTTTGAGCAGCTAAAATCCACTCAAGTAAGTTCCAATCATTACCTCCGGCTTCCTCCTGACCATCTCTGGCGAGCAGAGCTGAATGATTAATTAAACAAGTAGCTAGTACCTGGATGCCAGAAGACTTTGAGCAGCTATAATCCACTCAAGTAAGTTCCAATCATTACCTCCGGCTTCCTCCCAACCATCTCTGGCGAGCGGCTGTGAGGGTGACAAGCAGATCAATAATTATTCCTCAAATCCTGACATAACACCCTAGCCACATTCGGGTCACTTCTGGGATGATGATTTTAGTAATCTATCTCTAAACATGTTTAATCACTCTCAAAATAAATTACTTCACCAGATTTTCATTCATTTCCTTTTTTAATTTGACGTCTGTTTCAAGTCTGCGACTATAGGTACTTATTTGGATGCAATCTTTAATTTTCTAGTAAGCACCTGGTGAGTAAACTTTAAAATTGGTTTAACTTCTTCAATAAAATTTGCCAATGTTATAAACATTGTATAAAAATGCTTGTTTTTTCCAGTACTATTGGTGGAAACATGAATGACGATTTTCATTTACTTTTATTTTTCAACCATCCTTTCTTACCTATTCCTATCTACTTGGTCAGATCTTGACTTTAAATGTCCTTTAATTCCAAGTTTATGACTGTATAATATAGTTACAATGTTAAAAGCTTTTAGTTATCTTATCCTTTGAGTTCTATGAAGCTAATTTTTACATTACACAGGGTCATATTTTAAGAAAAAGACATCCAGGATTGTTTAATTTGTTAGTGGAGTGAACACTCAAAGGTGAGAACTGTAGTTGAAGACAGTGATTAAAATATTTGAAGCAGATAATTTAAGATGTAGTCTGTAAGAAGTATGTTGAGAAGATTAGGTTAGCATAAGATAGAAAGTGGTGAAGGATTCCATCAAACCAGTTAAGGGAAAAAAATGTTCCTGGAATCTATGACAATGCTAAGAATGTGGAGCATGATTTCTTTAACTCTAGTCAAGAATAAAGTACCATCAACTTTTTCTCACAAACAGGCCAGTAAAACTACTACATTATAATACAACATTGTTCCAAACCTTGAAATTTTATTGAGATTGTGTCTGTAGATTTGCTGCTAACTAGTGTTCTGGAAAAACAAAGTATCCATAAAAGAAGGTGTAACAAATAGGGTTGAAAATTATATACTTATTATTTTGACATCAATTGTAGGGAAACTGATGGACAGAATTATATGCAACCACATCAGAAATATATGTGAGGGGAGAAAATGGTTTTCAAAATAGCAAAAAAGATTCAGGTATGGATATTCATGCAAATCTTACTTATCAGAAAACTTGCAAAATATTTCAGATCAGTTGGACAAATAAAGTTGATAGTATAGAACTAGTTCTCTTCAAGGCATTTAATAGACTGAGCAAAAAATGCTACTACATATGGTTAAAACCATTGTAGTCACTAAAAAGTGACTTCTTGGATAGAGTAATTATTAAAAGGTAGAAAGCAAAGAGTTAGAGTATGAAGTGTCGTATCACAAGAGGTGGAAGGGGGCTTACTAAAGGTTAGTGTACTGGGCCATTGCTTTTTTTTAAAAAATGGTAGTGATAATGGTTTAGAGTCAAATGTTAGGTTGTTGTTGATAACATAATGACATACAATAGGATTGCAATAGAAGGGGACTGTGAACTGCTACATGGGGACCTGGACAGGATATCTAGGTAGGTATAGAACAAAGATGAATGGCAAGGAGATTCAGCTGATTAAGAACACAGCTAAAAAATAAAGATTTTTATAATAATAAGGTGTGGAACAGAAGGTATCGGAAATCTCTGGCCAACTTTTCCCTAAAACTAAAACCTTTTTTTGAACACTGATATTAAAAACATTGTGAGCAAGAAAATTACACAAACTGCAGGAAACCCTAGCCAAACAAAAGATTCTGATACTAGCACTACAAGAAACAAGACTAACAGATAAAATGCAATGGACTTTGGGAATTACAGACTCTTCAAAAGTTAGACTAACATTGAATCCTGAAAAACTCCCCAAATTTAGGAGTCACTTTTACAATTAACAAAATCATACTGAACTTGGTAACAAATGTGAAATCCATAAATAACAGTCTAATGACAATCTCCTTAAAATGTGCAAACAAAACATACACAATAATCAATGCACAGATGCCAATCAACAAGGATAATAAAACAGATCGTGGAAAGGTAGATAAATGGAGGGAAATACTAGAAGAAACAATATACAACAACTCACAAAACCTCATAAAACCTTAATAGGGGACTTAACGCACAACTAAGAAGAGAAAGAAGTTACAAAAAAACAATTAGAAAATACTCGGCTCATAAATGTACCAACCAAAACCGGCAGAGATTAGTTGAACTATGCAGAGATTCAATCTCAAAATCATGTTAACAAATTTTAAAAAGAAACCATCAAAGCAGATGACATGACTAGCACAAAACTCACTCCTTGGCGAGTTACAAATTGATTATGTAGCCATCTCATATCCAAACCACAGCGAAATTCTGAATGTTTAAGTTAGAAGGGGTGCAAATATAGATTCTGACTATTACTTGAGAAGAATTAAAGTTGAGACCTCAACGGGTCATCAAAAACAAACACAAATTCAAAAATTCAGTGCAAGCAAAATTCATCCTTCATTTGCAGAAAAACTGGACAGTAACAAATCAGAAAATTGATAACAACTCAACCCAACCCAGCACAAAAACTAATCCCACAGCACAAAAACTAATCCAACAGCAAACGTGCAGAAAATACCCTTGTTGGAATGAGCAATGTGAACAAGCAATCGAATGATGGCATCAAATGCACATCAAATAGAACAGCAGAAAAACAGATGAAAACTACAAAGAATACCTGATAAGTATGAAAGAGAAACCAAAATTAATCGGAGAAACCAAAAGGAAATATGAAAATGAGGAATGCTTGAAATTGAGAAAGACTTTCAGAAAAACAACACACATGATTTCTACAGAACCTTCAAAACAAAACTCACAGTATATCAACCACAAGGTCTCTGTTTTAAAAAAAAAAATAGGACGGACATCTTGCATTAAACAATAAGGAAATCTGTACAGTGCTTGCAGAGTATTTTGAAAATCTCTTAAATTGTCCCAAACCAATACAACGATTCACACCACAAGAACCTAAAGAAAAAAATCCAAATACATCACCACCAAATGAAAATGAAATCATTAGGTAAATCAAAAGACTTAAAAACAGAAAAAGCAGCTGGTGAAGATGGAATCACCGCAGAGCCTATAAAATCAGCAGGACCAAAAACTATAAAAGAGATCACAAAAATTATCCAACCCATTTGGCAACAGAACAAATTCCAGAAGATTAGAAAAATGCTTTAAACCACCCTTCACACAAAAAAGGAGACAGAGCAAGTGTTAATAATTACAGGGGAATCTCACTGCAGTCAGTGCCATACAAAGATTTCTCCCATTGTCTCCTCAATAGGGCTCAACAACAACTAGTACCAAGAATCAGAGAATATCAATTAGGATTTAGACCAGGTAGATCTTGCACGGATAAAATCCTCAACCTAAAACATATCCTCAACCATCAAAGAATTTGAAGCAACCATTTAGTCTGCACATTTGTTGATTTTAAAAAAGCATATGACTCGGTTAATTTAATTTAATTTAATTTAATTGCAATGGAGCACACGCTCCGGTGGCAATTTCCCTACACACCCAACTTCCCCCTATCCTACACTCGCCTACATTTGCCCTCTACAAATTTTAACTTTAAATTCTTTTAACGTTTTCGGTAGGTTATTCATCATTCCCCTTGGTAACTCATTCCAATCCCTGACACCCTTACCTAAAAAAGAAAATCTTCCCACACCCTTGTGCCTGAAATCGAGTGCCAGCTTGTGGTCATGGTCATCTTTTCCCTTCCATGAACTACTTTTCATACCTACTGCAATATCTTTCCATGCCTCATCACCAGTATACGCCCTGTACACTCCCATGACCCTCCTCATCCTCCTCCTGTCTTGCAATGAATCCCATTCCAGCTCCTTTATCATATCTGTCACTGATTGCATTCTGCGATAATTCCCAGAAAAAAATCTAGCAGCCCTTCTTTGCACCTTCTCCAACTCCTGTTTTTGATACTCAAAATGTGGGTCCCATACTACACTACCATATTTGAGCAATGGTCTTACCAAAGTTTTGTAACCCAATTCCTTTACTTCTCTCGTGCATCCTCTCATCACTCTTTCCAACAAGTGCAGAGTTTTGAAACCTTTTCCTACCACCTGTCCAATGTGTCCTGCCCAGTTAAGCTTGTTATCAAATGTAATGCCAAGATATTTACATTTCAAGTCTTCAGTAAGCAATTCTTTCCCCACCTTATATTCATAATTTACCTTTTGTTTTTTATTTGTGTATCTAATTAGCTGACTCTTCTTTGCATTTATCTTCATCCCATGTTTACCAACCCAACTAGATATCCTGTCCAGATCAGCCTGCAACTGTTTACAGTCCTCTATCGATTTAATCCTTTTATACAGCATTATGTCATCTGCAAACAATCTAATTTCAGATAGTAAACAATCAACACAATTATTCATTAGAATAATGAATAGCAATGGTCCCAATACGCTACCCTGCGGCACTCCCATTTTTACTTCCACTTCCTTTGATACCGCATTTCCCACACTAACTTTCTGTTTTCTACCTTTTAAAAATTCTTCTACCCAGCAAATCACTTTCTCATCCACTCCAATACTTTTTACCTTATTTACTACCATTTTGTGGCTTACTCTGTCAAACGCCTTTGCTGGGGGCTTCTTTTCTCTCCTCTGACCAAGTTGTTCCAGGACTTTTCTTCCGTCTTTCCTCCTGGACAACTTGCCACTTGTGAATTTTTTATTTAAATGTATCTCTGTTTCCAATATCTTTTGGAGCAATTCCCGTAAATCTGAGGTCTTTCTTGAGCCAATCCATATTTTGCTTCAGTTTTTTATAGAATTCAACTATTTGTCTTGTTGGTATGTCAGGGTTCATTCTTTTGATGTATTTGCAGAATTTTAGTTTGCATTTACTAATATCACAGTGAATGCATATTGTAAAATTTTCTGATTACTTTTGAGTATTTATTGGTCCCTGGTGAGTTTTGGGCCCAAAATTTTCCATATAATTTTGCATTCTTTTTTCTGTATGTTTTCTATATCCATAGAGATATTCTGGTTTAATAACTGTATGGTAATGAATCAGTTTTGTGTGCTTGGACATGTTTTTGTTGTTGTAGATGTTTTGTGTTAGGTGATATACTGTTTCTATCTTTTGGCATCTAATTTTATTACCTTTTGCTTTTATTCCATTTTCTTGGATATTTTCACTGAGATACTTGAAGTGTAGGACTCATTTGATTTTTCCATATTTTGCCTCTGTGCATTTTTTCATTTTTTTTTTTTTTTAATTGCAGGATGTAATTCTGTTTTTTCAAATGAAACCTATAGATCCACTTCCTCCACTATTTCTTTCAAGAGTTTGATCTATTTGTGTTGAATTTTTGTTAGCTTTGTTTCGTTTCAGCCTGGTGGCTCTGATTTATGTAATCTCGTGTGGAAAACAATTTTATTATCTTCAAACATGGTCGCCCTTTCTTCTTTAGCTTATTTTCATAGATAGAAGGCACAATTACAGTAGAGTCAAGGTGAGAAGAGTTCAAGGATATAATAAGAAAGGGGGAAGAAAAACTTATTCAAAAGCAGAAAATAAAGAGAAGTAGAGAACCTGTGTGCTGTAATAGGGAAGCGAGGAGGCTAAAGAGGTTGATAAGAAGAGAACATAACAGAGTTAAGAAACAGCAGGGTAGTAGGAAATATTTAAAACAACTAAACAAGGACTTAATAACAGCAAAGAAAGTGGCTAAAGATGGGTTTATGAAGAGTATTGTCATTTCTGGAGGACCATTGACTGATGCATCTAGAGATTTCTATGGCTATATCAGGAAACTGAGGGGATGAGAGGGTTTAGAGATGCTTTTTGATAAGTTTGAAGAAGTTACAGAGGATTTGGAAAAAAAAAACAGATATTTTATGTAACAGGCTTAGTGACAGCATTAGGGATAATGAATCGTCAACGGGAGAATGAGCTTAACAACACAATTAGAAAGGAAGATACTAAAAAATTTGATATTCATCCTGAGGAAATCATGAAGGAAATAAGAAAGCTGAAAAAACATAAAGAGGCTGATGAAGATAATATTACCACAAATATCTTAAAGATAGCTGGATGTGACATTGTACCTTATCTTGAAATATTATTTAAATTGAGTCTGGATACTTGCTGCCTACCACAGGACTGGAAAAGTATGATAGTAGTACCGATGCATAAAGAAGGGGTGAGAAATAGAGTCGAAAATTACAGGCCAATCAGTTTGACATAAGTGGTAAGTAAAGTAATGGAAAGATTGATATACAACCACATCAGAAATATATGTGAGGAATGTATGTGGTTTTGAAGTAGGAATCATGGGTTCAGGCAAGGATATTCATGCGAATCTCAGTTGGTGGGATATATGCAAGATATTTCAGATAAGAGGCGTTTGACAGAGTGAGCCATAAAATGGTAGTAAAAAGGTAAAAACTATTGGAATGGATGAGAAAGTGAATTGCTGGGTAGAAGAATTTTTAAAAGGTAGAAAACAGAAAGTTAGATTAGGAAATGCAATATCAAAAGAAGTGGAAGTAAAAATGGGAGTGCCACAGGGTAGCATATTGGGACCATTGCTATTCATTATTCTAATGAATAATTGTGTTGATTGTTTACTATCTGAAATTAGATAGTTTGCAGATGACATAATGATATATAAAACAATCAGAATGATAGAGGACTGTAAGTAGTTGCAGGGTGATCTGGACATGATATCTAGTTGGGTTTTTAAACATGGGATGAAGATAAATGAAAAGAAGAGTCAGGTTATTTGATACACTAATAAAAAACAAAAGGTTAATTTTGAAAATATGTTGGGCAAAGAATTACTTTCTGAAGACTTGAAATGTAAATATCTTGGCATTAAATTTGATAACAAGCTTAACTGGGCAGGACACATTGGACAGGTGGTAGTAAAAGATTTCAAAATTCTGCACTTATTGAAGAGAGTGATGAGGGGATGTACGAGAGAAGTAATGGAATTGGGTTTCAAACTTTGTTCAGACCATTGCTTGAATATGGTAGTGTAGTATTGGACCCACATTTTGCATATCAAATACAGGAGTTGGAGAGGGTGCAAAAAAGGGCTGTTAGATTTGTTTCTGGAATTATCACAGAATGCAATCAGTAACAGATTTGATAAAGGAGATGGAATGGGATTCATTGCAAGACAAGGGGAGGATGAAGAGGGTCATGGGAGTGTACAGGGCGTATACTGATGATGAAACATGGAAAGATATTGGTGTAGCTATGAAAAGTAGCGCATCGAAGGGAAAAGATGACCATGACCACAAGCTGCCACTCGATTTCAGGCACAAGAGTGGGAAGATTCTCTTTTTTGGGTAAGGGTATCAGGGATTGGAATTAGTTACAAAAGGAAATGATGAATAATTTACCAAAAATGTTGAAAGAATTTAAAGTAAAATTTTGTAGAGGGCAAATGTAGGTGGGTGCAGGAAAGGCGGAAGATGGGTGTGTAAGGAAATTACCACCGGAGCATGTGCTCCAATGGAATTAAATTAAAGCATCTAACTATTGAACATATGAACAAGGCATTCATTGTTCTAGTGATAACTTTTATTTCAATGAGTTAATAATTTAACATTCTCCACCAACACCAGCCGATACTAAGACCATTACTTTTATCTAGGACTTCCTCTGATACTTTCCAGTTCATATACTGAATTTACGAACTCAATTATGTCGCTCCTGGCAACCAGCATCATCTCAAAAAACAACAGTACAAACTCAACCAAATCTCAAGGAATATGCATCTCAGTACGCTTGCATACCATTGAAGAACCTATAAAAATACATGATCGTCACATGTTTTTGGGCTATTGCGATGTCATGGGTTAAGATTGCTAAGTCTCCTGCAAATGCTAAGCAATCTATCTTTAATTTTCCTCTGCCTAATATAATTGGCTGGTCAATTCCAAGGATTGTTTTTTTCTTTCTTCTGCCATTACTATAACACTTTTTCGAATACACAGTTGAATACAGGAGCGGAGACAATTCATCTCCTTGTTGTACTCCTGTTTTAATAATGAATGGTTCTGATATTTCCCCCAAGAATTTTATTTTGGGCTTTGTATCTGTTAGTGTTTGTTTTACTAAAGCAACATTGTTATCTGTGCCTTACTACTTCTATTATAAGTCGAATGGAAATGATTTGCCTGCCTTGTCTTATAATTATGTACATCATTATGCTTTTGTACTAATCTAGTCACATATCTTGGTAATAATCTACTTTCCAACCTATTCACAAAAGTCAGTACATCTCTAATTATTTCCTTTAAGATATGTAAATGTCCTAAGTCCTTAAGCATATTACTTACATTTTCAGTTCGTCTTTTATTTAGAACAGCCCTCATTCCCTTATTAAAATTATTTTGCAATCTCATAATTTCTCTTTTCCTTGCCATGATTAATACTGTGGAGCAGTATCTTATGTGAGGCAGCACAATTGCTTTAAACGATAGCTGTTTACCTGGTTTAGATAACACTTTCCTTAATTTTTATATTAAATTTACCTTTTTTGCTACTTTTTTATTTATATAATCTACATGATCTATAAACGTAAGCTATTATCAATGACTGCACTAAGATATTTATAATTTTGAACCCACTTAATTTTAGTTCCATTAATTACAACAGAATGCAGTGCCTCTGCCTGTTTCCTAAACAATTTTTCCCCCATTGTTTTTGACACATTCAGACTTAACAAATTTTTATTTAGTCAATCATTAATTAATTTTAACTCTTTATTAATTACCTGGATCATGTTTTCTAGATTATTACCATAATAATAAATTAGTGTGTCATCTGCAAACATGTCAATTTTACAATTCTTTATTATTTCTGCCAGATCATTATATACAATATAAATAATAAGTGACCAAGTTTACTACCTTGGGGAACTCCGTGTTTCACTTCTCTTTCTTCTGATAGAACCTTATTGAATCTAATCCTCCGATACCTCTTTGTTAAATAATTTTCTAACCAAGCATAAACCTCCCCAGTGATGTTATACATATTTTTTAATTTTTTAAAAATCAGTTCCCTGTTTACAGTTTCAAACGCTTGCCTAAAGTCTAAAAATAATGCTATTACTACCTCTCTCTTATCAATTGCCTCTAACCAATTTTCTACAACCAACTGAATTGCAGTCTCGGTGCTATGCTGTTCCCTAAATCCTGATTGGTATTCAGTTATGAGATCATTTTACTTTGTAAAACTTAGTAAAGTCTCATAACCTATTGTTTCAATAAGTTTTTCTATCAATGGCAAATTATTTATTGGCCTAAGATCTACACACTTTGAACTACCCTTTACTTTAGGAACTGGTGCAATAATAGATGTTTTTAATTCCTTTGGCATTGTTTCAGTGATTCATTAATTATACTAGTTACTGTACTTCCTACCAAAGGCCATACTCTTCTTAATCTCACTGCTTACTCTATCAGAACCCATTATATTTCTTAATTTTCGAACTGTAACACCAATTTTTTCCTCCATCACTTCATGAAATTTGCTAAGGTTATTATCAGTGTTGGGTGTCATTACATGTTCATCTGTTTTGAGGATATTTTCAATTAACTCCTAAATACTTTCAATATAGAAGTCATTTAATCTATTTGCTATTTCATTTGAATTAAATACATAATCTTTGCCGAATATTACATATTTTAATGCCCATTCCTTGGTTTTATATAAAGTTTTTAAGCGTTTCCATAATTTTGTTGGTTCATTTTTATATCTTGTAAATTCTTCCTCATTAATCTGTTGTTTACTTTCCCTCCATAACTTTACAAAAGTATTCCTGTATTTATACTCATTCCATGCCTCATCTCTGTCTACAGTTGCTTCATCAATTTCTTTTAATAAGAGAAACTTTTTATAAGCTATATCCCTTTGAATCCTGACTTCTTTGATTTTCTTTGAAAACCAAGGACATGGCAAATTCCTCACCAATAAATCTGAATTTCTAGCTTCTACTCTGGAATACATTCTCTCTTAATTCAACATAGTTTTCTCCTACATGTCTATTATCACAAATTTTACTGTTACCTATTTTATCTCTAATTATTTTTATTAGTTTCTTATAGTCAGTCCTACCCTTTACTAGTTCATTCCCTCTCCCTTTAATATTATTTCTAAACATCCCTGTGATAATGATTAGAATATGATCTAATGTTCTAGGTGTGTCCACTACCGTACCTTTCATATTTAAATTTTCAGTAATCACAAAATCAATTGTTTCACTGTTGGGAGTGACCCTAGTCTTTTTATTAACAATTTGTTTCATTACTAGACCTGCTACTTGTGATACTAGCAAACGGAAGTCAGATATGCCTGGAAATGGAAGCAATTGAGCCTCAAGTGCAGATACGGGGGTTCGACGGAGCTTTCACTTTTAATTCTGTGTTTGGTCCTCAAGCAACACAAGAAGAGTTTTACAATAAAGCTGTCAATAATTTGGTGGGCAAAGTTTTTAAAGGTTAAAATGTCACGATACTTGCATACAGCCAGGCTGGTTCAAGGAAAACGTTCTCTATGGGGACGTGTTATAGTGAAGATGTTTCTTTGGAAGATATGGGTGTCATACCGAGAGCAATAACTGACATTTTTAATGGTATGAAAGAAAGACAAGACTGGCAGTTCAAAGTTTCTGTTTCTTCTCCCTTTCTTTTTATCTACTTGAACCCTGCCCACACTGACTCTACTGTACTTGTGCCTTCCTTCCATTTGCTGAAAAGTTCTCTGAAATATCTCATTACCATTTTTTATAATTGTACTAATTTCCCCATTCAATTTTGGTTGCTGGTTAACTGAATCCTCTGATATTCATCAGACATGCTTCATGATCACCTATTCCTTCAGATACTTGACACCCCACAATGTTATTATCGGGCTTTATTGGAAATATATCCAACATGCTTTGTCCCCTGGTGTTCTGCTCTACCACTTATGTAAATCCTCCTTCCCTTTTAAGTTATTTGCAAATCTCTCTTTCCTTCTATTATTAATCTTATGTCCTACCGAGTTTACATCTGGAAACTTAAATCCCCACCAATAATAACCATTCTATTCTCATCTCTGAGTATGTATTTAATTTCTCCCCAAAATCCTCATTTTGATCAGTCAAACTTCCACTGCAGTAAGCAGCCAACACCCTTATAGTTTCTTTTTACACACTTTATATTAGCTTTACCTGTATGTATGTATGTATTTATCCATGTTATGGAACATTTTTTAATTCAATTTTCACCCCTTCCCATATGCCGAGTTGTTTGAAATTTTACACACATGTTAAGAACCAGTGACAAAACACTCTTTTCAAAGCAACATCCTGCTATTCTAATTACTTTGACAGTAACCATAGAAAAGGAACGGAATATTTCCATTCAATTTTCACTCATTTACAGATTTCCGAATTGTTTGAAATTTTGTATCAGAAACCGGCGACAATACAATAACTTCATAGCTATGTCCTGATATTCTCAGTAATTTGACAGTAACAACAAAAAACCATTTGAACGCAATGGGATATTGTATTACAATGGCACCCATTTCCTGATGTTAGAATTGTTTTAAAATTTGCACATGTATAAAGTTCCAGTAAAAATACAATAATTTCATAGCTGTGTCCTGCTGTTCTAATTACTTTTACAGTAACAGTAGGAAAGTAACGGAATCTGTCAATCCAATTTCATCCACTTTCTGATATCTGAAATGTTTGAAATTATGCCCACATATGAAGAACTGGAGACAATATAATAATCTAATACCAACATCCTGCTATTCTCATTACTTTGACAGTAACAATATGAAAGTAACGGAATGCATTAATTTAATTTCACCCACTTTCAGATAGAGGAATTGTTTGAAATTACACACACATATTAAGAACATGTAAAAATACAATAATTTCATAGATGTCACCTTCTGCTCTCATTACTTTGATACAATATTTTCATAGCAACGTCCTGCTATTCTCATTACTGTGACAGTTACAATAAGAAAAAAATGGAATCTTTTAATTCAATTTCACCCTTTTCCAGAAATTTCAATTGTCTGAAACTGTGCACGCATATTAAGAATCGGTGTGAATATAATAATTTTATAACAACGTCTTCTATTTTAATTACTTTGATAGTAACAATAGGAAAGTAACGGAATCTGTCAATTCAATTTCAGCCACATTCAGATATCTGAATTGTTTGAAATCATGCACACATTAATAACCAGTGACAATGCAATTTTTTCATACCAATGTCCTGCTATTCTCATTACTTTGACAGTAACCATGTGAAAATAATGGAATCATTCAATTCAATTTCACCTACTACCAGAAATCCGAACTGTCTGAAATTATGCACACATATTAAGAACCGATAATAATACAATTATTTTATAGCAACATCTTGTTATTCTCATTACATTAATAGTAACAACAGGAAAGTAATGGAATGTGTTAATTCAATTTAACCCACTTTCAGATATACGATTTGTTTGAAATTATGCACACTTATTAAGAACTGGTGAAAATTTAATAAATTTGTAGAATTATCCTG
Source organism: Vandiemenella viatica (assembly GCA_031002005.1). Taxonomy (NCBI): domain Eukaryota; kingdom Metazoa; phylum Arthropoda; class Insecta; order Orthoptera; family Morabidae; genus Vandiemenella; species Vandiemenella viatica. Next base: position 167,747,490 of record JARYHS010013630.1, on the reverse strand, counting down.
TTATTGTTACTTTGACAGCAACAATATGAAAATAACGGAGTTTGTCAATTCAATTTCTCCCACTTCCAGAAATCTGAATTGTCCGAAATTATTCACACATATTAAGAACTGGTGACAATATTTTGATAGTGACAATAGGAAAGTAATAGAATTTGTAAATTCAATTTCACCCACTTCTAGATATCCAAGTTGTATGAAATTTAGCACATGTATTAAGTAATGGTGGCAACACAATATTTTCATACCAACATCATGCTATTCTCATTACTGTGACAATTACAGTAAGATAATAATGGAATCTTTTAATTCAATTTCACCCACTTCCAGAAACCCGAATTGTCTGAAAATATGAACACATATTAAGAATCGATGTCAATATAATACTTTTGTAGCAACAGCTTGTTATTCTCATTACATTGATAGTAACAATAGGAAAGTAACAGAATCTGTCAATTCAATTTCATCCACATTCTGTTATCCAAATTGTTTGAAATTATGCACACATATTAAGAACCGGTGACAATATAATAATCTAATGGTAACGTCATGCTATTCTCATTACGTTGACAGTATCAATAGAAAAGTTATGGATTAAGTTAATTTAATTTCACCAACTTCCAGAAATCTGAATTGTCAGAAATTATGCACACATATTAAGAAGCAGTGACAACATAATAATTTCATAGCTGTGTCCTGCTGTTCTCATTACTTTGACAGTAACAATAGAAAAATGGTTGAATATGATGGAATTCTGCAACTGAATTTTAACCCACATCCAGATGTCCAAATTGTTTGAAATTTTGCACATGTATTGAGAAGTGATGACAATTCAATAATTTCATAGATGTGTCCTGATATTCTCATTACTTTGGCAGTAACTATACAGAAGTGGCTGACTGTAATGAAATCTTGTAATTGTATTTCAAACCGATTTCAGATGTTGAAATTGTTCATAATTTTACACTTGTATTGTATTTACACTTGTGTCAATACAATAATTCATAACTATATCCTGGTATTCTCATTACAGAAACAATAGAAAAGTGGTTGAATGCAATGTTAATATTTCATTTAAAACTTCACCCACCTTCTGATGCCAGAATTTTTTGAAAATTTGCACATGTATTAAGATTGGTGACAATACAATAATTTCATATCTATGTCCCGAAATTACCATTGTGAACTAAAAAGTTAAAAATAATCCTTAAATATAAAAATTTTGTTCAACAGTACTAGGATGTCCCATAAATCAGTATAACTACTTGAATAAGCTTAAAATAATAATTAAGTCACTGATTAAAAAGTTAACTTTAATATAAAAAAAGTGTGGGGTGCTAGATATCAGTAGTCTCAAAAAGTTTTATCATTAGCTGATCGTGAAGGTTGAGTCATTATGTACAAGTGGAGAGTACCCTACACTTTTTTTACATTATACTTAACTTTTTAATCAGTGACTTAATACTTATTTTAAGCTTATTTAAAAAGTTATATGTACTGAACTGTGGGACATCCTAGCCCTGTTGAACAAATTTTTTATATTTAAAGATTATTCTTAACCTTTTGGTTCACATTGCTACAAAAGCATGAATTTAATTTTTTGAATTACAATTTTATTTTATTACCCCTGAAATATACCCCAAGTAACTCATAGCAATTATCTATGAACACTAGTGAACTGTAACAGTTTTTGCTAACTAGTATGAAAACACATCCACCGATTGCTCCTCTTCCTCAACAGTACACTCTGTAACTATGAGGAAAACACTCATTCTGTAGTACTTCTTCTTTTAATCAAGACTCTACCCCTATAATTACTTGGGGCTTGTGTATCTCTATTAGGTTTGAAAATTCTATTACTTTGTTCATAAATACTTCTAGTGAAACCCCATCTACCAATGGTGTTCACAGGCCTTCCATTTCCAGTTTACCTGCCTCACAGCATAGTTCATTGTGGTGAGTCATGGTGACGTTAGGAGTTGCATGAGATCAACCCTGGTATGCTGTGTCTCCTTCACCAACTTCCTCATATCACTCTCGATACTATAACTCATGTTTCTATAAAAACTTCCCACTATCACTACTCTATCATCCTTTGTGAAACTCCTACAAAGTGAACCTATATCCTCTGTAACCCGACCTAATGTTGCACTAGTATAGCTGCAGAGCCAGTGTGTCTGACAACAGTCTGAGGGCAGCATGAGACAGAACAATGTTGTCACCAGCCACCACTTACAAAGCGGTTACCCTTCCTTGTATATTTATGCCAGCGCACATGCACGATTTGTACCATCTGGCATCTGTGTCCATTACAGCAAAATAGTTCATTGTTGTGGCTAATGGATGATGTTCAATATTTCCCCTTATATGAGACATTTATAAATATTTAATTTTTCTTTCACTTCATTTATTTTTTATGTATTTATTTTTAATTAGCAGGTGGTGATATGTCACAGTGTCACTTCTACTAGAGCCGCCACTGCATGGAAGTGTTCTGCCATACTTCACATTATACAGCCAGCTGTGCCGGAGGTTAAGGTCAGGTTAAGTGCCTTTGAAATTTCTAACCTAGACAGGGATTTGAAGCAGGGAACTTTCAATCTTCAATCAGACACCATAACCACTGAGACACAAGACAGCTGCCACAGATGAAGACAGAGTGCTATAAGTGTAAAGACTAATATTGATTATGAGGCTTAGCTGCATATTGGTAGAAGAAATAAGAATAGTATATATTTAAGAAGCGATGTACACTTGATTTAGGAATAAGGGGGTGGGGAAAATTATCTTTTTAGGGTAAGCGAGTCAAGAATTGAAATTAATTACAAAGGAAAATTGTAAACAATTTACCAGAAACACTGAAACAATTATAATTTGTAATTGCCAAAAGTAAAGGGGCAGTGCTATTGCACTCTTAAAAATTTTATGATTAGAAATAGAAAATCATTTAATGTGAAAGCAGCTATGTATGGAAATAGCCACTGGGTTATATACTCCATCAAAATTGAAGTAAACAGCACATCTCTCGTTTTTAAAAGTAGAATCTCTGGAGAGGAAAATGGTGGCAGAATGAACACTATATTTCTTGTGATGTGATGTTTGGCTAGGAATGGAGTCTTCCATAAAGTTATTAGACTTGTCATATAGATACCAGCAGGCAATTACTTCCTCGGTTTTACACATCCAGTGGACAATATATGAGTTGGGAAAATACCTGTTATGAGGTGCCTTGATCTGAAACAGTCATAAAATAGCATAACTATATATTAGATTTAAGATAGGAAAGGAAAAGATGAAACATCACTTACCACAGAAGAAGGCAGGAGGGAAAGATGAACATGTAAAAATTATCAATTTATTATCTATATAAGATTTAATCTGGGAAGTGAAAGGATTTAAGAAATAAACTGAAAATGGTGTGTTATTGAGGCATCGTTGATTGTTTCTACCATAAGAAACTTATTATGATCATAGTTAGGGACCATAATAAATTACTTATTGTAGAAACATATATATGGTACCTAAATACAGCACCAAACCATTCTTATTATGATAAAGGTCAAATGTAGAGGTAAAAATGGCCAATTTTGGACTTCACAAGTAACAGTAGTTGCTATGACTCTTGTTGTAAGAAAACTGTGAGGAATTCCCAGAGGATTTTTTAAGCATATAGACAAATCCCACTCTTGTGTCCTAGTTATGACATCTGGGCTATGTAAAATGTGCTATGGGAAGTTGCTCATATTATATATGATAGGGTTCAAGCATACTTCTAGTGCATTTAATTTGTAACTACATAGCAAATGATGGGTGCTACTGATAAAAAACCCACTTGTCCTCCAAGACAGCAGTTGTATGGTGGGTAGTTCTTCATCTACAAAAAAACAAACCATAAAACTCTCCAACGAGAAATTGAGATGGGAATAATGACAATGTATTATCTAAGAAAAAAGCTAAATCATATATATTACTTTCTCTCTACATGCTTAAATAAAATTGATAAATGAATATCCTTTTATAGATTACTTTCTATGCTTTAATTTTTTTTATTAATTTTATAGCTTTACACCTCATCAAAGTCGAGGTCATTAGAGGCGTGTCTGCTTTGGTAACATTATTAATTACGAAAGGGATTTTTCGAAATTGGAAAAAATATGAACAATCAACATGATGGGTATGCGATAGTTCAGAGCCAAGCTGCTGGGCTTTCCTGCATTGATAAGGAGCCGCTAGATGTCAAAATTTTCACGTGAGCCATGATTCTATTAGAGCTAAATATTTCAGTTGACAAGTAAACAACTGCTACAATTTTAAATAGTTCATAGCCAAGCTGGTAGTGTAAGGGCCAAAGGCTGATACCGTGGTTGTAGTATCAGGCTATAGGTACCTTAACTGAATGTTGACTGGAAGAAAAATGTTCTCTGAATTTGCATCTATAATTTTAAAATGACCATGTTGCCACCTGGATATCAACTGTAAAGCTTAACGGCCGCCACAAAGCTGAGGTAAGGTTTCAGTCTACCATGAAAACACATAAAAATTCACTTGAAGAAAAATATGAAGTCACATTTTAAATTTTTGCATTTACAGTTGAATCGGCAAATTGAACTAAACTTTTCCAAAAGATTGTAGATTATGTAGAGGAGAATTTACCCACTGACACTTTTAGAAAATTTGTAAGTTCATTATAGTTGTTAACACACGACTCTGATAAGAAAAATCATCATGGCGTCCACACGCTCCTAGCTAGGCTTAACGATTTCCGGTTATTACTTGGCCTAACCGATACATGGTCACACAGGTCTACTATACACAACATTCCCGGAATCAAGGCGCTGACCTCGCTACCGCATCACCCTTTATACCTCCAGCCCAATGATTGATGTATACCGACGCTTTCCAAAAATAGTGTAAAAAGGTGTAATTATGGAATGTATTCAAAATTACACCCATGTGTAGCCTGCCTTTTGAGGTTTATAAAAAGTGTTTAATGAAAATTCCCAAATGATTAGCTTTCTTGTAAATGAATTTAGTTTAAGTGCCCAATGGTAAAAAGTTTCCGAAAATTAACTAGTGATTCCCCGATATCTTTCTTAATTTGAGCACTTTTTAGGTGATCCTACTGAATTACAAATTATCGTGATAAAATTGGTGTCATCATGTTCTACGTTAATTCCTGATTCCAGAAGTGTAAATTTTATTCAGATCGGTGGTGTAATAGCAAAGTTATGAGTCTGTCAAAACACGGGTTTGAAATCTATTTAGCAGATACTTGGTTTTTAATTACAATTATTCAAGTGTTGTTTATATCGAAAAATTTGAATTTTCTTTGAATTTAATTACGCATTTCCCTCATTGTTTTATTTACAGAAGTGGCTTGGTTTACTTGCAAATAAATCTGTCAAAATAATTTTAAAAATTGGTTTAATATCTGTTCTACTGCATGGAATGTTCTGAAATTTTAATATGTTATACTAGATTTTTCGTTCTTTTAGGAAATCTACTTTTTAGTCCGAGAAATTACTGAAAACATGATTAAAAATGTTGGAAGTGAAAGTGTGCTCTATGAAGTGTTTAAAATTTTATTTACACGGTCTAAAACTACTGAATATTAATGAATTTAGCTTTCTTTTAAATTATTATTATTATAAAATTACTTTACTGCATTGGAAAGTGTTAAGAATGAGTGACATTATCACGTAACCAAAATCTATTGTTTACAAGTTGGATAATAATGGATTACCCTATTCCAGGTTAGTTTAAAAGTTCTTTACTATTATAAAATGCTTATTTAGAGCTTATATTGTGTTTTGAGTGTCTTTATTGTACTTAAATCGGTTTATTTACTGAGTTAGCTTGTAGTATCGGCTTCTGCATGAAACAGTTATCTCATATCCTATAGTTGCAAACTGAAAAATTTAATGTTTACTGGGAAGCTTACTCCCTCCCTTATGCTCTGTAGGTATGAAAACTAGAATTTATCCAAATTCTAAGGTGCTTACAGTAGGCTCACACATGTTGGTAAGGAACGATAACATTGTCAGTATATAACAGAACCACATTGTCAGGCGCAAAGGCTTGCCCGGGGGTTGCAACACCTACACTTGAACTATGAACACTTAAGTTCGTGACCATGTATAGCCTTCTGGTACCTATGATATTAATTACCCTGGTCGCCACGCACTCGTATTAATAAACCCCAAATGCGAAGGGTAAGCAAGATAAAATCATTTAACACAGTTTGAGGATGACACAGTACTTATATTCTTGATAAAAGTTCACTCTTACAATGTGGGTACCAGAATTTTGAATAAAGCATCGGACAACAGTTTCTTTGAAGATAGCAGATTAAGTACAGTTCTACGAGAAGACACAACTCACAAAGTCCCCCTAACTTTAGTAAGTACTACGGCATGTTAGAACTTACCTAAACCACTACCATAATCTGTGCCACTAACTAGCGCAAAGTTGCACGATCACTTTCCTGCGTAAGAATGAGACAACGTGTGCTTACCGCACGAACTATTATAGCCCTGCGCGCGCCTATGACCTTGTCAAATCTTTCTTTAATTAATATCTCCAAAAGTAGATAATGGTTTACCTTGAAATTTTTACCGGAACTTTCTATCATCCTGTTCTATCTATTTTAATTTAATTTAGCATTCCAAAAGGTTTCTATCGTCTTAAAACTGAATTCATCACGTGACCAATCTTGGCGGACTTTCCCGAACTTCCACCCGACAATCAGCAATAATCTATTTTCAAAAACTTGATTACCAGACAAATCCTAAAAAAATTTATGGAAACCAATATATGTACGAAATTTTCTCAATTAGGGCTATCTACTGATGTAATTTTTAAATTAATATCTCTTTTAATAAAAAAAGCTTATTATTTTCTCTTAATTAAAATCGCTAATTAAATTTTGCCAAATTATTTAGTTTTATTACCAAAATATCGGGGATAGTGCTGACTATAGCTGGTGATAAAAGGTCAGCTGTAGCTTTACTCGATTTAAAGATATTACAAATCTTAGAATTTCTACTTTTTCGATCGCGTGTTTCAAAACATGAACAAACGGGAATATCTCTTAAACTAAACGTTTCCCGATATGATAAATACACTTTAAAATTATTTTTATGGTGAATTGTCCCTGTGGGAAAGATTACAAGAAAATTCCTTAAAGTTGAAAACTATTCTTCTTGAAATTTTTTAAGTTCAACATCGGCAACTTTACGATCGATCTATAGAATAATTTACTGCTGTGGGTAGTTAGTGTGAGTGATTTTGGTGAACAAAAAGGTACTTTACAACATGTCACAGAGTTATGGATAAACTGTTTTTGTTTTGCCAAAAGTGTTTTGTAATATACAGTAGGTGTTTTGCTGCATACCCTATTTATTTCAGGTAGGAAAATAATGATACCATTAATGAGGAAGACAAAAAAGAAACAGTGAGAAACAAAAGAATTAAAAGGATACACTATGATGTTTAGGATAACGGAGTCAAGCAACAATAAAAAGAAAGAGTTGGTGCAGCAATCATGATAGGTAACAAAAGGAAACAAATTCTGATCATTTTAGTAGGCCTAACACAAAGTTCTCTATTAATTGTAGTAACAAATTAAGTACATTTGTGTCTGAGAAAGATATGTCATAATTAATAGTAAAGTACCTGGGTGACCTATCTCCCCTTGGTCTCTTTCGATTTCTGTTCAATATACAAGATTTTGGGTAAAGTTTGATAAAAGTAAAAGGATTGAAGGCTTTCTAGGTATTTTGATGTGCACAGTTCCTTGTTCTAACCAAAAAGAAACTTAACTAACATCAATTGGCTTACTGGTACCTGAAACTTCTATGAGATGAGGTTAGAGCCATTTCCGAAAAACCAAATACAAGAAATGCTCCTTCTTTTGTAAAATCTTGTTACATACTTGAAAAGCAAAAAGTTATCTACATAAAAAATTTCATCCAAAATGCTTGAGCCATTTCTGAGTTCATCTGGTTTACCCACTCATAAATTGCTTTTAAAGAAAAAATGCTATTATGTTAGATACAAATCTTAATGCTAATCAGGGGTTAATTAATGCTGCGAGAAATGAGGTAATTCACTTAGGTAAGAACATTGTCAGTGCTAAATTCATTCACTCCGATAAAACTATGCTCATACCTCACAGTAACCTCACATCTTCCCATCAACCATGCCTTCCAAATGATAACAAAACAATTCCCATGAGACATTCATTATGAACATTAATAAAGCACAAGGTCAGACACTTCAAAAGGTAGAATTGTATTTATCAGAACCTGTTTCTATGTAAGGACACCCATATGTGGCTTTTTCTTGAGTTTGTAGATTTATTAATATTACTTTTTGTGTTAAAGACACATAAGGTGAAGAAGTCAATGCTAATATTTTTTTCAAAGAAGGTTTGTAAAGAATACTGAAAAAAGAATATCTGAGAAAGCCAATATTTTTAAACATCTACTTTTTTAATTTTTTACAATTAATGATAACTTTATAAAGTAAAAGTAATATTTATTACTACTCTTCAAAACAAAATATCTGTATTAGTAAATACTTGCATTTACTTATTTCCACATTATTATATTACCATTCAGTGACTGACCATGATACTACTCGCATGGGTCAGCTAGTGTCCAAAAATTATTTGTTTAAAGTTATATGAGTTCCTTATTGTAATCAAAGAGAACTTCACTAACATCAGCCCAACTTACTGGTACCTGGAACATTTTTGATATACCAAGTACAAGACTTACTAATTTTTTGTAAAATCTCTTTTTGGCAGGGAAGACGCCTACTTAAAAACAAAACATTATCTAAATATGAAATTTCATCCAAATCATTAGAGCCGTATCCAAAATCCAAAATATATATATATATTCCGCACCGGTCAGAGTTGCATAGAACAAATATTCAATTAAAAAACTACACTAAAATATAAAGCACTCAGGAACAGCCTAGTAATTTGCTCCTTTGTAGATTTCAAAAAGGCATATGATTCTATCGACCAGCAATCTCTCTTCAACATCCTCGAAGAGCAAGGGCTCGATCCAAAAACCTGAAACCTCATTAAACAAACACTCACTGGCACAATCTCCAAAGTGAAATTCATGGGAGAGATATCTGAACCATTTCAGATTAATACCCGCGTTCGGCAGGGTGATCGTCTGTCCCCGATACTCTTCAACCTTGTTCTGGATAAAGTCATCTGAGAATGGGAGAAAGAACTTAAACAGCAGAACTATTGGAAACCTATACAACTTGGATGATGTAAGAATGGTATTAAAATTTGCTGCCATCACTAGCAGATGATGAAACCACAGCAATCAAACAGATAGAAACTCTCAAAGAATGCGCTGAAACAGTAGGCTTACAAATATTGTTCCAAAAAACTAAATTCATCTGTTCAAAACTCCACACCCAAAATCTAGTCACAAAATATGGACAAATTGAGAGAGTCCCATATTTAAAGTATCTGGGAGAAATCATTGAAACCACAGGAGGAGAGAAAATAGCACAGAAAGTTCGCATGCAAAAACTTAGAAGAGCCTACGGTAGAACCTACAAGATATTTAATAAAAAATGTTTGTCCATATATACAAAAGTCAGACATTACAACACAGTTATCAAACCTCAAGCCCTGTACGCCAGTGAAACTTTAACACTACACAGGAAAGGTGACCTAGAGAGCATTTGAAAGAAGAAAGCAAAATTATAAGAAAGATTCATGGCCCAGAAAAAACAGATGATGGATATAGACTTAAATCTCGAAAGACAACAGAAACACTGCCAAACCTCACGGCAGACATCAGGAAATGAATATTAAGATTTTATGGACATATCCACAGACTTCCAGCAACAAGACTGATTCATAAAATTGTGACATATATAGAACAGCTAAAAACTATGCCCTGGGTCCAGGAGATCAAAAGAGACATGGAAAAAGCCCACATAAACTCATCAGAAATTGTAGATAGACAAACATACAGAGAAATAATTAACAAGTGGGAAGTACCGCCAGAGAATGAAGTCATTAAGAGACCGGGGTTGAAGTGGTCTGAAGAAAGGAAGAGAATCCACAGAGAAAAAAATGAAAGCTATATGGAAACTCAGAAAACTGAATTGTTAAGGCTTTGCGTGATCCGACAGGGTCAAATTGCAGATAATATATATATATAATGAAATCAAGATGCTAAGTAGCAGAAAGGAATCAAATTAGGATAGGGAAATGAGCCACCACTTACCTTTAGATGATGGATGTATGGCGCGAACACACAGAAAACACACAAACACAAATAGTAAAGTAATTTTTGGGATCAACCCTTCGTCAACGGAGAATGTTATGAGAGGTGGGTGCAGCTGGAGTTTTCCTCACAGAAAGACCGCCGGTTGGGAAAATAGTGGGGGTAAATTCAAACATCAGAAAAGTAGAGGGGCAGTGATACAGCGATACAGAGCTAACACCCGAGCATAGATAAATATCCAAACTAATCTCTGGTCAGTGGGAAGACCAAAATATAATTAGAACTAAATATGGAAAAAATAATATATATATATATAATTTTTATGAAGTAAACATCACCTTAGGTTAGTGGTGGTCCAATATAGGTAGTGGGAAAGAGGATTAAAAAATGTTAGTTATACATATGTAATAATAAGAATAATTATGACCGGGTATTATCTCAAGTTGAGGCCAGGTGGTTGCCTTGTGCCAAGTTTGTACTGGTAGGCAAGTTCCAACCTTCTGAGTTCAGAGAAACTGCTGCTATTAGTTAGAATTCTGATAGCACGGACTGTGAAAAATGAGTTGAAATTATTCAAGTCATGGGTTATGGCATGGGCAGCAACTGGGCACTATGGGTTCTGTGTGAACACCATCTGTCGGTGGCCATTCATTCTTATGGAGAGTGGATTTGTGGTAAAATCTATATATGAATCCAGGCAGTGGTTACATGTTAACTGGTAAATTACATGGGTGGTTTCACAGGTGGCGTGTCCTATGATTGGAAAGCTTTCACCTGTGACAGGGTTGATGAAAGTGCTGGAAGCATGATGTATGTTGCACATATTGCAGCAGGGTCTATTACATGGGAAAGAGCCTTGCGGCTGACTGTTAGGACAAGGAAGACTGTTTGTGGACTAGAAGTTTGCTGAGGTTAGGAGATCTGCTGAAACAAGTTCTAGAAGGGGCAGGGAGGATTTTAGGAAGAATGGATCTCATTTCAGGGCAGGTTTGCAAGAAATCATAGCACTGCTGGAGGATTCTGTTAATGGATTCGAGGCCTGGGTAGTATTGTGTGACCAAGACAGGAATGTGGTTGGTTTTTGTGGGTTTGGGATGATTGATGGACTGATTCAGTTGTAATGTAGCTTGTGAAAGCTGTTTGTTCACCAAAGCTGGAAGGGAGTTGCGAGATATTAATGCTTCTGAAATACTGTTTGAATAATCTATGAGAGACTGTTGGTTGGAGCATATGCGACTACCTCGAATGCCAAGACTGTAGGGGAGAGAATGTTTGGTATGGTATGGGTGGCAACTGTCAAAATGGAGATACTGTTGAAGGTTGATTCGTTTGATGTGGACTGAAGAGTTGAGATAGCCATTTGATAGAAACAAATCCCCATCCAAGAATGTGGCCTGAGTGTGGAAGTAGGACCAATTGAATTTCAGCATGCTAAAGTTATTGAGATGGTTCAGGAAAATTAGCAATTCATTTTCTCCATGCATCCAAATCATAAATATGTCATCAATGAAATGAAGTCAAATAAGGGGTTTGAGAAAGATTTCCTCCAGAAATGTCTGTTCCAGACAGCCCATGAACAGATTAGCATCAGAGGGGGCCATGCGGGTGCCCATGGCAGTTCTGCAGGTTTGGTGATAGATGCTGCCTTCAAAGGAGAAGTAGTTGTTATTAACGATAAGGTGGGCTAATTTGATGAGGAAGGATGTCATAGGGAGGCTGTTGGGAGGGTGCTGGTCCAGAAAATGTTCCTTGGCCCTTAGGCCATGCCAGTATGGAATGTTTGTGTACAAGGACGTGATGTCAATGGTAACCAGTATTGAGTTGGAAGGAAGAGGGGTGGGTATGGTAGAAAGCCGGAAGAGAGAGTGTTGAGTGTCCTTTACATGAGAAGGGAGCTGATTAACTATGGGCTGTAGGTACTGGTCAACCAAGACAGAGATGCGCTCAGTTGGCGATCTACAAGCTGCAACGATAGGGCATCCTGGATTGCCAGGTTTATGGATTTTGGGCAAGAGATAAAGGGTGAGTATCCGTGGATTTTGGAGAGTAAGAAGTGAAATGGATTGTGGGGTGAGACCTTGGAGAGGTCCACTGAACTGTACATATTCTTATATTATTTTGTTGACAGCAGGAGTTGGATCTTCCAATAGGCAGCAGTAAGTTTTGGTGTCTGATAGCTGATGAAGAGGTACAGCCACATAGTCATTCTTGTTCATGGCTACAGTGGTTGAGCCCTTGTCAGCTGGAAGGATAGTGAGATCTGAATTGCTGGAGTTGTTTTCTGGCACAGGTTTCAGCTGGGCTAAAATTACTGGTGTTTGCTAAAGATTTAAGGAAAGTGGGAGAAGCCAACCTGGTGGAAAAGAAATCCTCAAAAATTTGGAGGGGATGGTTCTGGGGAAGAGATGGAGCATCAAGTGTGGAAGATGGTTTGAATTTCTCTAGACTTAGTTCTAGGTTGTCCTGATACCCCTGTTTACTGCTGTGAGTGGCGAAGTGAGACCGCCAGCAGAGTGTACGGCAGAACAATAGAGAGTCATGGACTAGTTTGTCATGGTCAAATGTGGGGGTGGGTGAGAAGGTGAGTCCTTTGGAGAGTACAGAGAGTTGGGATTCAGATAATTGTGATGAGGATAGGTTTATAACTGACAGTTTAGGCTTTGGAGTAGGTCTTGAGTGCAGAGAGCAAGGTGCATGTTTTAAAGCGGGAGGTTGAGGTATGTTGAGGAGCTGGGCAATGGACAGTTTTGAGGAAATCAGAGGAGGCTGTGATTTTGATTGGTAGACCATTGGCTGGTGTGGAAGAAACTGCCCTAGTGAAAGATGGGACTTCAGCAGCTTGGACAACCTCTTAAAATGTTTCTGGGCATGCATACTGCTGGAGTTAACTGCTTGCTGTAAAATATGCTGTAAAACTGTAATTACTTGAATGAATGATAACATGGGTATTTTGTGGATATATATATATATATATATACATATACAAGAATTGTTTGTTTAAATATATAAGATTTACATATTTTCCTTTGAATGTGTATTGCTTCGATGGAAAAGAATGTTTTAAAAGAACTATAATTTGATTAAAAAGTAGTTAAATGTCAGAAATATTAATTATAAAAATATAATTTTATGTATGAGATTGCACATAATTATGTGAAGTATAATGAACAAAGTAATCGAATTTGCAAACTTAATAGAGATGCACGAACCACAAGTAATAATTGGGGTAGAGAGTTGGTTAAAAGAAGAAGTACTAGACAGTGAGGATTTTCCTGATGGTTACAGAGTGTACCGCAGAGATAGAAGAGCAATTGGTGGAGGAGTCTTCATACTAGTTAGCAAAAACTACCACACTTCACTGGCGTTCATAGATCAAGACCATGAGTTACTTGGGGTAGATTTCTGGGGTAATAAAAAAGAAAAAATCAGAGTGTTGGCTGTTTACCGCAGTGGAAGAATGACAGAAGAGGATGAGGCTCTTGGGGAGAAATTAAATTCATACTCAGATTTCAGAGGTGAGAATAGAATGATCATCATCGGCGGGGATTTAAATTTACCAGGTGTAAACTGGGAAGGGAATAAGATAAATAACACCAGGGAACAAAGATTTGCAAATATCTTAATAAGGGAAGGAGGATTTACACAAGTAGTTGAGCAAAACACTAGGGGACAAAATATTTTGGATATATTTCTAATTAAGCCCGATGAAAACCTTTTGAGGTATCAAGTAACTGAAGGAATACGGTAAGTGATCATGAAGCAGTTCTGATGGATATTAGAGGATTCAGTAAACCAGCAGCCAAAATTGAAGGGGTAAATAGGTACAATTATAAAAAGGCACAGGTTTCAAATTTGAAGAGATATTTCAGAGAACAATTCAGCAAATGGAAGGAAGGCTCTGGTACAGTAGAGTCAAGGTGGGAAGAGTTCAAGGAGATAATAAGAAAGGGGGAAGAAAAATTTATTCCAAAGCAGAAAATAAAGAGAAGTAGAGAACCTATGTACTATAATAGGGAAGTGAGGAGGTTAAAGAGGTTGGTAAGAAAAGAACATAACAGAGTTAAGAGACAGCAGGGTAGTAGGGAATATTTAAAACAACTAAACAAGGACTTAATAACAGCAAAGAAAATGGCTAAAGATGGGTTTATGAAGAGTATTGTCAGTGCAGGAGGTCCATTGACTGGTGCATCTAGAAATTTCTATGACTATATCAGGAAACTGAGGGGAAGGGAGGGTGTAGAGACACTTATAGATAAGGATGGAGAAAAAGTTACTGACAATTTGAATAAGGCAGAGATTTTAAGTAACTGCTTCAGAGAGAGCATTAGGGCCAATGAATCAGAAACAGGAGGGTCTAATTCGGAGAACGAGCTTAGCCACACAATTAGAAATGACGATAGTAAAAAATTTGATATAAATCCTGAGGAAATCATGAACGAAATAAGAAAGCTGAAAAAACATAAAGGGGCTGGTGAAGATAATATTACTACAGATATCTTAAAGATAGCCGGATGTGACATTGTACCTTATCTTGAAATATTATTTAAATAGAGTCTAGACACTTGCTGCTTACCACAGGACTGGAAAAGTGCAATAGTAGTACCGGTACATAAAGGAGGGGTGAGAAATAGAGTTGAGAATTACAGGCCAGTTAGTTTGACATCAGTGGTAGGTAAATTAATGGAAAGAATTGATATGCAACCACATCAGAAATATATGTAGGAACGTAAGTGGTTTTCAAGCAGGCAACATAGGTTTCAGGCAAGGATATTCATGTGAATCTCAGTTGGTAGGATATATGCAAGATATTTCAGATGAAATGGACAAGGGAAGCCAAATTGATAGTATAGCACTAGATCTGTCTAAGGCGTTTGACAGAGTAAGCCATAAAATGGTAATAAATAAGGTAAAAACCATCGGAGTGAATAAGAAAGTCATTTGCTGGGTAGAAGAAGTTTTAAAAGGTAGAAAACAGAAAGTTAGGGTAGGAAATGTAGTATCAAAAGAAGTGGAAGTAAAAATGGGTGTGCCACAGGGTAGCGTATTGGGACCATTGCTATTTATTATTCTAATGAATAATTGTGTTTATTGTTTACTATCTGAAATTAGATTGTTTGCAGATGACATAATGCTGTATAAAAGAATCAAAACAATAGAGGATTGTAAACAGTTGCAGGGTGATCTGGACAGGATATCTAATTGGGTTGGTAAACATAGAATGAAGATAAATACAAAGAAGAGTCAGCTTATTAGATACACAAATAAAAAACAAAAGGTTAATTATGAATATAAGGTGGGGAAAAAATTGCTTGCTGAAGACGTGAAATGTAAATATCTTGGAATTACTTTTGATAACAAACTTAACTGGGCAGGACACATTGGACAAGTGGTAGGAAAAGGTTTCAAACTTCTGCACTTGTTGGAAGAGAGTGATGAGGGGATGTGCGAGAGAAGTCAAGGAATTGGGTTACAAAACTTTGGTCAGACCATTGCTCGAATATGGTAGTGTAGTATGGGACCCTCATTTTACGTATCAAATACAGGAGTTGGAGAGGGTGCAAAGATAGGCTGCTAGATTTGTTTCTGGAAATTATCGCAGAATGCAATCAGTGACGGATATGATAAAGGAGCTGGAATGGGATTCATTGCAAGACAGGAGGAGGATGAGGAGGGTCATGGGAGTGTACAGGGCATATACTGGCGATGAGGCATGGAAAGATATTGCAATAGGTATGAAAAGTAGTGCATGGAAGGGAAAAGATGACCATGACCACAAGCTGGCACTCGATTTCAGGCACAAGGGTGTGGGAAGATTTTCTTTTTTAGGTAAGGGTGTCAGGGATTGGAATGAGTTACCACGAGAAATGATGAATAATTTACCGAAAACTTTGAAAGAATTAAAAGATAAAATTTGTAGAGGCCAAATGTAGGTAGGTGCAGGATAGGGGGAAGATGGGTGTGTAGGGAAATTGCCACCGGAGCCTGTGCTCCATTGCAATTAAATTAAATTAAAAATTTAAAAAATTAACAAACCCAGAAAAAGGAAATAATATTCTTAATATAAAATAATGCCATATATGTCAAATGGTAACAGCGGAGGAGACCTCTGCACCACAACCAGTCAAATAGGCTAAAAATACTGTTAGGGCGAAGCGCGATGTCGGGGTGGGGTATCGGCTTCTGCACCTAAAGTTGAAGTTATCCAAAAGTTGTCAAAGTTCGTAAAAAGTTCTATAACCGTGTTAAACCATGTAGAATGCTAACTGTAAAATTGACCACAGTCGCCACTTACAGATTAACCTCCTGTAAGAAAGGTACTAATGTAGAAATGAAAGTCTGAGTCCAGATAACTAAATTATATATCATCAAACATTTTCACAGAAGTTACAAAAGTCACAGTTAGCAATGGCAATCGGAGAAAAATCATCAGCCGAAGATTACAAATCATGAAACAGAACAGACCGCACCACCCCAAAATGAAACTGAAATCTGTTACAAACACATGTCCGAAAATGTTACGTTGGTCATGCCGATTTTAGAAATGGCGCCGGTCGGCCATAATGTTTTTGACCTGCCCAGACCATAAGCCATCGCGCCCTGGAGCCGGCCTTCTCAAACTTGAGTACACATCAAGTACGTGTGATCTCTTCAAAGCGATCTGATGGACTCCTCTACCCCCTCCCTCACCAGGGCTTATATAGGAGTGTTTCAAGGACGCTACCCTCCGGCGGTGTTCTGCCGCGATCTAAAATATTCCCTCACATTTATTTTCACAACTTTCTTCAACGGCAGTTAGGTTGAAATCTAAAGAGTTTACGAGTTATGGGAGTTTATGTGTGTCATGTTGGGTGGCAAAATTTTAATTTATTCTTAACTTTTATTTTTAATGTGACGTCACGGCAAAATTCAAATTATCCCCTGATTGCGACATGTCCAGAAAATTTTAGGGATTTACAAACGGCATAAGTTATAAACATGAAACTATAACCAAAGTGTTGTCCCGGATTTTAACCGCTCAAAAATGTAAATTTTATTCAAATCGGTTAGGAATTGATGGAGTTATCACTAAAAACAGAAATTTCACACCTTCGCCATTTTATTGTGGATATATTTCTATGTATAACTCTGAAGGTATGTGATTTATCAAACCAGAAAAATTACTAAAGTGTAGCCTGTATCAAAATACGTGTTTTCAAAGTTGTCCCATCTTCATGGGTGTGATATCTTGGGCACAATAAAATATTGTATTCCTACCATGTGGGCTGTTGTCGTGTGGTTTTTGAAAATTCTCTAACATCTATTCTATTGCGTTAAATGACATGAAATTTCAGTATATGAAACTAGAAGAGTGGGTCTTTAGGGAAAACTACTTTTTATCTCGAAATGTTGGTAGACTTTTGAATAAGAAAATGGTAAAGTTGAGTGACCTATTTTGTGTGTTCGAATAACCATTTAAGCTCTTGAAACAGTGGGAAACTACGAGATTTAGATGAATTTAATTCTCTTTCAGGCTGTTTTCATTTATTGTTTACTTTATATCATGTGACAGTGTTTAAAATTAGTGTAAAAGCATATTTTGTGTACGGTGTCTCTGGAGAGTTATTTCGAAATTGGATTAACAAACAGCAGGTTAGTAAAATGTCTTTTAATGGTTATAGAAAATTAATTACGTGTATCTACTAGCTTTTACCTGTTCTTATCGCTTTCAAAATGGTTCAACAGTGTTGGAATTAATGCTGAAAGGTATAATTATTTATGTCTATATACCGGCTTCCTAGTTTTACTGATTTTTCATATTTCTCCAGGTTTAAACTACTTGGAACCTATTAAAACTGAAAGGGACGATTATTTCATGTATTTTCGTCTACTTTTTAACTCCTGAAATTACTTAAAAGACCTAAAATCGTTTATGGAAACTGCTTATGCAAATGAGTAATCAATTTCCCCCAAAACTACTTCATGTTATCATTAAGTGGTTAGAAACTATCAGAAACTTATCAGCTATTCTTCTAAACTATCTCAGGCATTATAACATTTACTTTTGGAGCTTTTAAATGGTCGAATTACATCACAATCTGTTATTGTCATCCTGCTTCAGTCTGATATCCAGCAATCGTATTTATTTCTTTAAAATCTCTTCGGAACTATATTTTAATGTGAAGTTACTGTTGTTGTAGGTTTAGGCCTGGCTTTTATTAGCCTCTCACTGTCTTTACTATATTAAAATCTCTTCAGAAATACCTAAATCTGTTATATGGCAAAATTTAAGGGTTAGATTTGCTTTATAGTGAAATTACTTATTTCCCTCTAGAATAATGTTTAGTAGTTATGATCAAAAGTTTGCTTAGGTACTATATTTCCTGTTATTTACCATTTACTTCCTTAAAAGCTGTTCAGAATATCTCCCTGACCAATATTAGGATCTGATAGCGAAAGTTTACTTTTGTTTGGAATAACCTATTTTCTGCTGGAATATCATTGCTTTATTGCAATGTAAGGTTTATTTATGTGCTTTGCTACCTGTTATATATTTCTTGTTGCTTTAAAATGGTTTGTTCAGTTATTTTTAGGATTGGTATCGGTATGGTGAACCGAGCTTCCCTTTTCCTAACCTCTTCGATACTAAGGTGCTTACAATACAGATAAACGGAGCTTGTTGATTAAGTTTTATTTAGAGATTTACAGTTAATTCAGCTTGACAGTTAAATTCCTGATTTAATATTATTCTCATTCTTTTCCCATCCTTTAGTACATAAAGTTTGATGTTTAAATTCTTGCAAATATTATATATTTTCATTTAAGAATGTTTCCTTAAGATTCCGATTAATTTTGTATATGTGTAGAAGCTCAATAATATCTTTGAATATAATATCAGTATTAAAAACCAATAAAGTGTGCAATAAAATAATATGCAGCACATCAGCGAAGTGTAGATTGATGGAATGAATGTTGGCTGTAATAAATGGATACCTTTGCTTAAAGCACTTTGGGAATGTCTTAATGCTGAAATACAAACTGGTGAACCCAATGTGATTTAAAACAGCCAAAAGTAGTAGATCCGGAAATTTTAATGGCACCAGTGTATGCTATATAGAAGTTAACAAAAATATTATCAAAATCACACCCCTCTGGACTGATAAACCCGAAATTTTGTTTCAAATGGAGGTGCAGTTTTTAATCAGTAGGCTAACATCCAAAAGACTAAATTCAATTATTTAATGTCTCAAATAGAACCGCATTTATGGAAAACATTTGGATCATTAACAAAAGTAATGTGGCCTATAAGCATACAAAAAAAAAAAAAAAAAAAAAAAAAAAAAAAAAAAAAAAAAGCTTTTCAACATCTTCAAGGAAAGTGAAGATAGAGAATTAAAAGATTAGAGACAGGTGAAGGGCTCAATAGTAACTTTGAACAACATCGATACAAAAGGCAATGAAGCATGCAGAAAGCAAGATGGAGTGTAACAGTGAATTTTGAAATGTAGATTGTTTAAATAAATGTTGGTTGTAGTAAACAGATTCTGCATAAAATGCCAGGGCTGAGTCTTATTACTACTATAAAATTTGGTGACCCCAATGTAATTTGAAGTGGCAAAAGGAAGTGGTTTCAGAAATTCTAACAATGCCAGTGCATCTGATACAGAGTTTAGAAAAATTTCTATCTAAGTCCTGCCTTTCTGGACTGATAAACACAATATTTGGTTTTATCAAATAGAGGCACACTTTCAAAAAGTATAACAACATCTGAAGAGACTAAATTCAATTATTTAGTGTTTCAACTGGAAGCGAAATATGTGGAAAACCTTTAGAACACTACTGGTACGTATCAAAAGTAGTGAGACTGATAAATATATTGCAGCAAAAGACATTTTCAAGTAAAGTGAAGATAAGAGAATAAAGACAGACATTTACTTAGGAGTCTTAAAACAAAGTCAGCTGTTACACAGAATGCAATCTTTGGTAGGCACAGATATTTAAACAAAGTGTTACAGACTCTATGGTTAGAGAAACTTCTGGACTCGATTAAGAATATATTGTTGATTAGTGATGAGGATTTGATAATGGTCACAATTATGGCTGATAAGATACTGGAAATGACTATGTATAGTGAAATCTATTGTGCCATAAAATCAGATCAATGAGTATTGTCACATTGGACGACCTAGTAACAAACATTTCCACCTTGGAAAAGCAGATTGCAGCTATTTCGAAGGAAAATCAGTGCTCGCGGACAACACATCATAACCCCAGGTGAAGTAGAAGTCACAGCCATCCTGGTATGAAGTATAATTCAAACAGGAAACTTTGTTACTATCGTTTTAATTTTAAATTTGGCTCAAAATACAATCTTGATAAATCCAAAAAGCCGTACAGTCTGGAATTTGAAAACTTGTAACACCAGCGGAATTAGCAGCATGCTCTGCTGCAGAATGTTTTAAAAGATGCCACAGATCCTGATTGTTTGTAAGAGACAAAGAAACAGGAGTGGAATGGAGTGGATGTTTCAATTTGGCCCACAACGAAATATAATATAGTAGAGAACTATTATAAATCGCATGCAGAAATACTATCTTGTGGTATTAAAATCTTGACTCTGAACTTGGGACAAAAATTTTAATGGCCATTTGTAGCAGCCAAAATAAACAAAGGTATAATTGGCGCAGACTTTCTCAAACAGATTCACTTGTTTGTGGAACTGCATAACAAACAGTTGATTGATGGTGTAACCAAACTTTGCGTTGAAGGTAATGTTACAGCCATCACAGAAGGCAATGTTATTAGTTCTATGAATACAAACTTTAAATTCTGTAACCTACTTGCCCAATACATTAGATTATCAGTACCAAATTGGGTACCTAATATGATAAAACTTAATGTGAAGAACCACATTATCACTAAAGGAAAACCAGTGTTTTCTTAAGCCAGGCAGTTATGATCCTAAAAGACTCCATATTGTTAAACAAGAATTTCAGTTAATGTTATATAAAATGGGACAGTAAGATTATAAAAATCACAATGGGCAAGTCCAATGCACATGTCAAGTAAAATGGATGGTTCTTTACAACATTGTCGTGACTACAGACAATTAAATGAAACGACTTTCCTTAACCGTTATCCCATCCCAAGAGAAGATTTCCAGCACATTTAAAGGGGAATATATATATATATATATATTTTTAATTGATCTATTACCAAATTCCCATTGCTAAAGAAGATGATAATCACTTTGGGATGTACAAATTTAACATCATGAGAATTGGTGTTAGGACTAATCAGTCTACCTTCCAGAGATTTATCCAAAACAAACTCCAAGTTTGGACTTCCCGTTTCCATATCTGGACAACATTTTAGTAGCATCTAACTTGTTAGCAGAACTTAAAACCATCTTAAATTGGTTTTGGACATGATTAATAAGTATGGTCTCTGCATAAACACCACAAAATTAGTCATGCATGTAAAGAAAATAAAAAATCTAAGGCACCTCTGCCTGAAAATGTTCAAGCAGTTCTGAATCACAAACAGCTAGAAACAATGCATGAACTCTGAACTTTTCTCAGCATGGTTAATTTTTAATGACACTATCTGAAGGATGCTGCTGAAACACAATTAGTGTTGTACGATTACTTGAAAGTGCCAAAAAGAAAGGCAGAAGAAAAATTCCATGGAATGATGAAGTTAAACAGGTATTTGAAAATGTAAAGAAGATTTGGACTCTGTGACACTTCTAACCATTCATAACCTACATTTTTCCTTTAGCCTTGTTCACAGATGGTTCTGAAACTGCCATTAGATCAATACTGCAGTAGTACAAAAAAGTTGGATTGAAACTGAAGGATACTGAGGATACTTAAAGCACATACGACAGAGAACTCTAACACATTTGTCTGTCACTACAGCAGTTAAAACACCTTCTTTAAGGAAGAGATTTAACAATATTTACAGGTCATAACCCGTTAACATATGCACTTCTTCAGAGGAACGAGAAAGCATTACCATAACAGACTGACGTTGACTCAGGTGACATATCTTTGGCCGGCGCAAACATATAAACAAAGCGTTATATTTGTAATGGTCAGAAACACATCTGGAGTCAATCAAGAATTTATTGTTGGTTTGTAACAACGATTTGAAGAAAGTCGCAATTATGGCTGATAAAATAAGGGAAATGAATCGATTTAATGAAACCTACTGTGCCATTAAACCAGATCAATGCCCCGGTACAAGTAGTGCCACATTAGACGACCTAGTAACAGAGATTGCAGCCCTGGAACAGCATATTGCAGCTATTTCATTGGGAAACCAAGACTCATGGATAATGCATCGTAGTTAGTGATGCAACGGATGCTTCATCACAGAAGCAGAAATGGAAACAGATTTCAGAAATAAGTTTTAGCGCAAAAAGAAGCAGAAGTGTAAATACAGTGAAGGAAAAGTACAATTTTCATCAATTATTATTTTTTATTACAATTAAATAGCTGTTAGTTATATTTTATAAACAAAGTAGTTTGGCCGCTTTTATATCCCGAAATCTGTTCCACTTTTCTTTTTTATATTAAGCCACCTCCACTAAATAACTGTTCACTTCCTACGCTGTTTGGGGAGTTGATAAATACTGATGCACTATTGGCAAAAAATGTGGGATTTTGTGTGTATTTGATTCCCATCACAGGTGGGGATCCTCTTGTAGATGTTATAGTTTATCTATCGAAGGTGTTAATGTAACTCCAAAAGTATATTGTAATTATTGTCAGTTGTTGCCAAACCTTGCCGGGCTTCATTTATATTCAAAATGTATTCCAACATTTGTAATGATGATGAAGGCTGGACTTCATTCTCAATTTCAGTTCAGCCCCTTTTAGAGGAAGGTATGCCTGCATCATCTTGAGTGGTGTTTGTTGTATCTTCGGATTCTCTGGTTCTGTTAATGGTAATATTTAGTAATTTAAGCTGAACCTGCTCCATAGTGATGCTGGGGAAAAATGAGATTCATATCATGGGTCTAAATATGCCGCACACGAGTATCTGTCATCTTTGGTCAGTTCTCCAAATCTTGCACTTGCGTTTAATTCATCTTTTTGTAAAATTTTTGAATGTTCTGAGGAATTAGGTTCCATCACTTCTTATTGTTATGTGGTCATAAGAACTTGAATCAAGAGTATGATTGATGAAATACTCACTTGAGAACTGCTTAAGTTACTAATAATTTTTCAATTTTTTTCATTAATTGCACAAATTTTTGAACATTCATCCAGTCTTCAGGGGATATCATCATGATTGGGTTTGTGCTAAGGCAAAAGACAAGCAAGTTTCCAAAAACCTTACCATCATGTAGAAAGTGCAGTTCCATATAAAGTAAAACAAATTTAAATAACAGTTATAAATAATGTAGCTTTCCATTAATGAATTGATTTTTGGAATCGGCCCGGTAGTTCTAAAGATTTTCCCCTACAAACAAAATTAAAACAAACTTTACCTCTTAAGCTTCTAATATTAATTATTAGTCTACTTGGATCATAGACCACATACCTGAAAAAGATTAAATGATTATACTTAATGACTTAGATAGATATTAGACAATGATTGATTATTAGCTTTAACATTTACAATGTAGGGCAATTCTCAATGACAGATATAGCAGATTGATTAATGCGTTGCTTGCTAATTTTTGTTAGCTCAGCTTATGTGAACAAGGAATAGTTGAAATGGGTGGCAATTTTTTTTTTTTTTTTTAATTTAGCAGTAAATTGTAGAAGCCACTATAGAGACCCAACCCCAGCTCAAATGGAAAGTTGGGTCTGTTGCATTGCACCCTCTAAGTCAGACAACTGCATTGCTTTAACCATGTTGGAACCACTATCACCAACCATGCAGTACACTGTTTAGAGATATATGCCCCATTATTCAAGAATATTTTGAAATTTTCTTATAAAATACTAATAATAATTGATAAAATTGCAATTGAGTGCAAGCTCTGGTGACAATCTCTCTACACACATATCTTTCTCCTTTCCTCTTCCCTTTCCCTCTTGCCCTCAACTAATTTATACTTTAAACTTTTTCTGTGTTTATGGTAAATTATTCATCAATTTCCTTGGCAATTTATTCCAATCCCTTACACTCTTTCCTACAAAAGAAAATTTTCCCACACCCTTATGCCTGAAAATAGGTGCCAGCTTGTGGTCATGGTCATCTTTACCCTTCCATGCACCTCTCTTAATTTACCCACCAATATCTTTCCATACTTCATCACCAATATAGGCCTTTTACACACCCATGACTCTTCACCCTCCTCCTATCCTCCAATGAATCCTACTTCCACTCCTTTATCATATTAGTTACCCACTATGTTTTGCAGTAATTTCCAAAAACAAAACTGGCAGCTCTTCTCTGCCCCCTCCCCCCCCTCCCAATTTCCTTATTTCTCTAACGCATCCTATTATTGCATTTTCCAACAGGTGACAGATTTTGTACCCTTTCTCTTCTACCTGTTGAATGTGTCCTACCCAGTTAAGTCTGCTATCAAATATTATGCCAAGGTATTTACATTTCAAGTCTTCAATATGTAGCTCCTTCCCCACTTTATAATCATAATCAACCTTTTGCTTTTTATCTGTGTGGCTAATAAGCTGGATTTATCTTCATCCCATGTTGACTCATTCAGCTAGTTATCCTATCTAGATCACTCTGCAGCTGTCTACAGTCATCTATTGTTTTGATCCTATTATATAACATTATGTCATCTGCAAACAATCTAACTTCTGGCAGTAAACCATTAACACAATCATTCACTAGAATAATGAATAGCAATGGCCCCAATACACTACCCTGTGGAGCTTCCATGTTCACTCCTAGTTCTTTTGATACTGCAATTCCTACCCTAACTTTTTGCTTTCCACCTTTGAGGAATCTTCTACCTAGAAAATCACCTTTTTATCAACTCCAATAGCTTTTACCTTATTCAGCACTATTTTATGTCTCACTCTGTTGAAGGCCTTTGAAAGATCTAGTGCTACAGTATCAACTTGACCTTCTCTGTACATTTCATCAGAAATATGTTGCATATAGCCTACTATCGCATGCATATCCTTGTTTACAACCATGTTGCCGACTTACTTTCCTCACTAGAACTATAATGGGACGATACGACCATAAAAATAACGATGGGCAAGTCCATTGCACATGGCAAGTAAAAAAATGTTTGTAGTGACTACAAACAATTAAATGAAAGGACTGTTCCTGAACATTACCCCATTCCAGGAACAGAAGATTTCCAGCACATTTTAAAGGGGAAGAAATTTTTTTTAAAATTTGACCTATTTAAGGCTTATAACCAAATTACCACTGCTGAATAAGACAAACATCAGACTTCAATAACAACCACATTTGGACATATGAATTTAAAGTAATGAGTTTTGGACTAAGGATTAATCCAGCCACCTTCCAGAGATTTATCAATAAAGTTTTCAAAGATTTTGACTTCACATTTCTATTACTGGATGACATTTTAGTGGCACCACCTCATTGGAAGAACACAGAAATCATCATAAATTGATTTTGAATAAGTATGGTCTCTGCAAAAACACCCCAAAATCAGTCATGGGTGTAGAGAAAATGCCTGAAAGGGTCAAGTTCTTCTGAATTCAAAACTGCCAGAAACAATACATGAACTCAAAACCTTTCTTGGCATGGTTAATTTTTATTGCTGTTATTTGAAGGATGCTGCCAAAACACAAGCAGTGTTGCATGATTACTTTAAAGTTTCAAAAAGAAAGGCAAAATAAAAAATCCATGGAATAAGGAAGCAAAACCAATGTTTGAAAAATATAATGAAGATTTGGAAACTGTGATAATTCTAACCATTCCTAACCCAGATGTCCTTTAGCCTTGTTCACAGATGTTTCTGAATGTGTCATTGGATCAGTACTGCAGAAGTATAAAAAAAATTGAATAGAAATGGATCGTATTTTATTCAAAGAACCTAAATGATACTCAAAGCTTACAGCATATACGACAGAGAACTCTTACATACTTATTTCTCACTAAAGCAGTTCAAACAACTTCTTGAAGAAAGAGATTTTTCACAGATAATAATCCATTAACATATGTAATTCGTCAGAGGAACTAGAAAGCATCATCAACGTCAGTATTTCTCTCAATTTACTACCAACATTCAGGATTTCGCAGGAAAGGGCAATATTGTAGCTGACATGTGATCCAATATAGAAGAAATACCTGTGGTTGATTATGAGAAAATAGTACAACAAGAGTTACAGGATACAGAACACACAATACTGATTGAAGAAGACAACTCATTGATATTCAATAAATCTACTTTATGTATTGTGCTGTGACATCTCCAAGTACAAAGTATGACCTTAAATTCAAAAGTCTTTTTGTATACAGATGTTCCACTAGATCCATTACTTATTGCATCCTGGTGTGAAATCTTCAGTGAAATAGATGACAGATAGGTTAATTTGGCCGAATATGAAATCTGATGTTCCTAAGGGCCCAAGCATTTATCCAGGTCCAAAATAACGAAGTAACAAGACACACATAGAGTCAGTTAACTGTATTTCAAGAGCCAGATGAAAAATTTAGTGTTGTACATTTGATATTATGTCAGGTGGTAACATCTAAGTGCCTGCTGCATTGTCCAATGTCACAGTGAAGGATATATATTTTTCAGGATTGGACTGCCTAGCTATAACTTCCCATTCTGGTCATGAAGTGAAGTTACCAGCTTGGTTTTTTTGTATTAAATGAGATTATTTTTCATTTCATTGTGTTATTACAGTCATAGTAGTTTTGACAATGTAAATATATGTTTTTCTATTATGTGTTGATCAAATGTTGCACAGTATTGTGCTGCTGCCATACAACTTCATTATATATGCCTAACGCTGTTGTTGGTAATGGGGTCAGGTAGGAGTTCAGTAATAACTTTGAATATAATGTCGAAATTTAAAAACAATGAAGTGTGCCATAAAATAATATGCAATACATCAGTGAGTTTGAAAATTTAGGTTGATGGAATAAATGTTGGCTGTAATAAATGGATTTTGCTTAAAGCCTTAAATGCTTTACGTTAGTTTAACTGCCAGTACATATGTTCTTTTTTTGTATGTCTTCTATTGTTCAAGTAATCACCACGGTTCCAGAAACATCAGTTGGTGCCTCTAATTTTCTCTCTCAAAAAATCTGTATTGCCTATTTGCACTCCCAGACAAGCTCTAACAGAATAGTGTTAATAGGGCGCTGTCATTTGAAATAATGGCCTTTAAAACTTTGGAAGAAGTTTGCTGCCTTATTTATGTAAATTTTTCTGAGTATTTTGAATAAATAAAAGTCAACTGAAATATTAACCGACAGAGTGTCATACAAGAAACTACCCATCATTAAAAATTACAAGTTCAGCACTTACTTTGTTGAAAGTTTAAAATCACCTGATGACCCTACAAATTACCTGGAAATCTTCAAAACTCAAAATAAAAGCAACAAGTTCCAAATTGTTTAAAATGAATTCTGTGTCAGGACTGAGTAATTAGCTGCAACATTCACTCAATGAAGTTCTGAGTAGTCTAACAATGTAAATTGAAGATATGAAGATCACTCTATAACGCAACTGTTAAGAGAGCGAATTTGGTCAACTGTTTTGGTACAGGGGTTGAGCCAGTAAAGGAAATGTTAGCTGGTGAGACAGAACAGTAAAGTTCAGAGTTAAACAGAGAAAAAAAGAATGGAGTCGACAGACTATACCAAAAAGTAATCTCTGGTGTACAAGGAGTTAAGGAGACACATGATTGGTTGGTTAGATGATGTGGCAACCAAACGAATTATGATTGGCTGCAAAACAAACAAGATGACAGACGGCCATGTTGTTAGTTAGTCTTTTACTAGTGGTTATGGTGATTTGAAGTGTCTATTGCTCGTGGTGGACTCGCATGTGAACCATGTGTTTTGCCGGGTCGCTGGCATTTTCTATTACCTTGACTAGCAGTAATGTTAACCACGAAGACTGTTGAATTTGTGCAGTAACCTGATCATATCAAAACATGTGCTATTTAGGGCGCTGAATTTCTAATTGTTAACCTGCGAAGTCCGATGTCTAAACCTTCATTGTAATGTGGAACCGGTACCAGCCTGGGCATTTGCGTTTTGAAATAAACAGTTTAAAATTGATCTTATGAATGCTAGTAAACATTATTTAGTAGTAACCTTCTAGTGACAAGCATTACATTAGTAATCCTGATGAATTTCCTGAATCCCATGTGACAACCATTGTTGACTTATAAATCTGTGAGAAACACTATACAGTGCCTAGCAATATGCCAGTACATTCCTTTCACAGTCCAAATTATTCCTATCATCTCTGAACAGTAACAATATGTGGAAGAGTGCTTTCTAAAGACTGTGGCAGAGTAACAACAACTTGTGTGGTCAGCAACAGGTATAAGGCCGGTCATCCACTGGAAGCATATTTGAGCGACTAACAGGTCTCGCATAATCATGCATGTTGCTGTGACTGATCCCTACACACGGAACATTACTGAACGGTGTCCACTGCGAGCGATCTCGAGAGACCGATTGTAGCTGACACAGGCGGTGAGCGACTGACCCTACTAGAGTTGGATTAATCGCTTGCAGCAGCCGTTACGTATTCTACACTCCACATACCTTTTCATGTGTATCACCGTTTTTGTTCATTTGTTCGTGATAAATTAATCAGTGCCATAAATGAGAAAAAACCGATGTGATACATGAGACACAAGCGGTACCACTCACGTGATATTCAGCGGAAACTGTGGGAAAAAATTTGGAGTTGAAATGGGTAGTAAAGATGAGAGGTAATCTTGACAAGTATACTATGATAGGTACTTTAAAATTTATACCCTGTATACTTAACCATTAATAATGCCTTTGGAGAGAGCGATATTTACGATTTCTCTACATTTACATTATATATATATATATATATATATATATATATATATATAGCATAATTAAAATAAGTACATCCACTAAAAATATCTATAAAATTTGTACTTCTTGAAAGAATATTTGAATTCTTTAGAAAGTATTTTCAACAATATTGTCACGTAGTAAACCACAGTCAGAGTCCTTGGGCGTAGCAGGGTCGTTGACGAAACACTTACTTTAATGCAACGAAGCTTTATTAAACAGTTGGCACAGTACAGAAGCACGGAGCGAACTGACTCCGGCTAGAAAGGAGTATCGCTTATATAGTAATGACGAACAGTCTAGAACATTAACACTAGTTACAACAAGAACATTCCAGAACAGTTTACACAAAGTTAAGAAATTAAAATTTTAAAGGACTTGTTGGATTCGAAACCTTTTTTTTTAAAAAAAAAAAAAAACCTTTCATAAATTTATTCTGATATTCAGTTACAAGTTTCACATTTATTGGACGGAACAAGAATAAAGCAGACTTGAGCCCCTTCTGCTTCAATCGTTGGGCCACTGTGAGTCGCTGCCTCCGCCACTTGCAAAAAACAACAAATCATGGAACATTTCAATCTGGATGACTCAGAAACTATATATTTGCAGCACGGTTTTGCGGTAGCCTCTTCAGCCCAGCTCCCTGGCCATGGTTCTTTCCATTTTATATCCTCTGACTGGACGGGTGAATGTCACGGAAATATTGTTATTTCTTCCTTTGTTTGATTCATTTCTTGACTGCCAGATGGAGCGCACATCTGATATACGTTGCAAGCAATATTTGGCGCCAGAGACAGTAATAACAATTTATGGCATTATTGTCGTAAGGTTTTATTACAAATCACGAGCCTCCCCTGTGATTGGTGAATATTCTCCCTATTTATTTAAGGTAAGTTTTCTGTCATTATGATGTCTAACATCCTTGTGTAGCATTTTCTGTAATTTTGAAATTTTACTGTTTCATAATAGGTGACGTTCATATAGCCAATGTAATCTTCAAAATTTATTTTTCCATTTTGTATTATATAGACAATGGTGTTTCCTATTAACCATAGGATAGTATTTTGTTTTGATGTGGGAAATCTAATTTTTTCTGGTTTAAGAGTTTCATTCATGTTGATTGCAAGCGGTGATGTCCTGTCTAAAAGAGCAATTCTTCTTGCCCAAATCCAAATCCGTTGGTTTTGTCGGCACGTTATCCTATGTTCTAGCATGTCTGTGTTTCCACAATGTGGACATCTGTCTGTTGTAGATAGGTGTATTTCATACAGTTTTTTGTTTGTGGGGATATTTTCATTGACTACATCATACCATACTGATCGTATCTTGGATATTAGGGTGCTGTTCATGATATTGTGCCATATGTTGTTCCAATCATAATATGGATATTTATATTCTATTTTAATTCTATGCCGTACGTTGTTTATAAGTCTGTATATTTCTTTGGTTGTCTTATTATGTAGAGTACATCCTTCGGCTGTGACATATATTTCTTCAAGGTGATATTGTCGCATATGCGGTAGGGTGTGCGTGATAGTCATCATGTGAAAAGGTATTTCACGATGAATGAGTCTGGTAGTGGTGACCAGCTTGTTTGTTAGGCCCGTAGGATTGCTGGTTATCACAGTTAACATTCTTTTAAGAAATAGGGAAATACATCATTCTTTTATGTTTACCATCCCTATTCCCCCTTTCTTTGAGAGCAAAATCAATGTTTTAAAAGCAACTTTGAAAATTTTTCCTCTGCTTACAAACCACCCTAATGCTTTTTGAATCCTGTCAGCGATGGGATCAGGAATCGGCAGTACCTGAGCCATGTACGCCATTTTGCTCAGGAT
Source organism: Vandiemenella viatica (assembly GCA_031002005.1). Classification (NCBI taxonomy): domain Eukaryota; kingdom Metazoa; phylum Arthropoda; class Insecta; order Orthoptera; family Morabidae; genus Vandiemenella; species Vandiemenella viatica. The sequence goes on along the minus strand of JARYHS010013630.1, from coordinate 167,716,424 downwards.
TGAAATTTGAGCTATTTTAACACGCCGAAATTTTTCTACATCATGGTCAAAGAGAATTTTATAACAGCTCTGATTTTTGGCAGTGAAGTTTGCCAATTTTTTATTATTGTTTCGTAATGCACTTTTGCAGATTGATTCCAAATGTGTTCTGTTATTTTTATATACCAAGGGGCCGTTTTCGTTGTATTCAATTTGGCTCCAGTTGTATCGGTGAAAGTTGAAATTATTGCGTTGGTGTTTATTATGTCTTTGGCAGAACTTAGTGCGATGCAGATGTCATCTGCATATGCCCTGCAAATCAAATGTATTCCATCTACATTTATTCCAGGAAGTGTTCGATTACAAATCCTAAGAAGTGTTCTGTGGCTATTGCGTACAGTACCATGGAAAGTGGACAACCCTGTCTTACAGAACGATTTATTTTTATAGGTGTTGTCAGATGACCATTTATAAGGAGTTTAGATTGTCAGATGACCATTTATAAGGAGTTTAGATTGTGCAGTTCCTATAATTAACTTTATCATTCTCATGAATTGTGTCCCTAGACCTAAGCAATCCATGACTATTAGGAGGTAATCATGTTCGATGCGATCAAAATCCTTTTCAAAGTCTAAGAAAAGCAGAGCGGACGGTATCCGTCTTTCTGCAGTTATACTTATAATGTCACGGTATTCACATACGTAAAACACTACGGCCAAGGACTGCACTTTTGTTGGGTAGAGCCCGAGAATCTTTCCCAGCAGAGGTTCCAGTCTGGATTTGAGGATTCTAGTAAGAATCTTGAAGTCGGAATTTAAAAGAGTAATTGGCCGTATTGCATTTATTTTTGTGAATTTGTCTCCTTTTGGCAGGAGTGTTATAATGCCTTCTGTGAAAGCAGTTGGTAGTTTGTCTGCAGACCATATGGCATTCAGAATTTCAGCTAGCTTTTCCCGTACGAGTTCCCAATAGTGTTGATAGAATTCTGCAGGGAGACCGTCAGGGCCTGGGGATTTCCCTTTTCCTGCCTTACTTACTGAAATCAAAATTTCTTCTTGCACAAAATTCCTTGCTAAGGCTTCACGTTCTTCTTGATTTACATTATTTCCTATTGTTGCCAAAACTGTGTTTGTTGCGTCCTGATCGGTAGTGACTGATTTAAACATGCGTTCATAGTAATCAGTGATTTCCTTAATAATCTCTCTCCCGTTACTTACTGTTTCCCCATTTTCCTTTCTAATGGTAGTGATTAAAATTTGTTTGGCCCTTTTGGTTTTCCTTATGAGGTGGTATAAGGAAACAGTTTCTTTGGAGGCCAAATCTTTTGGTCTCTAAGTAACTAGGAGCTTGTTATTTTGCTTGTTTTGTAAAGATAGGATTTTCACCTTATATTTTTTAATTCTGATATAGTTGTTGATATCAATATTAGCAATTTCATATAGTTCCCTAATACATCTGTAATAATATTCGATTGTTCGTTTTATCCAAAAGTTTTTTTGTTTACCATACGTCATGAACACTTGTTTAAATCTAGGTTTAGCGTGTTCAATACACCATGTCAGGGGGCTATTATATTTATTGAAGCTTTCTTGCCATGCCTTTTCAATTTCCACATCCAACTGGGGGTCGTTAAGTAATGATGTATTTAATTTCCAATAACCTTTTCCTCTATTGATTGCTTGTTTTTCCATATTGATGTTGCACTGCATACTACAATGATCTGAGAAACTTAATGGATAAATATTAGCACTGAATGTTTTGGAGCGTAGGTTATCCATCACATATATCCTGTATAAGCGGCTCGCAGATGAGTTTGAAACATACGTGAACATCACTGTATTGCCATTGATGCATTACCACACATCAAGAAGGTTTATCCCAGTTATGAGGTGGTCTAATTCTCTACAAGTGATAAAGTTTGGCTTCTGGTCTTTCGTATGGATAACACAATTGAAATCACCGCCCAAAATTACGGCACTGTTATTATTAAGTAGCAGATGAGGTACATCTGTTTTGAAAAACTGAGATCACAAGTTCCTGTTATTGTTGCCGGAAGGGGCATATATGTTGATAATGCGGATATTACTGATTGAAATTGCAATATCACGTCCATTTATTAACCTTTCAACATCTTTTATCTCAATTCCATCTTTAATTAAGATGGCTGTCTTTCCTTCTTCATGGCCTGATCTTCTTGATGTTCGACAATATTACAGAGTTCACGACTTGATATAATCATTCCGTTCGCACCTATCACAATCAAATCTTAATCTATTTTAAGAAGTTCAGTTGGATATTGCATGATGCTGTCATTATGTAACTTTACTCACATTTTTGTGGTTTAAATAACTTTTCTTGCATGCTATCATAACGTAGAAGACTGAAAACATATTAGGTAAATCTATAAGTAGCTAAAGGTTCTTTATGATTATAAGATGGCACAAAATTGTTTTTGAAAGCTTGAAGTGTAAATAACTTGTCATAACATTTGATAATAAACTCAACTGGGTAGAACAAACTTGGCAGTTAGTAGGAAAGGGTTACAAATTCCTTCATTTACTGAAGAGGGTAATGATAGACTGTACCAAAGAAGATAGGGAATTGGATTACAAAACATTAGCAGACATTTGCTCGAATATGGTGGTGTAGTTTGGGATCCAAATTTTGGGTATCAAATACAGGAGTTGGAGAGAGTGCAAAGCAGAGCCGCTAAATTTATTGTGCAAATTACCACAAGACCCAGTCAGTAATTGATGTGATAAAGGAGCTGGTTTGGGAGCCATTGGAAGACAGGAGGAGGATGAACAGAGTGCTGGGATTGCACAAGGAATAAGTTGTTGATGGGGCTTGGAAGGATATTGGTCGAAGAATTGGGAATAGTGCATGGAAGGGAAAATATGACCATGAATACAAGCTGGCACTCAATTTCACCCATAAGAGAATAGGAAAATTATTTTTTGTGGATATGATCATCAATGGCTGGAATAAATTACCAAATGAGGTGATGAATAATTTATCAGAAACACTGAATGAATTTAAAATTCCTATATCACAAAAGTAGATGGGGGAGGAATTTAAACACTTAAAGGATATAAAATGATAAACAAATAACTAAGAAAATGGTAGTTAGATGACTAGGGAAATTGCCAATGGAGGATATGATCCATCGCAATTAATCATTAATTCAGTTCAATATATTAATAATTCAAATGCTAGATTCATTAATGAACCAAGGGAACTGAAAAGAAACCTGAAATCTCCAAAGGGACTTCTGGACAAGATAACTGGCAAGATACCGAAGGTAATTTGTGACATGGGTCAATTCACCTTCTTCGAAACTTTGAGCATCAGTGCAATCCGCAACGCTCCAACCCATCCGTTCAACCACCAACAACTGGATTCTACACTACCAAGACTAGGCGCAAACAAATGGATCGTAGCATTTCTGACGAACAGTTTCTTGAAATCGAGAGAGTTAAATTACAATTATTAGCAGTGCCGCTTAGGGAGATAGTAATATGCAGTTTTTTCAGTGTACTCCCAGTTCTGAAGAACGTTCCTCTTCATATGGAATAAACTACAGAAATTTTTCACTGATCAGGATGCACCTCCAACATCTCCACACACACCTTTTCCATATTCATCACCCTGGTACGATCAATGAAGTAATCCAGTTCCATCTCTGACACCTTGGAAAAACAGATTACTAACCACCTGAACCAAATGACGCTGTTCACTCCAACGCCAGTAAAACAAAATTATAAACCTTTGAAACTTGCCACAAAACACACAGTGTTGGTCGAGTATTTGGTAAAGAATGTAAACAGTATTGTTTCTATTTTAGTTGGTAAAAAGTTTAAGAAATTATTATTATTTTATGCAAATAGACCTATAAAGATCACGAAAAACAAAATTATTAATATCATTTTTTTTTTTGGGTTTTTCGCCTCATCAACGTCGAGGTCATTACAGGTGGGAAGGGACTGGGGGTAAGGAATGGGGAGGAATCCGGCAATGGCCTTTTGATGGAACCATTTCGGCATTCGCCTGGAGTGATATGGATGGCCGGCCAAGGATTTGAAAGTGGAATTCTCCTAATGAATTCCGTTTTCTAACATAGAATCAATCCTACACGAACGATTTCTACAATGTGTCTTTAGGCAGGGACTTTCCAAAAAATAAGTGGTCTCTGCATCCATTTTGAAAAATTTTGAAACTGTTAAAATATTCACCCCAAATTACTGGTGCAACTGTTAGCGGTGAGAGACACGGTCGAGAAATGCTGCAACAATGACAGTCGCAAGACTTAGTCAGCTATAGTGGATGCCCTCAGTCGCTCCCTGCCACCCCACTCAAAGTCATCTATAGTTGCTTGAGTTGTTAGTAGCTCAAATATGCTTACAGTGGACGACCAGCATAAGGCATGAAGCACACTCAGCTACCAAACAATACACATCCCATTGCTCAAGATTAGTCATTACAACTCTTATCTGCAATCTTGATAATATTATAAATGAGAAAGATTCAATGGAAAGATTCAATGGAAAGATTCAATCGAAAGATGTTTAAATTAATTGCCTCAAACCCACCTTAATTGCTCAACTGATTTATATGAAAGTTGATACAGAGTTATTATATAGTCTGGGTAGTAATGAGATAGCTTTTATCCTACAAAAAAGATTAGTTTCTTTGGTAATTGTCATTATCAATTCACATTTCGGTAACAGCAAGGAGTTTCCTAATTTGTAGATCGTACTGCAATGCTTCTTATTAAATCCCTGACACACTTACCAACAAAATAAAATTTTCCTATTCCCTCATGCATGAAATTGAGTGTCAGCTTGTGCCCATGGTCACCTTTTCTCTTCTATGCATTATTCGTAATTCTTTGAACAATATCCTTCCAAGCTTCATCATCAACATACACTTTGTGCACTACCAGCAATCTCTTCACCCTCCTCCTGTCTTCCATGACTTCCAATCCAGCTCCATTACCATATCAGTTATCAATTGTGCGGTAATTTCCACAAACAAATCTAGCTACTCTTCTTTGCACACCCTCCAACTCCTGTATTTGATAACCAAAATGTGGGTCCCAAACTACACCACCATATTGAAGCAATGGTCTGATCAAAGTTTTGTAACCCAATTCCTTAACTTCTCTGGTACACCTTCTCCCACTCTCTCCAGTAAAAGAAGGAATTTTTTTCACCTGACCAAAGTGCCCTGCCCAGTTGAGTAAATCATCAAATCATTGGTCAAGAAAAAACAATTTAAAATGTGTAATGAAACAATTACATGGCATTTACTATTTGAAAATGTGCAACTGTCACTACAGACTGTTTAATATCAATCTAATTAAGTTATCAGTCTAACAATCTAAATTGTAATCTCAGCAACAATACAGCAGGAAGAAATGTCATGTAATTATACACCGGAGAGCTAAAGAAACTGGTACACCTGCCTTATATCGTGTAGGGCCTCCGTGAGCATGCAGAAGTGCCGCAACATGACATGGCATGGACTCAACTAATGTCTGAAGTAGTGCTGAAGGGAATTGACACCATGCATCCTGCAGAGCTGTCCATAAGTTCATTAGGGTTCGAGGTGGTGGACATCTCATCTGAACGACATGTTGCAAGGCATCCCAGATATGCTCAATAATGTTCATGTGTGGGGAGTTTGGTGGCCAGCTGAGGTGTTTTAAATTCAGAAGAGTGATCCTGGAGTCACTCTGTAGCAATTCTGGACATGTGGGGTGTTGCTTCTTTCTGCTGGAATTGCCCAAGTCTGTTGGTATGTTCAATGGACATGAATGGATTCAGATGATCAGCCAGGATGCGTAAGTACATGTCACCTGTCAGAGTCATATCTAGACATTTCAGGCATCACTTGTCACTCCAACTGCACATGCCTCACACCATTACAGAGCCTCCACCAGTTTGAACATACCCTGCTGAATTCATGATATTGTCTCCATACCCGTACATGTCCATCCACTCAATACAATTGGAAATGAGACTCATCAGACCAGGCAACATGTTTCCAATCATCAACAGTCCAAAGTCAGTGTTGACAGGAGCGTAAAGCTTTTTGTGGTGCACTCAGCAAGGGTATACAAGTGGGCCTACAGCTCTCAAAGCTCATAACAATGATGTTTTGTTGAATTGTTCACATGCTGACACTTGTTGATGGCCCAGCATTGAAATCCATAGCAATTTGCAGAAGGGTTGCACTTCTGTCATCGTTGGTCCCATTTTTGCAGGATCTTTTTCCAGCTGCAGCGATGTCAGAGATTTGATTTTTTATCAGGTTCCCAATATTCACAGTGCACTCATGAAATGGTCGTATGGGAAAAACCACACCTCATCACTACCCCAGAGATGCTGTGTCCCATCTCTCATGTGCCGACTATAACATCATGTTCAAACTCACTTAAATTGTGATAACCTGCCATTGTAGTAGCAGTAACCAATCTAACTCCTGCGCCAGACATCTGTTGTCTTATATAGGAGTTGCCAGCCGCAGCGCCGTACTCTGAGTGTTTACATATCTCTGTGTTTGCATATGTATGCCTGTACCAGTTTATTTAGCTCTTCAGTGTATCAATAAGGAATTGAAGTAAACCCATTCATCACAACAGTTTAAAATAATAAATATAATATTTTGTCTTATACTCCAGGATTTAACCCAAAATATTCTGTTATTAGAAGATTTGTTGTGTTTTTTGTCATTGCAACTTTCCTTCCTGCAGACCTGGTAAGTTATAATTCTAAATTATGAGACCAACTGTAACTCAATTACCATCTTCAAGAACTGAATAAGTCAACTGTTATATTCACACCTGTCACCATCATCAAACATCTGAGAGAAGGTTTTCCTGTGATTTGTGAGGGTCTCCCACACCACCCTTCCGCCATAATAATCTCCTGTTGATGAAGGGCTAAGTCCCAAAATATACATTGTTTTTCCTGTTCTTGTGCATTTTTATGTATTCACCCCATGAAACCATCATCTAAGGTAAGTGGTGGTACGTTTCGCTATCCTTTTTTTGTAAATCCATTCACTACTTAGATCCTATTGATTCCTAGTTTATATATATATATCTGATTGCTGGAATATGTAGTCTCTCTATCTTATTATTATTTATAATCATGCCACATGTATTCCCTTAAAATAATTAATTTATTATATTCATAGATGAATTCACAATCCTAAATATCTACAGTATAAATATTACCAGTAATATGTCATCAACCCTGTATATATGAACTGTTGAGATGTTTACTTCATTAATTATCTGACAGCAGAGTAGTCCAATATCTTCTAGAATAAATTTAAGATTATTATAGATGTGTAAATCTTCTACAAGTCGACATGAAATTAAGGTTTCTTTTGAGCTTTACCTTCCAAACAGCAATAATGTCTGTATTTTTATCAACATGAAGAGCACCTGTCTCATCCCTTGGAAGCATTTCTCCTTCTTTTTCCACTAGTCCAACTGGGTGGTGTATTAAGTACAAGTCAATATAATCCAACTGAAGAGCAGCAAGTGACCTTTTCAAGTATTTCTCCACAGATGCAGGGCGATAGCCAAAGTTCGGTAACTATGAAAATAAACAAAAAACATTAGACAGGCTCATAAATGTTCACTTTGGTCCTGTAACATGTTTTCAGAAATATGAGAAAAGTCAACTGCTTGTTCAAGGCATAAAGTATGTGTATATTAGGATATAATTTTACAATAATTTAATTTGGACAACTCACATTAAACAGGTAATAGGCAGAGTATTAAAAATCCTATATTTATTAGAGAGTTGATGAGAGAATTTACCAAGGATGTGAGGCAACTGGAATTACATTTTAGTCATGTCATTGCTTGAGTATAACCAATCATAGTGGTAGAGAGGTAATGTTCTGACTTCCGAATCCTTGTCCGGCCATCCAGAATTAGATTTTCCATAGTTTCCCCAAATAACTCCAGGTCAATGAGGTGAATGCTGGGATGGTTCCTTCAAAAGTCCATGGCCAAATTCCTTCCTGTACCTTGCCCTCAGTCCTTTACCACCTCTAATAACCTTGAAATCAATGAGGAGTAAAGTAAAAAAAAATACTCAAGAATAGAGGTGTGGAACGGTTTTCTCATTGTTGGTAACAAAAATCAGAAGTTGGAGGGGGCACACAGGAAGTTAAGTAGATTTCTTTTTGTAAATTACCATAAAATTCAGTAAGTAAATAAGAAGGTAAGGAGCTGGATTTGGAATCAAGAAGATGCAAAAACAGTTCTTGAAGCATATAAGGTACATACATATTGGCATAAAGGCCTGTATGGATGTTGGTAAAAGAATTATACGTAAGTAATACATAGAATGTAAGAGATAACTATAAACTAGATCTTGATTTCTGGCATAAGATAGTGGAAAAATTTTCTTTGACACTTAAGGAGATCAAGGAAATTACTGAGGGATTTATATTATTTTTAAATGTATCTTAAAGAATGGGTGTGAAATAAAAAGTCAGCTGTGTAATAAGGTGTGTGGCAATACTGCCAACAAGGTATATTCTCCATTTAAAATAATAATAATAGTAAAAATATATGGCCTATAATATTTATAGATAATAACATCAATGCAAATTAATTTAAGGTTAGTTTTAGTTCATGCCCATTTAACTTGTTTAGTTAGTAAATTTTGCATGTATTTTTCAAAGGACCACAGCCATTGTCAGATAATAACTAATTTTGCACCACATTTCCTTTTATGTAGTGAGCATATAATACTTTCATAGTATTCTAAACTATGCAGGGTCCACAACAAAATCTATTAAACCAAGAAAAAGATGATAATTGAATTTTCACATTGTTAACACTTGTACTGTCACTTGTATTCAATCACAGAAGAAAAGCAAATAATCAGTAAGCGGTTCAGGAATGTTTGTAAACACTACAGGTTGTAAAATAATTGGAAATGAGTTTAGAACATCAGTAATTAAGTCAGTTAAAAAGTCTTATGATTTGTCTTATCCATTGTATTACTTACCAAATATCCTACCTGAAATATCAAGAGTTTTCTCAGCATGCCATATGAAATTACTGTTAAATTAACACTTTGAAATTGTAGTTTTGGTGGTTTAGGTTGCTGTATTTAAGAGTAAAAATACCGCAAAATATTAGTAATCAAGTGAAATAAATCCAAGAGAGTGCTACTCATTACTAACCAGAAAGTGAGGTTAGGTTAGGTTAAATTTGTAATCGGAAAAAAATTAGTGTGGAAATCGCTGCAGTGGTGGTTGAGAGGCACATGTAAATCCTGAAATAATATTATGTAGTAAAAGTATTGGTTAAAATTACATAGGAAAGGCATTTGGGAAAGTTGACAAACAGGTGTGACTAACAGAATTAACAAACAGATCTTATAAAAACTGAGCGTTGTGGACTTTTTGATAACTAACTTGCTTAACAAAAACAGTTATTTATAGTTTAATAGTACAGTAGATTGCACATTTGATATTTGGTGAATTTAGAGTTCTGTAGCAAAACAAGTGTATAGAGGATCTTGTAACGGCCCTGTAGTTCCTAGAGGTGAATGTTAAGTTTTTATTGCTAATTCGTACAGACCAACGAACAGGAAACAACTACTACTAAACAGTACACTGTACAGCATGTTGGTACAAAGATTTTACAACAACAAAGATATAGCACACACACACATATATCGAAATCATTCAATATATTTTGAACTACTCAACACCCCCACTTCAAAACATTTGAATGATTTCCTTAAATAATATCTTAACCTAGACATTTCAGAAAGTCATAATGTTTCTCTTTTCCCAATCCTTTAGTCATGATATCTGCAGGCATATCAGCAGTTTGTAAACAGAGAGGTTTTACAATTTTTTAGCCATTCCTAAATCCTTCACTTCAAACTCTGAACTCGATCTATTTTTTAAAAATTCAGTCTCACTTGAGTCATTGGAAAAAATTAAAAAATTAAAAAATCTACCATTGTAACTAAACCTTCATCTTTATGTTTTGTGAACAAACAAGGTTCCAAATCAGATTTTTTGTAACCTATACAGCTTAAAACATCATTTACCCTTTGATTCCACACTCTGGATGATTGCTTTAAACCATACATAGCCTTTTTTAACTTTAAAACTTTTCTTTTATCAATACAAAGATTTAAACCTTCAGGTTGTTTCAGGAAAATATCCTCTTTAAAAATACCATTTAAAAAAGCAGTCTTAACATCAAGATGGGTAATGTTCAAATCTAGTTCAGCAGACAAAGCCATTAAAAGTCTAAGTGTTGAATATCTTACCACAGGAGAAAAAGTTTCACCATAATCAACTCCAGGTTTCTGAGTGAATCCTCTTGCTACTAACCTGGCACGATGTTGCACTTTACCTTCACTGTTGATTTTTTTCTTGAACACCCACTTACACTGCACAGCACTTGCACCTTCTGGAAGATTTATCACTTCCCAAACATTGTTGTCTTCAAAAGCTTGTATCTCTTCTTCCATGGCTTGTTTCCATTGTTCTGCATCAGGTCTATCAAGGTTCTCCTGCACGGTTGTCGGGTCCTCGAGTTGATCCAAAGTTCCAGCCAAAAAACAAGTATCATAATCATCAAATCTTCTATTTGGTTTGGGCTGCCTTTGTGATCTTCTAATTTTCTTTGCTTCATCTTCTAGCACACCACATTTTTCATCATCATCAGTTTCTTTCTCTGATGTAACTACTTCTTTTGAGACATCATGTAAGTCCTCTCTTAATGCAGTATCAGACTTCTTGTTTTCTTCATCATCATACCCCACTGAAGTGATGATTTCTTCATGATTCTTTATTTCAGTTTCTGCATCATTAATATTTTCCATTATTGTCACATCTCGGCTTATCACTACATCATTCGTTTCAGGATCATAGAGTCTGTAGCCTTTTGTAGTGTTGCTGTAGCCCACTAAGATCATTTCTTTTGCTTTTTTATCCCATTTCTTCCTCTTAACTTTGGGAATATGTACCATGACCTTGCTTAATTTAATTTAATTTAATTTAATTGCAATGGAGCACAGGCTCCGGTGGCAATTTCCCTACACATCCATCTTCCCCCTATCCTGCACCTACCTACATTTGCCCTCTACAAATTTCATCTTTAAATTCTTTCAAAGTTTTCGGTAAATTATTCATCATTTCTCATGGTAACTCATTCCAATCCCTGACACCCTTACCTAAAAAAGAGAATCTTCCCACACCCTTGTGCCTGAAATCGAGTGCAAGCTTGTGGTCATGGTCATCTTTTCCCTTCCATGCACTACTTTTCATACCTATTGCAATATCTTTCCATTCCTCATTGCCAGTATATGCCCTGTACACTCCCATGACCCTCCTCATCCTCCTCCTGTCTTGCAATGAATCCCATTCCAGCTCCTTCATCATATCCGTCACTGATTGCATTCTGCGATAATTTCCAGAAACAAATCTAGCAGTCCTTTTTTGCACCCTCTCCAACTCCTGTATTTGATACGTAAAATGAGGGTCCCATACTACACTACCATATTCGAGCAATGGTCTGACCAAAGTTTTGTAACCCAATTCCTTGACTTTTCTCGTACATCCCCTCATCACTCTCTCCAACAAGTGCAGAACTTTGAAACCTTTTCCTACCACTTGTCCTATGTGTCCTGCCCAGTTAAGTTTGTTATCAAAAGTAATTCCAAGATATTTGCAATTCAAGTCTTCAGCAAGCAATTCTTTCCCCACCTTATATTCATAATTAACCTTTTGTTTTTTATTTGTGTATCTAATAAGCTGACTCTTCTTTGCATTTATCTTATTCTAAGATAACTAATGTTTGGTTTCTTGCCAGTCCATAGCTCACAGGGCATTTAATTCCCTAAACTTGAAGTCACTGACATATTTCTCAAATATACTGCACTATTAACAGCTTCAGCCCAAAATCTTTTGTCAAGTTTACCATCAAATAGTAAACATCTTGCTTTCTCTACAACAGTTCTATTCAACCTTTCTGCCATACCGTTTTGTTCTGGTGTATAGCTGTTGGATAACTGATGTATAATACCATGTTTCTTCAACAAACTGTCAAAATTCACACAACAGAATTCTTTCCCATTATCTGTTCTAACTATTTTGATTTTTCATTCTTGTTGTGTCTCCACCATTTTCTGAAATTCTTGGAATTTTTATGCAGTCTCATCTTTTGTCTTCAGAAAATACACAAATCCCATTCAGGTGTAATCATCTTCTAAAATGAGAAAATACTTTGCACCTCCTAGTGACATAAATTCCATTGGTCCACACAGGTCTGCATGAATTACTTCCAGTGGTTTAGAAGTTCTAGTGCCTCCATGTGTGAAAAGGCTGTCTTGTTTGCTTGCCTTCATTACATACTACACAGATTTGCTTACTAATGTTAATGTCCTCACACACCATTCCCTTTACTGAACTATCTTTCATTTTAATAAGGTCCTTTGCATTTAGGTGACCTAATCTTCTATGCCAATCATATGCGGTAATCATTCCCAAAAACTGATTTCTGTCGATATTTAGCTTGTACACACCATCAGTAAGATCTGCAGTAGCAACTAGTTCATTATGCCTGTTATAAATATTGCATTTATCCCTATTAAATTCAACAGAATTTCCATGTTCAATCAACTTACTCACAGAGAGCAAATTTGTAGTTAGTTCTGGAGCACACACAACATTTTTCACAGTAATATCAAAAGTGTTGTTTCCAACTACAGTTCTTAAATTAACTTCTCCAGAGCACAACACTGGAATTTCTGTCTGATTCGCAGCCATTAGTTTATGCACTTTAACATTATTTACTTTGTTTCTTATCCAGTCTTCATTCGGTGTGAGATGCACACTAGCCCCTGAATCAACATACCAGTCACTTCTGTTAAAAGAGCTACTCATAAACACTGCACTGAAAATGTTTGAAGTTTTTCTTTGTTTTGTATCATTTTCACTGTTAGGACACTCTCTATTAAAATTTCCTGATTTCTTGCAATTATAGCAGACAACGTCCTTCTTATTTTGATTTCCCACTACATTTCGGTGAGAAAACTTTGGCTTACCTTGCCAACTTTTGACCTTAAAAGCACTACTGGCACTAGTAACATCATCTTCCATATCTAGAAGCTTACTTTTTATTGCGTCCATTGTGATTTGAATTCCTGAATGCTCAATTGCCATTATCATAGGAGAATATTTTTTCGGCAATCCTGCGAACAATAACGAAACTATCCACTCATCACTAATACCAAAACCAGTTCCACGTAATTTCTGACCATTATCTACTACCTGGTTCACATAGCTTGTCAATCCTGCTAACAATAACGAAACTATCCACTCATCACTAATACCAAAACCAGTTCCACGTAATTTCTGACCATTATCTACTACCTGGTTCACATAGCTTGTCATCGAATCACAATTTTCTAGACGTATTGATATCAGTGTTCTCAATAAATTAATTCTTCTTGCAAAACCAGAATCGTCGAACATTGACTTCAGCTTCTGCCACAAGTCCACTGTTGTTTTTGCTTCTTTTACATGAACATACAAAGATGGATCAATCGTTAGAATTATCTTCGCTTTGGCCTTAAAATCTTCCACTGTAACTACTTCTGAAATACATTTCGCTAATCCTTCGAGAATAAGCACATTTTCGATAGCAAATCTCCGTAGTTGTCGCGACCTTTCAGCTTTGGCACATTTACTAGATAATTCGTTGCCATATTTATCATTTCTTCTCTGTCAACAACAACACTCAAAGGACTTTAACGACATGTGGGATTTATTCAGCGATTCCTGCACTGGGTACCTGGGCCCATAACCTGTTAAGTTTTTATTGCTAATTCGTACAGACAAACGAACAGGAAACAACAACTACTAAACAGTACACTGTACAGCATGTCGGTACAAAGATTTTACAACAACAAAGATATAGCACACACACATATATCGAAATCATTCAATATATTTTGACCAACTCACCAGTATTGGTTTAAATTACATAGGAAAGGCATTTGGGAAAGTTGACAAACAGGTGTGACTACAGAATTAACAAACAGATCTTCTAAAAACTGAGCGTTGTGGACTTTGTGATAACTAACTTGCTTAACAAAAACAGTTATTTATAGTTTCATAGTACAGTAGATTGCACGTTTGATATTTGGTGAATTTAGAGTTCTGTAGCAAAACAAGTGTATAGAGGGTCTTGTAATGGCCCTGTAGTTCCTAGAGATCGAGATAATTATTGGATCTTAAAGTAAATTGTGTGTCTGTAGACTTGAGCAGTAGAGTAAGGAAATTGTTTAATAAATTTTTGATCAGATCATATATATCAGACCTAGTGGTACTATTCCAGGTCAGTAGTATACTAGTGTAGTTACAGATTGTAGTTACAGCTATCAGGAATAAAGTAGATGTGTGAGTAGTCGGGTTAATCTATCCTAAATTAGAATCACTCAATAATAATCTAACAATGGTATTACCATATTTTAATCTGTAATATAGTATTGTTTTTGCTACTTTAAAATTTGCTTCGAAGGTAGAGGAGAGGGAAAGCGGGAAATAAATGAGGCACTCCCATGGTTTTGTCCACTTTATATTAGGGATGAATGGATCAGGGAAATGAGTGTAAGGAGGAGGGAGAAAGACGAAATGATTAGACTGTTGTTGGAAAGAGTCGGGGCAATTGAAGCTAAGCCTGTGGAGGCATGGCCTATTGTTGAAAAGCCTATGGAGACCTTGCTGTGGCAGATAGAGATGGTGGGTATGAATAAGTGAGAGATAAGGATGCTTGGAGCTGATAACAGGTTGTAGGGGAAAAATGGTAAACAGGATGAAAAAGTCAGACACTTCAGAAATTGTTGGGAAAAATAGGTTGGACCTGTTACCAGAGTCAGGAGGGGAGGAGCCCCATGTAGATGTAGGAGTAGGTAAGGTGCAGCAGACCTTTATGAATAGGGGCATACAAGGAAAAAATAGGAAGAAAAGTGTTCGGCTGCTAGGGGAGAGGTGTAGGCCCTCTTTTGCAGGATCAGCTGAGCACAGGTTACCAGGTCACAAGTTTTTTCAAATCTAGAGCATCTTTAGGTCAGGCAATAGAGGATATAGATTCACTTTGCAGGGGTTTCATCAAGGAAGATAGCGTAGTGATGGTAGGAGGTGTGGGGAACAGTATCAATAGAAATTATAATTATAGTATACGGAGTGATCTGAAGAAAGTGTTGAAGAAGGCACAGCACACTAGGGTGGAGCTCATGCAAGTCCTAAGCCACCATGACCTGCTGCTATTGAATCATGATGCGAGGCGGGTAAATGTTAAGATGGAGGTGCTGCTTGGGAACAGCATTAGTTGTGTCATGGGGGTTGTGCTGTGGAGACCATTGGTAGATGGATTTTTTTTTTTTTTTAACTGCTTAATGTCTCCTATAACAACTAGGTCTTTAGAGACAGGAAAGGATGGGGGGCAAGGAATGGGAAGGAATTCGGCCATGGCCTTCTGAAGGAAGCATCCCGGCATTCACCTGGAGTGATTTGGGGAAACCATGGAAAACCCAAATCTGGATGCCCAGATGGGGATTCGAACCGCCGTCCTCCGGAATGCGAGGCCAGAACGCTAGCCGTTACACCACCACGCTCGGTTTGGTAGATGGAGTTTCACTAGGCATGGCCTACACATAAATAGGGGCAAGGGAATACTTTCTGAGTTGTTGGCTAGGGTTATGAGGGAGCCCACTTCCAGTGGTGATGAGATGTGGATTGTGCCTTTTTTAGATTAAGGGCTGCTGGTGAGGGGGTAAAAATAGGTAATCATAGGTGTAGATCCATAGGTAGAAAAATCACTAGTACTAAAGAAATAGAAGAAGCTTTTGAAACAATAACAGAGGGGGGCAGATCTGGGGAGTCAAGTTAGTGCTGAAAATATCACAAAGCCAGTGATAAGAGTGTTACTGGTAAACTGTAGAAGTATAATGAACAAAGTGATGGAGTTTGCAAACCTAATAGAGATACATGAACTCAAGTAGTTATAGGGTTAGAGCCCTAGTTAAAAGAAGGACTTCTAGACAATGAGGTTTTTGCTGATTGTTACAGAGTATACCGCAGAGATAGGGGAGCAAGTGGGGAGGGGTATTCATACTGGTTAGCAAAGACTACTACAGTTCACTGGTGTTCAGAGATCGTGACCATGAGTTACTTCGGGTAGACTTCTGAGAAAATAAAAAATAAAAAGTCAGGGTGTTGGCTACTTGCTAGGGAGAAACTAAATTCTTATTCAGAGTTCAGAAGTGAGCATAGAATGGTTATTATTGGTGGGGATTTGAACTTGCCAGGTGTCAACTGGGTAGGAAATAAGATTAATAATACAAAGGAACAAAGATTTTCAAATACCTTAGTAAGTGAAGGAGGCTTTACACAGACGGTTGAGCAAAAAACACGGGGACCAAACATGATGGATATTTTCCCAATAAAGCCAGATGATAACCTAATGGGGTGTCAAGTAATCAAAAGAATAAGTGATCGTAATGCAGTTCTGATAGATATAAGGGGATCCAGTAAACCAATGGCAAGAATTGAAGGAGGAAATAGATACAATAATTAAAAGGCACAAATCTTGGATATGAAAATATATCTCACAGTTAATTATATTAAATAGAAGAATGGCACAAGTTCATTGGAGACAAAGTGGGAAGAGTTCAAGGAAATAATGAAAAAAAGGGCGAAGAAATGTTTATTCGAAAAGCAAGAATAAAGAGAAGTACAGAACCTTCATATTATAACTCAACAAGTGGTGTGGAGTCAATAAAATTGAAGTTATTCCCACCATATGTGTTGCAGTTTACTTCACTAAAAAACGGCCAATACTAACCAAAAAACTTAAAATCATGAGCCAAGAATTAAAGTGGCAAAAACAGACCAAATATTTAGGCATCACGGTAGATTCTAAACTTCTTTTCTGTGAACACATCCTGGACAGGAGAAGGCAGGGCCCGGCTACAATACAGAACTTCTATCTGATAGTTTACAGCATGGAATTATCAACTCTAACAAAATTGTGTATATATAAAACTGTCGTCCGCCCCGTCATCCTGTAGGGATGCCAGTTGTGGGGGACGGCAGCAGATTACAACTTGCTCCATCTACAGAGACTCCAAAACAGGTGGCTAAGGACCATCCTACGTGCACCAGTGTTAACGTCAACAGCTTTCGTACACAATGAGACTGACACAGAAACCATCCGAACAGAAATCTTTCGACAAACTAAAAAGTTTCATGAAAGAATAGAAAAATTCAGACAAACAGACGAGAAGTTCCATACCCTTGGCAACGTGATGCCATCGCACTGATACTCTCACCGAGTACCATTAAGTATTATATATCAGCCGGAATAGCACTGATATTATTATAAGAAAACTGTAGGGGTTTTTCCCATAAGGTCGTCATAGACGACCATAGCCATGTTTTTTCCCAAAAAGCGCAAATAAAAAGAGTCCCCCTACCTAGGTAGCAGGACATGCACAAACACACCGTTGAGGCAGCGACACAAAAAAGCGGGGAAACGTGAGAGTGAACAGTCAGTATTTAAGTCAATGAGACCTCCTGTCTCCATTTCGGCATGCTGCTAAAGATTTAATCTTAGAGAAAGTAATGTGGTATATTGATAACAGCTACAAAGTTTTCAAATGTAAGAGTTATTTGGAGAATTTTAACAAATTGTTTTCTTTCGTGAGCTTAAAAACTTTTAAATAAATTTTGAATGAATGAGAAGAATGTGTGCTTTCAGTTTAAATGGATTTTAAATGTAACCTTAAAAGATCGAAGCTCCGATTAGATAATTTTATTAAGGTTAGGGAATTGGAGTGAGAATTTTCTATACATAATTAAATTCATTTGTTTGAACTAATAAAGTATTTTTTCATTTTATTTATCAATTTAATGTTAATTAGCGACCATCAGCAAAAGAACCCATACAAAAAGTGACTGCACAGAAACTTTAAAGAATCACCATAAATCTTGTGGAGCAACATCCACCATGCAATTAAATCTTCTCGGGTGTCCAGCCGGATAGTGTTGTATAAACACGATGTTTTGATAGATAGCTCTGCTGTTTTCATCAGGTGTCAAATTCCTTCTAGCTGTCTTCACTGCCCAGACTGGCTTAGCTTTTTATTTTTTTTTTAATTCCCCACGGGTGAAGCCCAAGGGGTGGGCTGGAAGGGCCCTTTTCAGCAAAAGGTTGTTACTTATTTTATAACAGGCTTTATTTCATTTTAACAAAGATATACGACATAAAAGTTTTTACATATAAGCTTAAGATATAGAATTTTACTGAGGTATATGTATGGAAGAAGAACACAAGCTAGTTGAAAAATAAATTTTGAATGTTTAATATATAGAGTTAAAATTTTGCTTGATGCTTAATATTACTTGGAGGCTGATATTCTAACAAGATGTAATGTGATGAGATGGTGAATATACAATGAGATGATGATTATTTATATTTGTGTTTAATTGTGGGGCATGGAGAAAAGGGTGGGGGGGGGGGTTATGGTGCTCCAGGGGAATGTTAAGAGTCGTTTATCATCTGTTGATTTGTTGATTTACTCGTGTTTTAGGCAGTACAAGTTGTTCCATTAGTTGTTAATTCTAGTCAGCATCATCATTAACAATATCAATAGGACTGCAGTATGCTGGAAGTGGTTTAGTGTTTAGAGTAGACAGTATATCCAGTGTTTTTGGGTCTATTTAATCATCTGTGGACAGAATTTTGGCAAGGATGTGCAGAGGGTACACATATTTTTTCTTGGGGCGGATACATTGCTGGTTTTTTTCTGTAATCAGCAGGAAGAAATCGGGTTGGTGGAGATTTTTAGAGTAATTTAGAACGGAGTTTCAAAGGTCGATTCTGAAGGAGGTAAGCATCATTTGAGGGGGTTTAGGGTGGTAGATGCATTATAGTGTGAAAAATATGGCATTCAATTGATGTGATTTGCTGAAATGAGGAGAGGGGGGAAGAGATTATGGAGGTTACAAGTGAAGCATTTTCCATGAGGGGAACATTTTATATGTATGAACCAGAGTAGGGTGGGAGCTGTTAGAAAGTTTTGGGTGGAGGACTTATAATAAATTTACTCGTGATAGATTCTGTTTGAGGTTTGCTATGTGTTTGCCGAAATTGAAGGTATGATCGAGGTGTACACTGAGGTAGAAGTTTATAGGCGTGTTCAAAATTTGGATCTGTATGTGTTTTTTATCTTGAGAAGGGGTAGTGGTTTTGTGTTTGTAGAGCACTGCCTGTGTTTTTGTGGGGTTTGGCCGGATGCGCCACTTTTGCAGGTAAGATTGAAGGATCTGAAGGAATTACTTAGCAGCTGAGTTGATTGTTATGGTTGTACAGTAGGACAACCAGTAGACAATGTCGTCTGCATTGAGTGCAAGGAAACCAGCAGGTGGTCTGGGTATGGAGATGTCAGTGGTGTAAAAACTATACAGTAAGGAAGAAAAGACTGAGCCCTGGGGTACACCTGCTTGGGAGGAGAAGGGATGAGAGAGAGATTCCCTGACCTTCACATATCATGTGTGGTTTGATAAGAAATTACAGATTAGTTTTAGAAAACCAGAGGGGGAATGCCAAAGGAGTATAATTTGTATATTATTCCATTATGCCATATGGAGTCGAAGGCTCTGTTTATGTCAAAAAAAAAAATATAGCTAGGGTGCTGGAGCTGGAGTTGAAAGACTGTGTTATGGATGAGGTGAGATGGAGAAATGGGTCAGTGGTGGAATGGTGAGGACAAAAGCTGGATTGAATAGAGGGGATGATATTTAGTAAATTAGCAAAACTTTGGAGGTGGAGCAGGATGATTTTTTCAAATGTTTTCCCTATCACAGGAAGTGGTGAGATGGGCCTATAGGAAAGGGGATCGTGGGTTGGTTGGTTTGGTTTGGCGATCATGCTCACTTCCAAGAGGATGGGAAGTGTGAAAGGAGGAGAATGGAGTTGAAGAGAAGATAGAGTAGAGGTAAGATGATGTGGCAGGGAGATAAGGGAAGTAGAGAGCCTGTGATTTTATCATGTCAGGGTGTGGAGTTCCGACCCAAAAGGATCAAGGTTTCTCTTTCCTCCTCTGTAATTTCATCTAGTAGTTCAGCTTGAAGGTCTGTGGACACTGAAGGAGATTCAAGAAGTGAGGGTATAGAGGAGTCAACAATATGTCTGAAGGTTTCATCGAAGAGTGTGTCAGAGGGCAATTAATAGATTCCCTGCAGAGTTTCGGCAAACATGGCAACTTTTTCATCGTCGTAGGAGGAGCTGCTTTTACTGATGGTAAATGGTTGTGAAGGGTGGGAGTTCAGTCCAGTCAGAATTTTGAACCTCTTCCAGAACAGCCCTCCCTATTTGTAGTCAAGACTGTCACAGGTTTGTTGCCATTGTTGTTGTCGATGAAGGGTGATGGTCTTAAGAATTTTGGCATTTAGTCGATTCCATGCAGTCTGAAGCAAGGGTTTGGAATCATGTTTGAGTTTTCTATATAGACATCTTTTGGTCTTGATGAATGACAGAGCCTCTAGTGGAAGAGATGGTTTTTTTATGGGCGAATTTGCTTGGTGGGGATCGCTTCTTAGGCGGCGGTAGAAAAGGCAGTGTCAATCTCTTGTGCAATGTATTCAATGTCTGCCTGTGTGAGAATATGGAAGGGACGATGGAGCTAGGAAAGGATAAATGTACTGAAGGTTTGCCAGTCAGCATTTTGATAATCTTTTAGGGTGTGTGAGGTTTGGGAAGGATTAGCTCTAACAAATGAGGTTGTGAAAGTGAAGGGAATGTGGTCACTTGTGATAGTCTGAGCGAGAGCCACAGGGGATAAGGAGTTGTGGAGTGGTAGGCTGTTAGAATGTGGTCGGGGTGGAAAAGCCTAGTGAGGAGATGAATGTGGAGGAATGAATAGGATGGTGGCAGATATGAATAGAATGAAGGCAGTCAACTAGACTGCGGCCGTTGGTTTTGGTAAGGTGGTCGCCGAGAAATGTATGCCACACGTTGAAGTATCCAAGTATAATATAGTGCTGGAAGGTGGTGAAATATTCTAGTAAGGGAACAGGGATGGTATCAGAAGGATGGATGTAGAGTGATGCAATTATCAGTTGGGGTGAGTTTTTTGTAATAATTTTTGCGGTGACATATTCTAGGTCAGAAAAGCAGGAAGGGAGGGGAAGGAGGACTGCTGAGATGGACTTCATAGTTAATATGGCTACACCTCTGCGGGCCTCACCTGGCCTGTCATGGCGAAAGGTAAAGAACCAAGAGATTTGAATATTTGATTTCGGAGATGCATAGGTTTCCGCCAGGGCAGCAATATGGACGTTGTTGGCAACAAGTAAATGACGAAGTAAAGTCTTTTTGTGTCGGAAACCACCTATGTTTACAAAATAAAGTCGCAGCAAACTATTCATCATTGTCGGGTCAGGGGAAAAGGAGGAGGGGCTCTGGTGATGGTGAGGTGAGGTGAATCTGGTTGTTGTCCTGGGTAATTTTTACAGTCCTATTGAGGAATTGTCTGCATTGGTGTGACAAGTGTTTTGTGATGTCAGACTTTCTGTCTTGGAAGAGATTTACAAGAATAGCGTAGACTATATCATATATTATTATTATGTAGTCGATGTTATATTTTAATCACTCTTTTTTTATATAAGTAAAATATCGTACCAGATCATTTTTTTTTTTTTTTTTAAGTACTTGTAGAGAACAATAATAATAATACTATTTCTAATTTTCCATTTTACATTTAATTCACCTTATTTTCTTTTCAAACAAACTGAAGAATTACTCAGGTCCTTAGCTGATCAGTAAAGTTTATTTCAACACCTCACAAGATGCTAACTAAGCTCATACAGTCGTTTGCCAGCCAAAACTTTCTCTCGTTTTTCTCCTCTCGTCTCCATAACAACCAATTTTCTTTTTCTAAGAGTAATTATTCACTGGATGTTATACTATAACTAGTCGGATAATATCGTCCTTTAGGACTATTTCCTCAGTAGATTCAGAAACGATGGAGTCTGGAGGGGGGGGAGGGAATGTTTGTTCGGGCATTTAATTTTTGCGGACATGTCACGAGCTGTGGCTTCTTTTGGTTTGCTGGGGCATTTCATTGCTGTAGCATTATGGGGGCCTTTGCAATTGATGCATTGTGGTTTTTCCTCTTTTATAGGACATTTTTTTATGGGGTAGTCGCCTCCACAATGGATGCATGTGGGGTTGCGCTTGGAGCAGGAGGAAGAGGAGTGCTGATATGATAGACAGTGTGAACATTGGGGCTGGGAGAGGAGGGGGGAGGGGCATGGATGGCTCTGTTTGGTATCTGAACATTTGAAAGTAGAACCCCTCTTCTAGCAGATAATCTACTGTATACTTAGAGAATGTAATAATCCTAATCATCATAGTGGGGGAGTTTGTAGCTCTGGAGCGAATCCTAAAGACCTTGTGGAATTCTAGGCCTTGTTGGTTGAGTGTTTCACCAGTTTCTTCCTCCATTATATCAAAGTCCACACCTTTCACGACAATGGAGAAGGATGGTCGGCGAGCAGGGTGGTTGACTGGAAAGCTTGGAGTAGAGTACGTGATGGATATTTGGGTTCTGAGGGCGGTAGAGAATTTTTTCTGTAGGTCAGAGGTAGGGTCAGGAGCTCTAGTTTTAACAATTAGACTATTTCCGGTGGCCTTTAGGTATTCAATGGGCTTTTTGCTTGTTTGTTGGAATATTTGTGCCATGGATTTTTGGTTGATGTTTTGAGGGATGTTGTATACGAAATAAGTATCTAGAGGAGTGAGGGGAGTAGGGAGGGAAGGGTTGGGAGGTCAGAGGAGCTATAAGCAGGGGATACAGTGGTGATATCCATCGGAGAGGGAGTGGGTGATGTTGGGAAAGGGGGGAGGGAGGAGAGGGGGGCATAGAGCTGGAGGGTTTTGGTTTTGGATTGTTGAGTGATGGGATTGGTCAGAGTGACAGGCAGCCTGACTTTACTGCGAGAAGGAGGGTCACTAGTGCGGTTGGGTGAGCTGGGGTTAGATTGAAAAGCATGGGAGTAATTGGGAGGTTTGGGAGGATGGGAGGGCATTGTTTTGATGTTTTTTCTGTCACACAGACACAAGGGTTGAAGTGGGCACCGCAAAGTTTTGATAACCCTGGTGAACTCCCACACAGAGCAGCTCACAGGAGTGAAGCCAAAGACAGGTCCCTGGAACGCGAAAGTCCCTAACAGCCTTCTGTTGATGTTTATGATCAGAGTTATTGGTGATGCAAGGTATTGATGATGTTGGAACAGACGGGGTCTTGGAGATGTTGCCGGCACCATCAGAGTGATGGGCTGGCACAGGCTCGGAGTTTGCAGCAATAGGAGCATTATAGAAAAGCAGCAGCAGAAGGTCGTTCTGCCCTGCCCAGAGAAGCAGGACCCTGTATCCTACCAGTTGCAAAAGCTGAGGTGCTGGCAGAACACTTTTCCACCCAGCATGTAGAGGTAGCACATGAGCTGACAGAGGAGGAGGAACAAACCACAGAAAACATAAGGGAACAAGCCAGGACCATCAGAATAGCTCCAGATGAAGACAGCCCTGAACTAGCAACACCGGGAGAAGTGAAAAGAATAATCCACAGGCTCACAACAAGGAAATCGCCGCGAGACGACAAAATAGAAAACACACACCTAAAGCACCTCCTGGCTAAAGCAGTGGCACTTCTCACATGCATTATTAATGCTTGCATGACGCTAAGGCACTTCCAAGTGATCTGGAATCTCGCAAGGGTAACTGAAATCCCAAATTGTGGGAAGAACCACATGCTACCACAAAATTACCAGTCCATCAGTCTCATCTCATCCACAACTAAAGTACTTGAAAGGGTACTCTTCCAAAGAATAAAAACAAGCCTGTATGCGGAAAAAACAATTAGGATACAACAATTCGGCTTCCAAAGCCAGGTCTCAAGTACCACCCAGCTTCTATGACTGACGGATGACATCAGTAGGAACCTGAACTATTCCAAATTCACGGCAGCCGTCTTCATGGACATCGAGAAGGCATACAACAAGGTCTGGCATGCCAACCTGACATTCAAGCTCAGATCCCAGAGTCAAATACCCTTATGCTAAGTGCAACTGAAAGCTAGCTACCTGGAGAACAGGAAGTTCTACGTAACTATCGAAGGGCAAAAATCCTCTACATATGACATACCAGCTGGAATACCACAAGGATCCGTAATCATAGCCATATTTTTTAGTATATACACAAACAATGCCCCATTCGCACCATACGTCAATCTAGCCCAGTTTGCAGATGGTACCACCCTCTACTCCACTGGAAGGCAACATGAAATAAACATACAGCTCCTCCATTGAGTGGTGTCACAGAAACAAAATAAAAATCAACCCCACAAAATGCGCTGCCATCTACTTCACCATGAAAAGACCAATTCTCAGGACTCAGCTGAAAATAATGGGACAAGACATTCCATGGTCTGGCGACCACAAGTATCTAGGAGTGACATTAGACAAGAGACTAATATTCAATCGACATGTGTTGGATAGGAGAAAGAAATGTCTAGCCCTAGTGCTTAATCTCTTCCCTGTATTATATAGCAGGGAACTGACAATCAACACCAAACTTAGACTATATAAAACAGTAATCAGATCGTAGTTGCTCTACGGTTGTCAAGTCTGAGGCACAGCCTCAAAATCAAACAAATACGTCTACAAAACCGGTGCCTCAGGATAATGTACAGGGCCTCAAGGTATACACGAACAGCTGACCTCCACGCCGAAGATGAAATCTCTACGATATATCAGGAAATCCAGCAACAAACAACAAAAATGCACAACAACATAGGAAAACTATGGGACACAGAAGAATGGCTTGGGAACTGTAGTACCAAGGACATGGCATAAACACAAGGTGACCCTAAGCATTATATGAGACACAATCTGACAGCAGCCAAAGAAACGTGAATCCAGAAGGGGTTTTCCAAATAAGATAATCATGATGATCACAGCCCAGTTTAATCCCCAAAGTGTAAATAAACAGAGCCACCAAAACCGACCCTTACAAAAACACATGAAAACCAATAGCAAAGCTACCGACATAGCGGGGCAACACAAACAAGTCTTTGAGGCACAGACACCAAAAAAAAAAAAAGGGACCCGACACCTACCAACCACGTTCCTAACTAGCATCTTAACAATACTGCTAGCCACCAACTGATGACTTAAACAGTCAGTTATTTTAAAATAGCTAGATCCCGACAACAGGCATGGGACCAAGTCCTGAAACCGTTAACAACACCAGTAGAGAAAGCTATATAGATGACGCTGCTGGTGATGCTGCTGACCTGACACCTGATAAAGACAGCAGAGCTAGCTATCCAAACGTCGTGTTTATACAACACTATCCAGCTGGACACCCGAGAAGATTTTGTTGCATCAGTACGCCGGGAAAGTATCCACTCACAACATCCACCGTAACTATGACAGCACCTACAAAACATTAATAACATTAATTTTCCACTCCCATTATCGTGACGCATGGCAATAGTGAAGCTCAAAAATGATTACCATAACATAAATTTGCTATTTGCCACCTCTTCAAACTCCATTTTTCGCACTAAATCCAGCACTGGATGCAAGCTACCAGCAAAGAGAGAGCAGAGAGGTACACTGATCATTCCACCAAATAACAGGGAAAATATAATGAATGGGGGTGTAAGGGTTTTGAAGAGGCTATTTTAGCCTTTTCCAACCAAATGTCAACCTCACCTTCACGTGGTGCACCCTGTTTACACGGACGAGGCTCTGGCGACTGAAAGATTCCAGGTGTAAGGAATCACCCATTGCTTGCCAACGGCCTCTGAAAGGAGGGCGGAAGAGCAGGGAGTGGTTCAGGGCACCCTCCTGCCCTTGGGGTTGGAAACAGCCCCTAAAGGCGGATGAATCAGAAATGATCAACGGCATGGGGATGCAGAAGGCAATGGGAAACCACTGCATTAAAGACCCAAAGCGTATCCCAAGGACATGTAATCCTCTCAAATTACATATATATCATGATGGCTTCTTCCTGGGTAAAATATTCCGGAGGTAAAATAGTCCCCCAATCGGATCTCCGGGTGGGGACTGCTCAGGGAGGAGTCATCAGAATGGATAGAAACATTATACGAGTTGGAGCATGGAATGTTAGAAATATGAATAGGGCAGGTAGGTTAGAAAACTTAAAAAGGGAGATGGAACAACTTAAGTTAGATGTTGTTGGGATTAGTGATATTAAATGGAAGGATGCACAGGATTTCTGGTCTGGGGAACACAGGATAATTAGCACACAAGCTGTCAATGGAGTCACTGGTGTAGGATTTCTAATGAACAAGAAAGTAGGGAAACAGGTGAGTTATTATGAACAGTTTAGTGACAGGATTATTTTGATGAGGTTAGAAACTAAGTCCGTCTTAGCCACATTAGTACAAGTGTATATGCCAACGTCACAGGAAGATGATGAAGAAATAGAAAAAATATATACCGAAATTGAAGAATTAATTCAATATATGAAGGGGGAGGAAAATCTAATAATCATGGGTGATTGGAATGCAATAGTGGGAGAAGGAAAAGCGGGGAATACTGTAAGAAATTTTGGTCTAGGAGAAAGAAATGAGCGAGGAAGCAGGTTGCTAGAATTTTGTGAAAGATATAAGCTAGTAGTGGCAAACACACTGTTTAAGAACCATGCAAGAAGAATATACACCTGGAAACGTCCTGGCAATATAGGCAGATATCAGCTAGATTATATCATGGTCAAACAGAGATTCAGGAAACAAGTTCTAGACTGTAAAGCGTACCCAGGAGTAGACATAGACTCTGACCATAATTTGATAATAATGGAGTGCAGGCTGAAATTTAAGCGAATAAGGGAGCAGTATAAGCAGAACAGACTGGAAGTGAATAAACTGAAAAAATCTACGAGGGTTATTTTTTAAGTAAGGGCCGTTTTTATTTTTGTAAAAAGATACAAATACTTTTGTAAAAAAACTTTTATTTTCTGATTCTACACACTTTTACCTATTTTTCTACATAGTTGCCTTGTTTATTTAAGCACTTGTCACACCGTACAACTAAGTTTTTAATTCCCTCTTCAAAGAATTCGGCCGCCTGCTCCGACAGCCAAGAGTTCACGGCCGCTTTCACTTCATCGTCGTCATTGTAGCGCTGTCCGCCAAGATGGTGTTTCAGGTACCGGAAAAGGTGAAAATCGCTAGGAGCAAGGTCGGGGCTGTATGGTGGATGGTCCAAAACTTCCCAGCCAAAAGAATCAATCAAATCCCGAGTCTTTTGAGAGGTGTGAGGCTTAGCGTTATCGTGCAGGAGCAAAACTCCTTTTGTCAGCATGCCGCGCCTTTTGTTTTGAATTGCTCTGCGGAGCTTCTTTAGAGTTGCACAGTAGGCATCTGAGTTGATTGTCGTTCCTCGTGGCATAAAGTCTACTAGCAAAACACTGCGCCAGTCCCAGAACACAGTTGCCATAATCTTGCTCTTCGACAGCATCTGTTTGGCTTTGACCTTGACAGGTGAGGTTGTGTGTCGCCATTCCATCGATTTTCGCTTGCTTTCGGGAGTGATATGGGATACCCATGTTTCATCTCCAGTGACAATTTGACTCAACATGTCATCCCCTTCTTCCTCGTAACGAATCAAAGTCCAATGAAGTGGCAAATCTCTTCCCTTTGTGGTCCTCTGTGAGGAGTGTGGGTACTCACCGATAACACAGTTTCTTAAACTTTAGGTTTTCAGACACAATTTTGTACAAAACCGATCTTGAAACTTGTGGAAATTCCAAAGAAAGAGTAGAAATTGTGAATCTTCTGTCCTCACGAATCTTTGTTTCGACTGCAGACACCAAATCATCAGTGATCACAGAGGGCCGGCCTGAGCGTTCCTCGTCATGGACGTTTTGACGGCCATTTTTAAACTCTCTAACCCATTGATGCACTTTACCTTCACTCATTGCATTCAAGCCATAAACTTCTGTTAACTGACGATGAATTTCTGCAGCTGATAGGCTTCTCGCAGTCAAAAAACGTATCACTGACTGTATCTCATACGCGGCAGGCGATTCAATAATCGTAAACATTATAAAGTAGCACAACGATGCATACACGTCAGCTACAGAGCTGCAACTGGCATCAGTGTGAACGGGAAGGATGCCGGCAAGTGGCGCGGTGGATTGTTGTGGCGTCCGCGCGAACTACATGACTATATGCACGAACGGCCCTTACTTAAAAAAACAACCCTCGTAGCACAAGAGAAAAATTTGCAGAAATGGTAGAATTGGGTCTAAGAAATAACTCTGAAAGGTGCTCAACCGAGGACGAATGGAATGCATTAAAGACCGAAAAAATGAAAGCTGCTAAAGAAACATTAGGCTTTAGGGAACAAGCTGCCCGAAAACCTTGGATAACAGAAGAAATTTTGGAGCTGATGGATCAGAGGAGAAGGTACAAAAATACTCAGGATGAAGCAGAAAGAGAGCAGTAAAGGCAATTTAGAAATCAAATAATTAGGGAATGCAAAATAGCAAAAGAAAAATGACTACAAGCAAAATGTGAAGAAGTAGAAAAGGAAATGGTAATAGGTAAAGTAGATGTTGCCTATAGAAAGATCAAACAGAATTTTGGAGAAATGAAGAAAAGAGGTATGAACATTAAAGCTGCCGATGGGAAACCTCTTTTAAGCTCAGAAGATAGAGCTAACCGATGGAAAGAATACATTGAGAAACTGTTTGTTGGGGACGACTTGAACAATAGTGTAATGGAAAAGGAAGGTGATGTTGACATTGATGACTTAGGAGATCCTATTTGAGGACAGAATTTAATGAAGCTCAGAATGACTTGAAAGCAAATAAGGCAGTTGGAATTGATGAGATCCCTGCAGAACTTCTTAAATCCCTAAGAGAGGAAGGAATCGAAAGATTATTCAAGCTGATATCAAAAAGTTATGAAACAGGAGAAATTCCAACTGATTTTAATAAAAATATCATCTTCACACTTCCAAAGAAAGCACAAGCCGACAAATGTGATAATTATCGCACCATTAGTCTAACATCACATGCTTCAAAATTACTGACCAGAATAATATACAGAAGGATGGAAAGGGTAGTAGAAGAGATAGTAGGTGAAGATCAGTTTGGGTTTAGGAAAAATCGTGGTACAAAGGAAGCAATTCTGTCTTTAATATTAATACTAGAAGGGCGGCTCAAGAAAAACAAAGATACTTTTATGGCATATGTTGATTTAGAAAAAGCATTTGATAATGTTAGTTGGGACAAGATGTTCAAAATTTTAAAGAAGTCAGGTCTAAAGTATCGACATAGAAGAATACTCTATAAACTATATAAGAATCAAGTGGCTATAACAAAAGTAGAGAACCATGAAAGACATGCATCAGTTAAAAAGGGTGTGAGACAAGGTTGTAGTCTACCCCCGTTAATATTCAACTTGTACATAGAAGAAGCAATGACTAAAGTCAAAGAAAAATTTCCATGTGGCATAAGTTTTCAAGGAGAAAAAATCAGTATACTACGATTTGCTGATGACATTGCCTTGTTAGCAGAGAGGGCTGAGGATATTGAGAAGTTACTCAATGGCATGAAAAAAATACTGAAGGAAGATTTTGGACTGAATATAAATCAAAGCAAGACAAAAGTGAAGAAATGTAGCAGAAATGATACCAATACTAGTAGATTAAATATAAAAATAGGATCGGATGCAATAGGAGAAGTAAGTGAATTCTTTTACTTGGGAAGTAAAATTACAACCGATGGCAGAAGCAGGAATGATGTTAAAAGCAGAATAGCACTAGCAAAAAGAACATTCATGAAAAGGAGAAACCTTTTAGTTTCAAATATTGATCTAGGAATTAGAAAGAACTTTTTCAAACTCTTTGTGTGGAGCACAGCACTTTATGGTAGCGAAACATGGACTTTAGGAATACCGGAAATAAAGAAAATTAAAGCATTTGAAATGTGGTGCTACAGAAGAATGCTGAAAATTAAGTGGACAGACAAAGTAAGAAATAAATGAGTTTTGGAAATGATGGGTGAGAAAAGAAGTTTGTTGAATAAGCTTACAGAAAGAAGAGACAGGCTGGTAGGTCATATTTTGAGACATGATGGATTGGTTAATTTGTTAGTGGAGGGAACAGTTGAAGGTAAGAACTGTAGAGGAAGACAGAGATTAGAATATATGAAACAGATAACTGAGGACGTGGGCTGTAAGGGGTATGTAGAAATGAAGAGGTTAGCACAGGATAGGAAAGGATGGAGGATTGCATCAAACCAGTCAAAAGACTGACGACAGCAAAAAAAAAAAAAATAATGAATGATTATGTACATCTCAAAAGTTGGACATTATTTATGACACTAAAACAGTTTCACCATCAAACAATCTACCATTACATAGACATATGTATGTAGCTTAAATTCAAAATATAAAAAGACTTATTGGCAATGCACAACATTCTTATAAAATTTGGAAACTCCGAATAAATCAATGTAAAAAAAAATGATGAATATCTGTTTGTAATCTTCTTCTTATTAGCATTAATCCTGCAATGACAGCTTTAGTTGACTTCTTTTTTTCCATTTATCCCGATCTTCAGACGAGGCATTGGCTAGATGCATGTCCTCCCGCAAGGTATCCAGCCAGTGCTCCCTAGTACTCCCTCGTGGTCTTCTGCTCTCGAGAACTGTTCTTGCAGCTGTACCATCGCGGACAACCCTCTCACATTTTCACAAAGATTGGAGTCACACCAAATATCACCCGAAAGTTCTCATTCCTGATGCGATCCGATCTAGTGAGTCCCAGTGGCCAGCGAATCATCTTCGTTTCTATGACATGCAGCTGTTGTTCATGTCTTTTCTCGACTGGCCAACATTCGGTTCAATACAGTGACACTGGTCGAACGATGGTTCTGTAAAGTTATGATTTAAGGTACGGTGGCACCTTCCGAACGGATATTACTCCTGTGATTTGACGCCAATTTATCCAGGCAGTACTGACTATAATTCAGACAGCTGGGAGTATCTGACCATCTGAACAGATTACTGTTCCCTGATATTTGAACTCAGATGATACAGAGTCCAACGCCGTCGTTATTCACAGACCCATCACTTGGAACTCCACACTCCTCGTACCCGGTCTCCCATATATTAAGTCGCATGCCATTTTTATCAAGGAAAGTTATGTATTGTTGGATTTGTTTTTCCAACTCTTGTCGAGACTCGCAGGCAACTAGGTTATCATCGGCAGTGAGCAAAGTCCAGTAGTATCTCAAGTAACTGAAGAAATAAGTGAACATGAAGCAGTTCTGATTTATATTAGACAATTCAGTAAACCAGTAACTAAAATTGAAAGGGAAAGTAGGTACCATTATAAAAAATCTCAAATTTCGAAATTGAAGAGGTATTTCAGGGAAAGTTTCAGTAAATGGAAGGATGGCACAAGTACAGTGGAGTTGCAGTGGGAAGACTTCAAGAGTATAATAATACAGGGTGAGGAAATATTTATTCTAAAACAGAAAATAAAAATATGCACATTACCCATCAATTATAATAGGGAAGTGAGGCGATTAAAGAGTTTGTCGAGAAGAGAAGATAACAGAGTTAAGAGACAGCAAGGCACACGGGGGGGGGGGGAGGAAGGGCTAGGGGGCTCAAGCCCCCCCCCCCCAAAAGTAGGTCCACCTCCACCATTAAAATTTTGGAGACTTTTTTTTTAACTCTTTGGATTCGAGGCCCGAGGAGGCTATTTGCCCTACTCAAGCCCCCCCCCCCCCTCCAAAAAGCCAAAATTCACTGACCAAAGTCCGCTCAAGCCCCTCCCAAACCAAAATCCTGGATCCGCCACTGGCAAGGCAGAACAGCATAATTGTAACAACTAAATAAGGAATTAATAATAGGAAATTCGGTTGTCAAAGACATGTTTATGAAAGAATATTATTGGTGCAGGAGGACCACTGACAGATGTATCTAGAAATTTCTATAGCTACATTAGAAAACTAAAGACAAAGGAGGGTGTTGACACAATTATAGATAAGAATGGAGAAGAAGTTGCTGAGGATTCGAAAACGGCAGAAATCTTAAGTAACTGGTTTAGTGAGACAATTAGGTTGTATATCAGAGAAATATCTTTTCGATACAATTAGAAATGAGCAGACTAAGAAACTTTAAATTCACGCTGAGGATATCTTGAAGGAACTAAGGAAGCTAAAAAAGCATAAAGGGGTCGATGGAGATGATATTACTATGGATGTCTTAAAGATAGCAGGATGTGACGTACCTTATCTTGAAACACTATTTAAACTGAATCTGGATGCGTGTTGCTTGCAAGGGGACTGTAAAATTGCTATAACAGTACTGGTCCATAAAGGAGGGGTCAAAAATTCCAGGCCAATCAATTTAGCATCAGTGGTAGATAAATAAATGGAGTTATTGATATGCAACCACATCAGAAAAGTCTGTCAGGAATTTAAGTGATGTTGAAGTAAACAAAATGGCTTTTGTCAAGGATATTCATACAAATCTCAGATAGTAGGCTATATACAAGATATCTCGGATGAAATGGACAAGGGAGCCAAACTGATAGTGTAAAACTAAATCTTTAAAAGGATTTTGATGTAATGAGTTATGAAATGGTGCTAAATAAATTAAAAACAACAAGCGTGGTTGAAAATGTGATTTTTTGGGTTAGAAAGCAATAAGTTAGAGGAAATACAGTATCAAAAGAAGTGGAGATGAAAATGTGAGTGTCGTAGGGAAGCATATTGGGACCATTACTATTCGTTATGCTAATGAATGGTTGTGTTCATGGTTTATTACCAAAATTAAGGTTATTTGCATATAAAATATGCTATACAATAGGATCAAAATCCACTGGAACCAAATTTGTACGACCAAATGGTCAGCCTTATACGGCCGGTTGTCCATTAGAATAAAATTTCGTCCCAACCGTATTCGTCCAAGCAACATCCAATTTACGGCCAACCAGGTCGTCCGATAAACATCGTCCATAACATGTGAATCATATCCGACACATATTTGCCTTTCAGTCAGTGTTGCTTCAATAGCAAGTGAACAGGATGTTTTTACAAACACTATAGTCACTTATATTTCTAAAAAACAGAGTCTACCTTGTCCTAAAGAAATATTATGAGGGTCAGGGCTGTATTTTGAACGTGTAGACGCATAGGCTGAACCTGTGATTTGGGCCCTCCCCCGCAAATATTTTTAGATTTCACCCCTCATTTTCTCACTAAAAACTGGATTAAAAATTTTAAATTTGTTATTGAATTGTAGAAAATTTTACTACAATATACAGAATTTTCGAGAAAATCATTATGATATGGAATGAAATTTATTCACATCGCTCTGAACAGTTTTAGAAAAAAAAGAATGCAAAGTTGAGATTATGTCTATGTTGCGAAATATGAAAAAAACAATAGTTCAATTTTAAAAATGACATATTGTAAATTGAATTAAACATATAACAAAAAAAGCGAAATGGAGGAATACAACAAAAAAGCAAATTTTAGT
The DNA here is from genome assembly GCA_031002005.1 of Vandiemenella viatica. Lineage (NCBI taxonomy): Eukaryota > Metazoa > Arthropoda > Insecta > Orthoptera > Morabidae > Vandiemenella > Vandiemenella viatica. The sequence goes on along the minus strand of JARYHS010013630.1, from coordinate 167,682,790 downwards.
CATTCTTAATTCAAATCAAGTACTTTATCAAACAATCCATAACTTAAAATGAAAGTGAAGTGTCAAATAATTTGATGTTAAATATATAATAGGAGCCTATTGATAAAATAAATAGTAGTATAGGCCTGTAGTTTATTACAATCCTCAATTACATTTTTTAAAATTGTTTGTACACTTTACTGCTAAATGTTAGTCACTACGTAAATTTGAAAATTGCTTAATGGCTGCTTGGTTTGCACCTACACTTCTTATTAATGAAGCTAATTCCAGTATCATCACAAGTTAGTCGTCTTAAAATATCACTTCCAATGTTGAGATAAGTCAAATAATTGAGTCTCTCTTCTGACATGGAGCTTAAAAGCTTTCATTTGATCAACTTCAAATTTGAAAAAGACTTTCCTCATCTGCTGTTTGTAACCATAAGCGGTGAGTATGACCTTGGAGTGACTTTATCATTATGCTGTAAAGTTAGTACTTTTCAGTACAGGAGTAAATAAATTGTTGCTTTACAGTACACCAAAGGATTGAATTCTACTTGCATGAACGTGGGTTTTCGGGTTCACTCATATTTCAAGTATTAGAATACGTTTAAATAATTGTCTTAACTGTATTCATCTTATCTTATATTTATATATATATATATATATCTAAAAATAGAAGTGTGTACTCATATATTTCACTTTTCAGCCACCAATACTTAGCATAGATCACTGATGTTTGTGTGAGGAAGTAGCATGCAGTTTCCAATCATACACAACATTGGCCAAATGCCGATAGCTGTGGGGATGTGGAAGATATGAAGATTAAAGTTGGTCAATGCATGGCATTTTCATATTTCGACCAAAAATTTGTGTACCCTCATATTTCTCTTTCCTGACACAAATACATAGGATTGACCATTGATGTATGTGTGTGGTAGTAGCAGTGAATCTCCCATCTTGCACTCTGGTGGTTAAATGTCGGTAGCTGTGGGGGTGTAGGATATATGGTGGTTGAAAGTGTTCAACCTGCACCACTTTCATATTTCTGCCAAAGATGCATGTGTCTTGGTGTATCACTTTTCATCAAAAACTATACCGCAGATCACTGTCATTTGTGTGTGGTAGTAACACAGAGACACCTTTTGATCACAACGTTGGCTGAATTTCAGTAACTGTGGGAGTGTGGGAGATATTGTGGTTGAAAGTGGCCGATCAAGGATATTTTCATATTTCGACAAAAGATATGTGCCTCCGAATAGGTCACTTTTCTGCCACAACTACATAGCATAGACCATTGGTGTTTGTGTGTGGTAGTATTGTTGTTAGATGTCGGTAGCTATGAGGGTGCGTGAAGATATGTGGGTTGAAAGTGGTTGACCTGTGCCACTTTCATATTTCTGTGGCATGTGTCTTGGTGTATCATTTTTCAGCAAAAACTATATCGCAGATCACTGGCGTTTGTGCGTGGTAGTAACACAGAGTCACCTTTTGATCACAACGTTGGCTGAATTTCAATAACTGTGGGAGATATTGTGGTTCAAAGTGGCCGGTCAAGGATATTTTCGTATTTCGACTAAAGACATGTGTCTCCGCATATGTAACTTTTTTGCCACAATAGACCACTGGGGTTTGTGTGTGGTAGTAGAATCGTGTGTCCTGTCATGCACTATGGTTGTTAGATGTCGGTAGCTGTGGGGGTGTGGGAAGTATGGGGATTTAAAGTGGTCGACCTGCGGCAATTTCATATTTATGCCAAATACGCATGTGTCACGGTGTATCACTTATCAGTGAAAACTATCTATCGCAGATCACTGACGTTTGTGTGTGGTAGTAACACAGAGTCACCTTTCAATCACAACGTTGGCAGAATTTCAGTAACTGTGGGAGTGTGGGAGAGATGGTGGTTGAAAGTGGCCGGTCAAGAATATTTTCGTATTTTGACCGAAGACATGTGTCTCCGAATAGGTCACTATTCCACCACAACTACATAACATAGACCATTGGTGTTTTGTGTGGTAGTAGAACCATGTCTTCTGTCATGCACTGTGGTTGTTAGATGTCGGTAGCTGTGGGGGTGTGGGAGCTATGGGGGTTGAAAGTGGTCGACCTGTGGCAATTTCATTTTTCTGCTTCAGACGCATGTGTCTTGGTGTATAATTTTTCAGCGAAAACTATATATCGCAGATCACAGGCGTTTGTGTGTGGTAGTAACACAGTCACCTTTCGATCACAACGTTGGCCGAATTTCAGTTACTGTGGGATATTGGGAGATATGGTGGTTGAAATTGGCCGATCAAGGATATTATTCGTATTTCAACTGAAGACATGTGTGTCCGTAAATTTTACTTTGCTGCCTGAACTGCATAGCGCAGTTGACTGGCGGTTGTGTGTGGTAATAGCATCGAGTCTCCCATCGTGCACCATGGTGGTTAGATGTCGGTAGCTGCAAACCAAATTCTATACAAACAGGAACGAAGTCATGGGCACCAGCTAGTATATATATATAATTTGGTTTTGCGAATCTACCCAAGATATGATGCCTGAAATCATCAATTTGTTAAAAATTGTATCAACTATTCCAGTACCGGCATGCACCGGAGAACAATCATTTTCAGCATTACAGGAAATAAAAACTATTTGAGGAGTACCATGGCTCAGCAAAGATCGAATGATCGCATGGTAGTGCACGTAAACCAAGAAATAGCGGATGATGTGGACCTACAAGTTTTTTCAGATACATTTGTATTGCAGATCACAGATCACAGATCACATTTGCATTGAGTAAAATTGATATTACATAATTTAAAAATGTAGCGTCTTAAAAAGGCTTATTAATGTTGATTTGTTGATCATACAATTCTTAGTAAAACTGTGTACATGAAGTATGTGTTAATACATATAGCCAGCTAATAAAAATTATTCTACACACTGTTGATTTCATTTTTATATTATTATTATTTTGATAGTTATCCGTTCTTTATTGTTCAATGTAGTATTTTTTACACAATTTTTTTTACCTCCTCTGTATATTAATTACTAGCTGTGCTGCGACTTCATGCACGTAGCGATCCTTGCGGACACAAATCAAATACAATAATAAACTCCTGATTTCTAATAGGAAGAGACAAATTATTGGTTATCAATCTATTGCTATTATAAAGTTGAAAATCTATAACTTTGTAACTCAATCACCTAAAAAAAGGCCGAACTCATTTCAATGAAATTTAGTGTGTTTTTTGGCCTGGAACAGAATTTAGAAAATTCAATATCTTTCTCTGCTACTCTGGCTGTCTGATCGCTTATTACTTGGAATCTACTGGACGGATTGAGATGCGATTTTCACTAGAATGTAACACTATTTGGTGCCTGTGATTTCGTTCATATTTGTCAAGGATTTTGAAGGTTTTTAAAATATCGAGATAGGCGAATACTTTATAAACTATATAAGAATCAAGTGGCTAAGTAGTGAACCATGAGAGACATGCATCAGTTAAAAAGGGTGTAAGACAAGGTTTTAGTCTATCCTCGTTAATATTCAACTTGTATATAGAAGAAGCAATAATGAAAGCAAAAGAAAAATTTTCATGTGGCATAAGTATTTATGGAGAAAAAATCAGTATGCTACGATTTGCTGATGAAATGTTAGCAGAACAGGCTGAGGAAATTGAGAAGTAACTGAATAGTATAAACAAAATACTGAAGGAAGATTTTGGACTAAATATAAATCAAAGTAAGACAAAAGTGATGAAATGTAGCAGAAATGATACCAATACTAGCAGAAAATATAAAAATGGGATCTGTTGAATAGGAGAATTCTGTTACTTGGGAAGATAAAATACAACCGATGGCCGAAGCAGGAATGATGTTAAAAGCAGAATAGCACTAGCAAAAAGAGCCTTCAAGAAAAAGAGAAATCTTTTAGTTTCAAACATTGATCTAGGAATTATAAAAACTTTCTAAAAATTTATGTGTGGTGCACAGCACTTTATGGCAGTGAACCATGAACTTTAGAAAAACAGAAAGAAAAAAATTGAAGCATTTGAAATGCGGTACTGCAGAAGAATGGTGAAAATTAAGTGGACAGACAAAGTATGAAGTGAATGAGTTTTGGAAATGATGGGTGAGAAAAGAAGTTTGTGGAAGTTACAGAAAGAATATTGGTTAATTTACAAGTGGGGGAACAGTCAAAGGTAAGAACTATAGAGGAAGGCAGAGATTTGAAGCAGATAATTGACGACATGGGTTGTAAGGGATATGTAGAGATGAAGAGGTTAGCTCAAGATAGGAAGTGATGGAGGACTGCGTCAAGCCAGTCGAAAGACTGATGGCAGAAAAAAAAAATTGCATGAAACCCTAAATGTATTATGGATACAAAGTAGCGCATGTTATTCCCTGCCAATTTAGCAACCCACCAGTAATAGTCTCGTCGAAACTAGTTCACACTCTTTTCCGGTTAAAAAAAAAAAAGTGTCATCAAGTGGGCATGAGCACCCACAAGGTTTTCTAACCCCTGTACCTACTCCTAACGTGAAATCGCTTTCTACGTAATAACGTTATATACTTCAGATTTTAATTGTAGAGTGAGCTTATTAGGTTTAATTAATGAGTCAAATTTGATTTCTTTCATTTTCTTACCTTGGAAGTTATTGAAATTCAATATTTTATTTCGACCAAACACCCAGACATCAAAATTCCACTGTACTTCCAGTAATACTAGAGACAAGTTATTTGGCACACATATATGGTTTCATCCCAAAATCATAAGAAAAGTCTAATATTTGAGTTTTTTCCTATATTTATCTAATTACAATCCCAAACGTGAAAAATTCTGCCACATATTTGCGGCTTAGTTGCTTTGCTCTGGATGAAGCTAGATGACTAATTTTTTAATGCATAAAGATCACCAAGTTTAACTAATATCTTAAACTTTACTTTGGTCCTATGCTTAGTTTTGAAGTTACTAGTAATTTATTTATAGTGGTAGTTAATCTTCATTGCTCGGCTACGACACACACCCATTGTTTTCAAAGAGTGGGGCATTGTTAGTGATGTATATTGATATCTTCAATTCTGAAATGTTCTTCTTCACCGATTTTCGAATGGAATCATTACATTTGAGCGGCGATTCAGAATAAGCGATAAACTTATAAAAAGAAATGAGATCCCACAAAAACAATTCTTGTAAAAATAGACAAAGTCTCATGCTCGTGTAGTGACGAAAGTTATGAGATCCCCTTCTGAACCAAGCCTACACTTTACAGTGTGTATTGACTTCACTTTGTGAAACATAATAGTTTTTATCGGTGTTGTAGATCGTTTATTTAGATTTTTTTTAAAAGTGTCGACTTGGCCATTATGCACGTCATAATTTTTATTGAAATTGAAGGCGTAATATATCCCTGTCAAATTCGAAAAACAGCGAGGGAAATCTTGGTTTTTATGTATTTGTAAGTTTGATAAAACAAAACATGTAAAGTGTTTATATAAGTTCACTAAAACATGGCGCGCATAATGGCCAAGTCACCACAAATTTTTATTTTTTTTTAACTCTAAATAAACGGTCTATAATACCGATAGAAACCATTATATCTCAAAAAAGCGAAGTGAATACACATTGTAAAGTGTAGACTTGGCTCAGAAGGAGATCTCATAACTTTTTGTCACTACACGGGCACGAGACTTGGCCTATTTTTACAAGAATTGTTTTTGGGGGATACATTTTACAAAAACACCCAGTTCGCTTGGTGTTAAAACAACAATGTCAGATCGGCAATATGTATCAGACGTTATTCGGCTGCAGTGGACGAGGTTAATCGGCCCAACTGGTCGGCCGTCAAATCGGGCGTTATTCGGCCGAATTCGGCTCGGACGAAATTCGGTGCCAGTGGACTATCGGCCTTATTTGTCTCGGGTTTAGTCGGTTATATTCGGCCGTATATGCCCTACCACTCGGTAGGTAGTAGCCTAAAAGTTTCTCAGTATCCGTAATAAATACTATATGAGCATTAAATTAAGATAAAACGTGAATATTTAACTGTCAGGAAAGTAACAGCTGTTTACCATTTGGTCAAATTCGCCCGACTACTCACATTTCAATGGGATTCGTCGTACTAGGTAGTATTCGGCCATATACCACCGAGTAGGTCGTGTCCATTCGATGTATAGCAAAGCGTTTGCCTTTCTGGGGTTCTGTCAGTCATATTCGGCCGAACACAGCCGATTGTTGGGTCGGATGAATTCAGTTTCAATGGACTGCCGGCCTGAGTGATTGCTGTCTAATCCGCCAAATTCGAACCCATGTGCAACCAATTACATCAAGTAAATGTGAATATTAAGGCAATATACGACCACATAAATAAATTAATGGACGTGCCTCAATCTCACCGTGATAATGCCACAATGGAATTCGCTGCTATTTTCGAGAAAGCTCGAAAAATTTTGGAAGAACTGAATGTTGAATTTAAACGTGCTCGAATAGTGGAAAGGCAGATGAAATCAACCATCTGAAAATGCAGGATATCTATCATCATACCATATTTAGACTCAACCATTTCATCTCTGAAAATACGATTTTCTTCTACATATGAAAAACATTTTCGTTTATACAGCTACACCCAGATAATGTAAGAAAATTGGAACAACCTTAATTTTTAGCCATGGCAGAAAAAATACGGAACTTTTATGGATATCTTCAGCAGAATTTTATGTCCGAGACTTTCAAGACCGACGAAGTGAGTGATGCGGCAATAAATGAATTACTTATTACACACGCAGATCTCATTGCTGAAGCCACCACTTTTTATTCAGCGGTGTTCGAGGCAATCAACCTTGGTCTAATTATTTTAACTACAACATGTAGCACAGAACGGTCATTTAGTATTTTACGATGGCTTAAGTCAACAGTGAGATGTTATAGGTCTATGGTTGCTCAGTGTTCATAGGAAAAGGGTAGAAGAGGACACTGAATTTATTGACAAGGTGTGGAACAAATTTGGACAACAACCTAGACGCCTTAAGTTATTATACAAACAAGGATTTAATAATAATATTTTTCTCTCTCAATCTTTTTCTGCCATGCCATGGGAAGCAAGTGAACTCCTTGCACCAACTGCCAAATTTCAAGACGTTAGGCAGCTGGTTTTGAGTATTACTACATCCACAGTTAAATATATTTATGTCCTTTTGGTTGGATAAAAGGAAAAATAATCTCATTTTAATATAAGTGAATTTGAGACCAAAAAAAAGCAAAAAGAAAAGCATCAGAACAAGCATATGGTAGAAATTTTCGGAGAGGTCATAGAGGCTAGGTCAATCTTTGGGGAAAAAAAAATAATAATGTTAATAAAATGATAATGCTGATTTTTTTATTGTTAGCAGCAAGAAAATGAACTCGTGCGGAAGATTTTCAGTAAATTAATCGAAATACCGATTGGAAGTCGACGCAAGATGGTTTTTACTTTATGTAATTTGTTTGAGGCTTCCCCGTTGTGTTTAAATGGAGACTTTTATATTATTACATAATTTATGTTAAATTCGGGACTGCCCGATTATCAAAACCTACTAGAAACTTATACTAACCTGTTAAAATTAGAATTAATTGCTTCAATATAATATCCTCTTGAAGTTTTGCGCTCTTGTTTGGCGGAAAATTCGCCACAAATTAAATTTAAAATGCCAAAATATGACAGGCTGCGCAACTGCGAAATGGTACCAGCACTCCAAGAGTAACATAAAAATTATCGTTGCCGGGATCATATCAATATAAGCAGTTTTGGGGGATTGCACGACTTTCAGAAATACCAAAGTAAATTAAATTCGATATGGTTGATTCCGTGTCAGGAATGGTTTATTCGTATATTGAGTTACGACATAACCATGATGAGGACCATGCGAACATGAAGAAAAAAATACTAATATGGATTCAGGAGAGTCTGTTATAGAAAGAATGATACAGGAAATTCTAGCTATTTTTTTGGGAAGGATAGAGATTAGTATAAGTAACATTGATGACAAATTTAATGCCCTTCAAAATAATATTTATGGCAAATTTAGTGCACTTCGAACAGATTATGATGACAAATTTAATGCCCCTCAAAGTAATATTGATGACAAATTTAGAGCTATCTAATCAATTATTACGGAGAAACGCGTTTCCCTGATACAGCATAACAACAAAAGAACCTTGACTGAATTTCGTGGCGTTAAATTCCAAACTAGATGAAGTACAACAAGGATTCAAGGATATAAACAATAAAGCAGAGGAGAAAATTGAAATGGAAGGAGTGTCTGTGAGAAAACGTAAATTATTACAGTCTAGAGCAGTGTTTCCCAACCTTTTTTGGGTCATGTCCCACTTTTAACATTTTTTTTTTTTTTTTTGCCACCATACATAATTTTTAATAAAAAAATTATTTGTTATTAAAGAAACTCATATAGGATGGTTTTTGAAAGAAAACACTTTAATATCTATTGTCATAAAACACAGTAGGGCCTAAGTAAAATTTAAAAAAAAACATATAATGAAATACTAAAATTCAAATTCAAAAGATTTTTAATAAAGATTTATTATGGAAATTTAGTGTGATCTTTTTAAGAATTTGCTATATTTTGCTATATCTAACATTGCATTTAAATAACCCGAAGATAAAGCGGTAAAGTCGTATCAAGTCAATTTCTAAATTGCCCCCCTAGAAAAAAACAAATTGCCCCCCCCCCCCCCCGTGGGGCGTGGGCCCCACGTTGGGAAACACTGGTCTAGAGGCAATGCGAAGATCACTGAGGAATTCGACCATGTAACAAACTTGTCTGGTCCAAGGATCAAACAGTATTGTAGAAAAGACATAAAAGAGAATGGACGAATATGATCACGTACAATAACATGAGAATGACATAGAAAGGGGTGAAAATAATGTGTAAGGAGGTGATAATTTTTCCAAGAGAAATAAAGATGACAATCAAGACAATGGTTATTGAAAAATAAATGGTAGAGAAGGAGAAGAAAATGCAGCGAAAACAGAAGATACACAGGCAATTGACAGAAAAGGGAAAGAAAAACTACTCACAACCATAATCAAAAGATGTAAGGAAGTAAGAAGACATGAGGCTTTGTGGCGGGACCAAGGAAGAAATAGAGTGAAATATGTAGAAGAACATTAGAGAAAGCTACCAAATGGATTAAATCTTTACAGGAAAGAAAAAATCGTTTTGAAACATAAGGAACGTATTATGAATAAAAGTGATTAATATTACAACCCTAAAACCTTTTGAGTTATTGTGGTTGTTAGAGTTGGAGTGCATTAGGGGTCTACCAACTGAACACAGGAGTCGGAGGGAGTACAAAGAAGGGCTGCTAGATTTGATTTTGAATTTACTGCAGAACAAAATCAGTAACCAATATGATAAAAGTGCTGGAAGACGGGAGAAGGATGAAGAGCGTCATGGGAGTGTACAAGGTCTATAATGGCGATGAGGCGTTGAAACAATTTAAAATTGAAATTTGTAAATGGCATAAAAAGGTGGGTACAGGAAAGGGGAAAACATGGGTTAGTAGGGAAATTTCGGTCACAGCGTGTTCTCCACCGCAATTAAATTAAACAACCAGTTCCCTCTTTGCTCATTAATAGAATATTACCTACATTGTCGTTTGGTTGGTTTTCTAATTATTTGAAGGACTGGTAGGGAATAAAAAAAAATGAATTATATTACTCACATTTTTTCTGTCTTAATTGCATGGCAATACAATGATTTTCTGTTATATGTACTTGTGAGATAATTAATTAGTTATTCAGTTTTATAAAGATATATGATGTAAAAATAATGTGTTTTTGCACCGACGACCATACATCAAAACAAGAGATCAAGTAGCAAAAGGATAAACTTGTAATTCAGGTTTGTGGTATTTTATCAAAAAAAAAAAATCCGGAAGATGTTGTCGAATTACAAGCAGTAAGACGGCTGGTTTTGAGCATGGAGGAAGGAAGGTAGAGGAGACGAAATAACGCTAAATCTGTGTAACCTCATAAAATCTCGTCTGCTACCGCGCATGCGCGGCGGCCATAGGAATCACCCCAAAATATTGGGCTGTTTGCACTGTTTTTTCTGATGTGAGTATTTCATTTTCTAATATTTCGAAGTTTATTATAATGCCAAGCAGGGGCGTATCCAGCGAGGGGCAGAGGGGGGCTGCTGCCCCCCCCCTATAAGAAAAATTAAGTTGCCTTCAGTACGCTTCGACGAGTGAAGAACTAGTTCAGGAGCACTTTGGGAGAGAAAGATTGACTGGATTATGTCTGATGAGTGTGCATCGAAATTTCGTGAAAGAACACCATGAGATATTGACAAACAAAATTATTGAAATTGAAAATCCGAGACAATTAATGTTTACATAAAAAACTAACTGACTTACGGTCTTAATTAACTACATAGTAGGTCCTTAGATTAAGTAGTTGGGTTACCATATTAATCAATGATAAAAATAGTTTCCTGAATAGGTTTGAGTTTGGTTTTGTAATGTCATGTTTCAGTCCCCCACCCCACTTCCTCGAAACCAAAATGAGTTGCCCCCCCTAGTTCAAATCCTGCCCCCCTCTAGTTCAAATCCTGCCCCCCTCTAGTTCTGATCCTGGATACGCCCTTGATGCCAAGTTGTGTTACATACGGTTGCAGAAAAAGAAAAGATAGGAAACAACCTGGAATAACGTTTCGTAACTAAATAACATTGTAATTATTGTACTTGAAGTTTTTGATAGATAACTACAAGATTGGAGTCTTTCGCTATAAATTTATTTATTGCTCTTAATAGGATGATATCGTTCTCAAATGTTTGTTGGTGTAGTGTAGACAATCATCATATGTTACTACTTTGCACCTAAAAGGCTAGCCATATTGTAAACAAGTGCTGAAAGTCTAATTTAAGCAGGTCAAGTTTACATCGCGATTCAGTGAATGTGCATGCTTTAGTCCAGTTTCAGTTTACACTGAAAGTGTATGATGAAATTAATTGTGATAATTTGTGCTGTGTGAACTACTAAACTTGATGAAGCAAACGTTGTTGTTACCCGAAATATAGTTCGCAATGCATTTCAAGTGTTTAGATCTGTCCATATAGTTTGATTTTGTAGCGGCAATATTAACGGAAATGTGGTTAGGTTGAAATGCGGCGTGTACCATAAGCGTACAAACAATAAATTTATTATTAGCTGTTAGTAATTTCATGAGCACCATTTTAGTGACACAACGTGTATCGCGATGTAAACTACTCCCATCTAAGCTTCTGACTTTTGATGTATGGTAAGAAGATAAATGCACTGATGTTGCCAGCAAAGCTATGTAGACCATTAATAGCACAATATCTTCTAAGTAAGCTCAGAAGCTATGAGGTCTTTTGAAGGGTTCTATTTATTTATTTTTTAAGTTCTAATCATTGACTTAACCAAACCTAACCACCCCAATTTGGAGACAGCATATCTCGAGAACTAAGCGAGATATCGAAAAAAATTATTTTTTCACTTTCGATTTATCCCGTCGTGTTACATAGGAATCTATAATCAAATTTCACCTTAGGGAAATTTTTTTTTTCATTCCGAAATTCCTCACTTTTGAGACAGTATATCTTGAGAACTAAACAAGATATCAAAAAACGTTATTCTTCATTTTTTATCTGTCTCGTACATAATAATCCATCATCAAATTGCGCTGCCACGGTTGTCTAGTGATTCCCTTGAGGTTTTTGTGTCTATTGCCCGTGTTTCTACGGGCGACCGATATGGTAACCTCCCCATCCCACTTCTCTCTACCCGGCTTCAATCCAGTGCGTAGTGAATGTCCCTTGCGTCATCTCTATATCTTCCTTCCTCCATGGTTTTGAGTAGTACTACTTCTATAGTAAAATATCTTAGGTCTTTTAGGTTGAAGAAACGGAAAAATAATATCATTTTAAGATAAGTGTATCAGTGTCCAAAAAAAAAAAAAAAAAAAAAAAAAAAAAAAAAAAAAAAAGGAGAAAACATCAGAGAGTAGTCGTAGTCTGTCTTTAGAAAAAAAGGATAAAGTTAATAAAATGATAATTTAAATTATTTATTGTTAAAATCAAGAAAATTGAACTCTAGTGGAAGATTTGTAATATTGGAAATTAATCCCAATACCGATTACAAGTCGACGCAATCTGACTTTTTTACTTTGTGGAATTTGATGGAGGTTCCCAAGTTGTTTATATAAATGCCATTTGCATTCTTCAAGAAGACAGATTTTTTTTTGGATAGATGATCAGGTGGTGATTTTTATTATTATTTTGTTAATGATCAATTGGAATAAAGAATAAGCGAATTTAAATCGAGACTTTTACATTATTATATAATTTATATTATATAATTATATTATATAATTTATATTATATAATTATATTATATATTATAAGTAAATAAAATTCTATATGGCAGTTTCCGTGTCAGGACTGGTTTATTTTAAGGACTGGACTCGTATATTGAGTTATGACACCACCTCCCGGCGCCCATGGCAGTAAAATAATTTTACATGAAAATGAACATGATGTATATGTAATTGTCATCAGGATATAATTCTCATCAGAGTTATTAAAAACAAAAATAATCATTAGAACATCATTACAGCTGATGTTCATTTAAGATTAGACATGCCAAATAATTTTCAACCAAATAACTATTTATTTAGTAGGCCTAAGCTAGTAATTTTTAAATAGATCTTATAAAAACTGTGCTATATATACAGTTTATCTAATGTTTTCCAAAGAAAAATTATCACCCAAGGCAATTATATATCAGAGGAAGACATATCTTATATTCAATCACACACTAATATGATATTGAAACAGACTGCCAATAAAATATTATTACAATCAAAAAAAAAAAATGTTACTGCTGTAATGAAAGTAAAAAAATCGCAAACCTTGGTAACAATGAATAGTTCTTCACGTTTGATTTTTCCTGAATCAAACCATTTCTTCAGTACTTTTCCAATTGCAGCTTCATTCATGTACACATATGCAGTATCAATATGTCTGTATCCACATTCAAGTGCTGCGTTTAGTGCTGCCTCAACTTGTTCATCCGTTGCCTGAAAGAATCGCAATATTAATTTTTATTGTCATTTCAGCAAGGAATTTATTTCGAATCTCTAAAAATTCGTTTTGTATCAGGCGACATAAGGTTAAAACAGGACCTGTATGGAGGACTGCGGTAGTGTTCAAAGTTTTATATTAATAAATAACACAAATACATTTCTTAAAAATAGAGACAGTAATTTGGGTACAAGCAGGGCCCGCTCTAGCGGTTTTGCCGCCCCGGACAAATAGACAAATTGCCGCCCCTTAATATTATGTAGAATTATACATTTTTTAAAAAAATAATTATTTTTTAATCGAATAAAATATTAAATTTTAATAAAATCATTTATTCATAAATAAACTTATTGAATTTTGATTTAGCGGCACAAAATAGAGAAATTAATTATGAAATATCTGTACATAGCCACAAATTAACCATATTTTTTACATTTTTAAATGCTATTACAGGTGTATATTATCACACAAACAATCTAAATGCCATTATTTTGAAAATAAAACGAGATTACATCAGATACGCTAAAATCACAAAAAAACTTTTTTTTCTTACTTTCAGGTTGCGAATTTTTTATTACATCTTAAAATTTACTTCATCAGCAATTTCATACTCAATTGCCAAAATGGCTAAATCATTAAACTATCAATTTCTTGGTTTTTCGTAAATGCTTAGCAAGGCGTCGTATACATCTCCCAAATGAAATTTTAAATGGTTTAATGCCTCTATCCTACTCTCCCATCTAGTGTCACTCCATGTTTTTTCAAAGTTGAACCCTCAACATGCTTTAAAAGTATTGCCCATCGAAAAGTAGATGCCAAAAATAATTAATATATTTTTTGGAGCATGTTGAAGAAATTAGCGGCATCCAAGGATGCTTTTGCCATTAATAACATGATTGAGAGAATGGCTACTACACGGAACATTGAATACTAGCGAACTGTATTGTTTAATTCTAGATTGCACTCCTGCTTTATTGCCCCTCATATTGGACCCGTTGTCAGTCCCTGTCCTCTGATATCCTGCAAATTTAAACACAAGTCATTAAGTTCTCCAACTATAACGTCAGACATTTGTTTTCTTGTGGATCTTTCGACTGGTAAGAAGCCTTAAAAGCTTTCATTAATTTTAATTTCAACATCAGGATTAAATTTATTGGTTGAAACATATCTGATTACAAGAGTAATTTGCTGTATCTTACTAAAGTCAGGAGTACAGTTTAAAATTATGGAAAATATTTGAATTTTTTTATTTTATTAGTAACATGAGACATTACGCTTTAATGCAGCAGATCTACTATCCTGGTTTGTATATTTTTCCCAGTCTCTACTTTTTAGAGCACTCAACGGACGTGATCTTCCATAATGGGATCGTATTCAGACAGTAACTCAACTATTTTTAAGAATTTACCTTTATTATGCTCAAACAACTTGTCGCTTGTATCTTGAAAAACCAGTCAACTTTTACCAAGCATTTTGGTAATTGCAACAATTCTTAGAAGCACCTCATTCCAATGATTTATTTTGGCATTAATAACTCTTTGAGTGGCAGCATCTACAGTTTTACAACCATTTAATATTTTTTGCCTGAATATGATTTTCGAAATTTCATGCTCTTTTAAAGTATCAACTTTTACCAAGCATTTTGGTAATTGCAACAATTCTTAGAAGCACCTCATTCCAATGATTTATTTTGGCATTAATAACTCTTTGAGTGGCAGCATCTACAGTTTTACAAAAATTTAATATTTTTTGCCTGAATATGATTTTCGAAATTTCATGCTCTTTTAAAGTTTCGTCGAGGTGCTTCCATTTTTTATAACCCTCTTTTGAGAGAGAACTAACTAAACAGCCGAAAATTTTGCAACAGAAGCAGTAAACGCAGTTTTGTGAAAGATAGTAAGTAGCTAATCTCGCAATATTTGCTCTTCGTTGCTTATAATTCGTGCATAATATTTTGCGCTAAAATGTCGATCTGTGTCATTGGAAGGAAATTTGTAATTATGCAATAGTTTAGGTGGACCTTGACTTACTAAAAAACCTTCTTACGGCCTCTCGTAAAATTCTTGGTCACAAAGTTTTAAAACGCCTTCTGTGAGTCTCACGTCGGTGTCAGTTCCAGTTGGTTTAGAAACTTTGTTCATTTGTTTGCTATTATTCTCTGACGATTCTGTACTTCTTTTGTATCCCGACCCGATATTGGATTCTAAGATTTGTTTTGGTAAACCCTGAATACAGTATATTTTTTTAACGCGCCAGATTGATTCTGCCTTTCCGCTTCCTTTTCCAACCTTCTTTTTTTTTTGTACTGGTAACCAGATAGTTTTCTTTGACCGCCAGACATTTTGGAAGAGGCACGCACGTAACTCAAACAATATACACTATAAAATAATATAAAAAGTAAATATTTATCCTTGTCCTAAATAAGCTAAAACCATAACTAAGATAAATTATTCTCAGTCGATATAAAAAAATATTTATGCACAACACAAAATATTTCCCATACCCTGTAAACAGAAAGAAAGTCTAGTGTTACTACACAGTCAAAGCGTATTCGCGGAGGATACTATCCGTACATTTGCTGCAAATACAGAAACCGTGTATACAGAATGGCAATTTCTATAGGCTTAAACGGAAAACGTTCCAAGTTCACAAACAAACAAACAATAAAATGATGTTGTGGAGTGATTGTCGCGCAATGCACTTATTAAACTAACTGACAAAGTTATTCACATTAACTAAAATAGTTAATGAATTTCTTTTTGTTGAGACGATTTACAAATGCAGCAATTAGAATATCTGTAAACCGCATTCGTATATATAATAAGCATCATGGGTTATTAGGGGAGAGGGGGGGAAATACACGCACCTAAGGAAAAATCGATTTAAATTGTTCATTATCTCATTAAAAACCTAAGAAAACCACTGCATACCATACTTTGGACATTTATCGACCTGTTCCAACTGGCTGAAAATAGTTATGAACATTACTTTAATTTTTATAATTAAAATAAAAAAAAGTGCAAACGCGTGGTATTACCCACCGCTGAGGGTAATGACACGCATGGGATGGGGTAATAACACGCAAAACAAACAATGCATAATAATGGACAATACACATTATTTTTTATTACTATATTAGTTTAGTTTGTTGACGAATACATTAATGAACAAAATAATAATGTATTTTAAACATGTATTTTTATTAGGCTAAGTGTTTATAGGCGTGAAAAAGAGTTCAGTTTCATTTATAACAATCATCACACTTGTAACCTTTTGGAGTGTTCCAGCCACTACATTCTTTATGGCTCCACCTACTACATGAAACACATCTGTACCATAGTTCTCCATCTTTTCCAAACTCTCCGCAAACTAAACAGACATCTAAAAACGCCGTTGGATTAACATCATCCATTTCGGTAGCATCATGAATGTCCTTTAGGTCATCTTGGATGTTACTTTCACTTTCTAGTTCCAGTTTCCTATTGCATGCTGTCTGTTTCTTCTTTGAGCCATTCTTAAGCAGTAGAATAGTGCGCTTATCTTCTTTATCCGTTAGTTTTCTTTTCTTATTTTCTTTGGCTTTCTTTTTCGTGGCTTCTTTTGCTTTCTTTATTGATAACTCCATTTGCAGTTTTTCCTTCTCTGGGGTTGCTGTAAGGATCACTGACTTTCCCTTTGCTTTCCTTTATCTTGTTTTGTCTTAGGAATAACTTCTTTTTGTTTTGGAATAGGAGAAATGTCAGATACACTAATATGATTGTCACTTGAACTTTTAGTTGATTTTGTTGAGACCTCTTCAACCAAAAGTGGAACATCTTCTGCCGATGATCCAGGAATCTGTTCTTGACTACGTGCTGAGATAACTGTTTCCTGTATAGAGGCAACCACACCATTTCCATTTGTTGCATTCGAGATCCCTTCTTCTTCAAGGACAATGTCCCTGAAGGTCTCATATTGTTCTAAGTCAACACGTTGAAATTTGTGTGGATTTAAAGGACAAATTCCACATGCCTTGAACCCCGACTGTCCTTTGTCCATAGTAGCAACCTTAATGTATGCCTTATTAAAAAGTTCAGCTAACTCATAAGGTGTAATTTTTTGATACACCCTTGACTTCATATACAGGTCACACTCTCGATTAAAGGCTGATTTCAAAGAAGAAAAGAAAGTAACGTCAAGCGGTTGAAGCTTGTGAGAAGTGTGTGGAGGTATGGTTACCATGACAATAGAATTTTTTTTACAGAATTCAAAAATATCAAGTGAAATGTGACTACTGTGATTATCTAAAATCAGCAGAACCGGGTCGTCAACAGATGATTTTACATGCTTCTGGAAATGCAGGAGCCATTCAAAAAATAATGACTCATTGGACCAACCATTGACAGAACAACCATATATTGCTCCAACTGGTCCACCTTTACTTAAGACATGTGACATTCTTTTCCTGGGGAAGATGAACATAGGGGGAATGTACGTGCCAGCAGCGCTGAAACAACATATTGCTGTAACGTTTTTCCCCCTTTCCCAAGAGGTAGCCCCTCCTATTTGTTTAACACCTTTAGGAGCCAAAATTCTGTTAGGCTTTTGTACGGTATTTATGCCCGTTTCATCGACATTGAACACTCGACCCTCTTTAAATTTATATTTTCCAAAGACATGCTCAACATTTTTAAAATATGCATTAACCTGTTCTTCATTAAATGCCTGTATTCTATTAATGCTAGTTGCTTCAGGTTTTCTCGGGCTAATACTCGGGTTTCTTTTTAAAAACAGAGCTAGCCAATCCCTTCCAGCTAATCTTGATGACTTATCAAAATTGTTTGGGATCTTGTTAGCCTCTGCGAACTCAAACGCAATCTTTCGCAGCTGGATGCTTGTAATGCCGTAAAACAGCTTGGCCATCGTAATAACATGATCCCTAATCTCATTTTCCTGTTCAATAGAAAATGTGGGTTTTTTCCCAAGTTTTGGCCCCGTGGTATTTTTTGCTCTCATTCGTGTACGCAGAGTAGCTTCGTGAATCCCAAAAGTTCTTGATACTTCTCTTATTTTTTCCCCGATTTTATGGCTTCAAGACACTTGCGAAGTTCCTCTTGGGTCCATTTTGCTTTCTGCGTTTTCCTTTTATAATATCTAGTCATCTGAAATAAAAAAAATAAATTAAAAACACGTTCGAATTGAAGACATAACTTACTAATTTTATTATGATGGGGTAATACCACGCACTTGAAGAGCCGCGTGCTATTACCCCAAAGCGAGTTCGCTGACTGAACTAACCACAACTCGGCTCTTAGTTCAAATACTTCGACAAATCTACACTTATATGAAAGGTTACATCTACGGCTAGTAGTTTATGTGCAAAACATTACATAAAAGCAACTTATAGTAGCACTTACCTTCCAAAATACAGCTGACAGAAATTACATCAAACACAGCGAAAAAAGACTTCACACTACTGCTGCCACAAGACAACTGGAAAATGGTTGGCGGAAGTGGCGCTGCAATTGTTGTGCCTGCTAGAAAAGTACACCAACAATCGGGCACAGCCTGCGACATTCAAACTGCGTAATTCAGCCTGCGTGTGATTACCTCCATGCGTGTATTTCCCCCGCTCTCCCCTATATCTTAGCAGTTAACATTCTAAATCGAATATACTAATGGTATGTGCAGTAACTAATCGGTAATCAGCAGCTGGTAATGTTATTTATTTATTAATGATTGTAAGTACTGTCCCACGCCCACTAAACTACAGTATTTTCACAAGTGATCAAAGCTAGCGTATGTAATTTAACCCAACCATAACACTTACAATGCCTGTATCTAATTTGTACAAAAAATCTGTGAGGCTCGGATTACGAGAAGAAATTATTATGCAAAGTATTCCACTTCGATTTCCAATAACTAAGATCCATATTGATTTGGTTTATCAATTCAATAAAATAAATACTCAGCACCTCGCGCCAAGCACTATCGATTCCATGTATTAGAGCCTAGCTGCAATTGCGAAAAACACTCCTTTTCACCGGGTCTAGTAACTTGTGGGCAGTATAACGTAGGAATCAGTGCAGGTAGCCGAGGGCAGGTGTAACAGCCTCCATCCACCGCGCTTCGCTTCTGTTGTGCGCTTTTGTCGTTGTGCGCTTATGTCGTATATCCAACTAAATAACAGTTTAATCATAGATGTACTTACCTTTAGAAATTATGAAATCCTGAAGTAAATTTTATGAACTTCCACTTATCACTAATAACGTAATAGTAATACTAATGCTGTTGTGTAATGAAACACTTTTATAATTAGCAATAATAAGCAAGTTGAGACAGCAAAAGTCGAAACAGCGTTCTACTCGCGTGCTAAGGCTCAATTCACACAGAAGGGACGTGGTGCGGACTTCGGGCTGAGACATGACACGGACGCGGCGCATTTTGAAGTTGCTCCTACAGAGGCGGCTGGGCAACGCCGCGCCCCTTTGAGGTCCGCGCCTTGTCTCTTCGAAGTCTCTAGGGGCGCACCCAAATAGCTAAGAAGTTTTTAACGAACGAAAAATTCGGTATGTGGATTTTTTTTATTAATTGGGTATTTAACACATTAATATTATTAATATTTTTCTCACACTTACAGCCGAAATGGTGCCCCTAAATTTTAGCGCCCCGGGCAAATGCCCGGCTTGCCCCCCCCCCTAGAGCGGGCCCTGGTACAAGGTATATTGGATGAGAAAATCCATTTTAAGGTGATCAGGTAGACAAAGTTTTGAGCGTCATCGAACAGATGATGTTACATTTTGGGAAT
Organism: Vandiemenella viatica; assembly: GCA_031002005.1. Lineage (NCBI taxonomy): Eukaryota > Metazoa > Arthropoda > Insecta > Orthoptera > Morabidae > Vandiemenella > Vandiemenella viatica. The sequence continues at coordinate 167,662,929 of JARYHS010013630.1, read as the reverse complement.
AAAGCGGAAAAAAATTCCAGAAAATACAATCAACAACCTCAATTAAAGGAAGTATTGGAAATTTAACTAAAAAAAACTATTTTCTCGGCACCTATATAGATTTTAATACGATTTTTCGCGTCAAAACAGTAATTTGAAATTAAGATGGTAATAGTTTAAATAATACCACTTTTAGATAATAATCTAAATTAAACATGTTTAGAATATAATTAAAGTGAAGAATAAAGAAAAATAATAAGAACAGTTCAGTCAAATACATTCCAATCGTTCTGACGACGAAAACAAGAAGTTGAATATGGCACCAGGGGTCAGAATAGAACATGGTATTAACAGTAACAGGTTAGCCAGGTAGCAAGAGGTAGCAAATGCTATGGCCTCGCGCCTATTGGTGGCCCCGCTCTCTTCACATTTTCAATGGACCCCGTCCTGTTTTAATCCGGCTCTGTGTACTAAACCTAAAATTTCTTGAAAGGGGCATACTAAATAAATGAAGGCGGATTTAAAATTAATAAAAATAGTGCAAGTCCCATTTAAAAAAATGAAAGGAAACGAAAGATATTTAATTTTGAAATCCAGTCAAGGAGGAAACTCAGATGCAATTGACGTTTGGTCCAAAAAAAAAAAATGAATACAGATTAAAACAGTAGTCTCCACCACACGAACCAAAAATTTTAAAGAAATTATGAAAATATTACTTTTAAAATTTCTTCAGCTTAAACCATTGAGAACTTTAAATTACATGTCATAACAGGAAATGTCCCTGAGGCTTTACAGCAGCCCGACTGCTAAACTTCACCTGGGAGGAATGAAACCTCAAAAAAAATCTTGGCTCACAGCGATTTTTAAGAGATTAATGAGTAAAGGTTTCGTCGATGCTACGGCTGTTGTTAAGTTTTAAAATATCGGGTTTTCGATATATCGATATTTTTAAAAGAAACAAAACAAAGAAAAAAAAAAGAAGATATATCGATTTTAACGGAAACATATCATATAAAAATAAGGCCAATTCTCGTGGTTGTTTAATGCTGAAAAATTGTCTGATATTCTTCAGAACCAAGTCTTCGCTTTCTGAAACAGAATGGTTTCTCACGGCGTTATGGATAGATTTTTTTAAGTGGTCAATTATGGATGTCATAATTTCTACTAAAATGAAAGGCATAATGTGTATGATTTACTCTAACACTTTGGAAATCCGAAAGAAATTCGAAGGAAATATTTGTTTTTGCAAATTTTTAAAATTGATAATGCATCACAGTACAGGCATTTTTTTGTCAGAAGTTTTACTATCATATACACAATGGCCAAGTATTTTTTTTTTTTTTTACAAGAATTGATATTTGTGGAATTTCATTTCTTTTTGTTAGTTGATAGTTTAATCTCAGCGGTATTACTTTTTTATCTAAATTTTGCACCTTAGCAAACGTCTGTTATCTGGATTTCTCAAAATTCCTGATAACAAACAATTTTCAAGACGGAATACTTCCCTCAGCCAAGGACGTACCCAGAATTAGCTTCAAGATGGGGCATGAAAGGGAAAAATGTTTGTTGAAAATGGTTTTACGTGAGAAAAAAATTAAACACATATTTAAATTAGTTAAGATCTAATCTGTTAGGGTTCAGGCTAAATTTTAATAATATTTATTTTTCAATATACCCATGGAGCAAGGAAATATATGGAGGAGAAATGACGTTAAATCTGTGACGCCGCCTCTAACCCGGGGCGCACATTGAGCTGCGTGGCGCAGTAGGGGCAACGCAGAGCAGGGCAGGGCAGCATAGACTGGCAGTTATTCGCGCATATTAGAGCGCAGTTTCGTGCGGCAGTTTACAAAGCATTGTGTTGTGCAAAAAACCGACAATAAAGTGTAACCAAAAACATGTTGACGCAAAAATTCGATTTTTGATTTCTGAATCAGATTGGGATGCCGAGCTTGGAAAATTGTTATTACTTTAACAGAAGCTGAGTTATATAAGACTATGCAAAAGTGAGTATATGAAAAGAAGGAACTCTCATCTGGCTTTTGCAGTGACAAGAGAATTCTCAAAAGATAATTTCCGGATGACTCGAGCGGAGATTCACGGCATAATGTAACATGTTATTTTCTCGACAAAGCTCAAGTATCTATTAGAACTGAAGTTAATCTCGCAGTATTTTCGTGGTTATTTATTTAATTATTTAGCGTTTTACGGTACATGATATTTATAAGAATGTATTTCTCTTTTATTTCATATTATATTTTTAAGAAAACTACATAACAGAACGTAAGAAATACTTGAAACTAAAAAAGCAGTGTTCAACAGATTATTCGGGAAATTTTCTTCACAAGAATCCTCCCAAAAAAATTGTTTTCAAGGACACTATTGAAAGATGTAGTACAAATAATAAGAAAACAAATAATTTAATAATAGCCCATATATCAATCTTTTTCTAAAGTTTTATTAAAAATGAATGCAAAAGGAGAAAATAAAATTGTAAGTGGACAATTATATGAAAATAAATGCTGAATTTACTAGCCACTTGTTGGGCTCATTGTCCATTCTTGTTTAAATTTAATTTTCATGCATTAATTACGACTGATATTGTGAATTGCAGGTTGGTTACGCACCAATTTAATCAATTTTTCCTATCCCATAGTTGAAAATGATTATAAGTAAAGCAAGATTATTCATAACGCAAGAAGTGATACGTTGTAAACCGGCACGAGTGAGCTGCGTGGCACAGTTTATGTGTCGTGATCACAACGTCGCGCAGGCCACGTGCGGCGCAGTACTGCGCTGCCCTGCTCTGCGTCTCAATACGCGCTGTTCCGCCCCAAAACATAGTCACAGAAACTGTGCTGCGCTGCGCTGCGTCGACTGCGCGTCAATGTGCGCCCGGCCTAACTCTCGGCTGATACTGCGCATGCGCGGTGGCGGCAGCGGCCATATTGCGAATCCATACAAATGCAATGTTCACATTGTGTATGATGCTTTGATTATTTCATTTTCTAATGTGTATAAGTGTTTTATAATGCCATCTTGTGTTGCATAAGGGACAAAGAATTTATCTATTATTGTTAGTAATTTCATGAGAACCATGTTAGTGACAAAACGTGAATCGCGATGGAAACTACTTCCAGCTATTCCCAATTAAGCTTACAATGTATGGTAACAAGATAATTATTCTTATTCTGGCATAGGCCGCACACAATGCTCATATCATGTATATGTCAAATTCACAAAATTTACATAATTTTCATAATTTTTTTAAACAAACAAATAATACCTCTCCATCTGTCTTAAAACTTTCAGGAATGTACATATGTTTGATGCACAACACAAAGTTTGGCTTTGTAACAAACAGGACGGCCAATTCCTTCCTTCAATGTGTTCGAGTGTTACAAGACGAATTTCCATCAAAAGTGTAGTATGCCCCATGCACTGTATGAATCACTATCAATAGTAGCGTCTTCCATCACTCTGTACGGACTTGGGAGAAATTATGCTCCCAACTGTCCCCGTTGCTAGTAGCAGACACCGTATGACATCTCAGAGGGCCAGACGTGCGTGATAATTTTTTCTATTTTTCTGCCGTGTGTGTTTTTAACGTGTGTCTATGACTGCTTGACTCACGTTTCTGTGTGCGACATCCTTTTTAAATGCAAACTGCCTTCCGTGTCGGTGAGTGCTTCTGGAGTATCTTCTGTTAACACTGAACCATGGGCGTATCCAGCGAGGGGCAGAGGGGGGCTGCTGCCCCCCCTAGAAGAAAAATTAAGTTGCTTCGACGTGTGAAGAACTAGTTCAGGAGCACTTTGGGAGAGAAAGATTGACTGGATTATGTCTGACGAGTGTACATCGAAATTTCGTGAAAGAACACCATGAGATATTGACAAACAAAATTATTGAAATTGAAAATCCGAGACAATAAATGTTTACATAAAAAACTAACTGACTTATCATCTTAATTAACTACATAGTAGGTCCTTAGATTAAGTAGTTGGGTTACTATATTAATCAATGATAAAAATAGTTTCCTGAATAGGTTTGAGTTTGATTTTGTAATGTTTCAGTCCCCGACCCCACTTCTTCGAAACCAAAATGAGTTGCCCCCCCCCCTAGTTCAAATCCTGCCCCCCTTTAGTTCTGATCATGGATACGCCCTTGCACTGAACTGTATGTTGCAAATTTCTGATTTCATTGTTTGGTCACTCTCTAAATCACCTGTATTTTAATGGTAAAGTTATGCAGACTACTTTTCCGATTGTTGTTTCTAACAAAACAGACAATTTGTACAAATTTCGTCCTTGATTAAGTTGACCAGACGTCCCGCTTTTGGCGGGACAGTCCCGACTTTAAAGCGGGGTTTAGACGACCGGACCGGATCTGAAAAAACGGGCCCGATAAAACGGGTGCTCCGCCCCTCCGACCTGAGAATACGTGACGTGTAAATGCAGCACCGGACCAGATGTGGGCGGGGCGACGTGATCGGGTGATCGGGTCAAAAATACTCCCGATATCGGGTCCCCCCACCTTTCCGCACTTACAACTGCACGTGACCCGCGCTCCAAGTCACCCCCTCCACCTCATTGTTATTCTCTGTCGCTGGCTTATTTGTTTAATGTGTTGTGGTGTTTGTTCATTTCACTTGATTATTCTATTCAGCAATGGAAAAGGAAAAAGATAACCGACAAAAAGAATGTATTACCAACATGCTTCAGGCTCTCAAATCTTTAAAACATTTATGGGACCCAAGCAACGAACTGTATTTTAATAAAGATCTTAGTAGGCAGCAAGGGCATGGCCGGCATTACACTGTAAAAGATCTTTTTCCAAGATCTTTTATAAAACATTTTATCATATTTCTTTTATCAAAGATATTTTATGATATTTTTTCAGTCCCATTACACTATATAAAATTTTTCGTCATAGTTCTTTGAAATGAATGAAGTAAACCTGAAAGCTTTTGCAGACGCAGTTAGTGTAATTGTCACAACATGCATTTTATTGAAAATAAAGAAGATAAGTAAACATATTTAGGTTAGACCGTGGATTACGAGACTTGATATGATAGGAGTTCATCAAAGTTTAGTGAAAGAGCTGCAATATGAGGACATGGCAAATTATAAAAGTTATGGTCGATGCTGAAGAATAGGTCCAATAAATTCTTACCAAAACATTTCCATAAATTTCTACATCAGAATTATTTCTCCATGTATACAATTGGGTGTTTGTTTTTACGATGTATGTGCCATGGGTTTTACTCGATTGCTGGTCGCGGATCTACACCATTCTGTAATATAGCACACGCCCTGGTCTGCGCATTCCGTCTGTTATTACTGTATTCCAGAAACCTGCCAAATACTAGTTTCTTAACACATTAATTTTCTTTTTTACGTTTTTTAAGGTACAGCCTTCTATCATAGCACTAATTAACTTTGCGTAAGTATTCACCTTTTTATTACTAATCGTATAGTCTACATGTTTCTGACTTTACATTTCCTTCTGTTCATACCCAAGACAGGAGGAGGATGAGGAGGGTCATGGGAGTGTACAGGGTGTATACTGGCGATGAGGCATGGAAAGATATTGCAGTAGGTATGAAAAGTAGTTCATGGCAGGGAAAAGATGACCATGACCACAAGCTGGCACTCGATTTCAGGCACAAGGGTGTGAGAAGATTTTCTTTTTTAGGTAAGGTTGTCAGGGATTGGAATGAGTTACCAAGGGGAATGATGAATAACTTACAGAAAACGTTAAAAGAATTTAAAGTTAAAATTTGTAGAGGGCAAATGTAGGATGGTGCAGGATAGGGGGAAGTTGGGTGTGTAGGGAAATTGCCACCGGAGCGTGTGCTCCATTGCAATTAAATTAAAATTTTAAAAAAATTTATAAATATAGATTTTCGTGGATTTGGCAGTAATAACCAACTTTGTTAATGTCCCTTGCGCCATTTTCTTTTTTTACGTTTGCAGGGTGCTGAAATCTTTTATAAAATGTAATGCCAACGTCTTACAATTTATAAAAGAAATCATTTATAAAATATGCCCCATTACACCGTAAAATATTTTATCAAAGATCTTTTACAGTGTAATGCCGGCCTATGAAGCTCTTCTATAAATGTACAGAAACATTAGGCCGTCTGCGACCTTAAAAGATCTTTAAAAATGTTAGAAAACATGAGGAATTGAACATGAGAATTTGAAAATCTGGGCGTGACAATATGCACACCAACAATCTGTGAGAGCTGACATAGTTTCGGAAGAAAAAAAGGACCGGGTACCTCGTACCGGAACAATTTGTCCCGCGGCGTTTTAAAAAAGTCCCGATTTTTTGAAAGAATGCATGACAAGCTAGGGAACGGCGGGAGAAGGAGAAGGGAATATACGGCTTTCAGCGGCCATGTTGCTATCTCGTCAGTATATGAGTTTTATATTATTTTTGTTAATTTTATAATGTTAAACTTTAATAAAAACAAATAATTGTTGAGAACTGATTATCGAGAAGTGATTATCAAGAACTGCTTATCGAAGGTCGCATTGTTGATCAGTTGTTAACATTCGACCACCATAGTTTAGACTTAATGAACATTTTTGACACTGGCGATGACGAAAATCAGAGTCAACAGAGAAAACATTTTGTAGCTGTCTCTCAGACGATACACATTGTGCTGCGTACTAGTGTTAGTTAAACAAGTGATGTTAACAAATTAGCTTTTCAGATAAGTTAGGTAAGTAATTTATTTCATGAATACATAAATGTTCTTGAATTAGCAGACAGTCCTCGTATTATTTATACTGTATTTTATAGAGGCGTCCAAAAGTCTAGCACCGGCCACAAAAGTGACACGACTTACATCACGGCAAATTCAGAACTTAATTGGATTGATGTGCAAAAATCATTCGATCATATTACTCAAAATTTTCCGTATAGTAAGATTTCCGAAAATGATCTTTTTAATGAAGTATCATTATTAAAAAAATATATTGACAAGGAAAAGTTTAAATTTTGGTCTTCAGCAAAAGTCAAAATAAAGAACAAATGGTTAGAAATATTTCATAATTCTGAAACAAACAATAGTGCACTAAAAATTATATAATACGCGCTGTCCTTACCAGGAACTAATACTGCGACTGAACGCGTTGTTTCTACGGTAAATAAAGTGTGGACATCAGAAAAGTTAGAATTTAGTACTGAGACTTTGAAGGCCATATAATGTGTAAAATATAATTTAACAAAGTCTTGTAAAAAATTTCACAAACTTTTAAACAATGACAGCAATCTACTGAAAAAAATTCACTTAAATGAGAAATATGTCAATGAATAAAATACTATACATAATTTGTTGATGTATTATATTACAATACTATTTTTGCGTTATATAAAAATTTTTTTGCTCCATATAGACCAATTTTTTAATCAAGAACACCCCCCCTCCCCCCCCCCCCCCCCCCCCCCCCCGTCAATGGTGTACCGCTTTACCAATGTTAAAATCTGGTCACTTTATCCTTGATGGATGAAATTAAAGTATTTTTAATAATGTACACCAAGTTTGGTAAATTTGGATAATTTTTAACGATTTTATGTATTTTTATGAAATTTTGGTAAAATTGTACAATTTTAACACTAATTTACAATATTTACAGGGTCGTTTCAAACGTAATGAGAATCTGGACCCTACTTATCCATATTAGGTGGGGATGACGTGCAGTTGTTTTCCTCCTTTGGGAGATTCGTGCGTGAATTCGTGCTTTATATTGAACTGTCTAGTCTAGCATTCCGGAAGATGGGAACTCGATTTTCGACCTCATTGTCCTATTTCATATATTGCTTCATAACTTACATCACCTTCCTACAGCTGGCCTCAGTAGCGTAGAGGCTACAGTACTGGCCCCTCGTTCCTAAGGTCGCCGGTTCCAGTCCGGCCGAGGTGATGGGTGTTTAAGTCAGGGCCGCCGTAAGCGGGCGTGCAAGGCGTGCACCGCACGCGGGCGGCACATCGAGGGGGGCGGCAAATCGAGTGATCGACAGTCGTCGCCCAGCGATAGTTGCCACTCCATCGTCGCCGCGACGAAATTTGCAGTGTATTATGTAGCGGGCGACCTTTTTTTTTTTTAGCTCAACAGTTGCTTTGGCCGGCCGACGACACTCGGGATGGCAACAATTGGGGCGGCAAAAAATGATCAAAGGGGCGGCAATCTCACAGTGTTTTGACCGGGTTCGGAAATTTTCGAGATCCACCACTGGCTGTAGTTAGACAGGGGGCGGCAAAATTGGTATTGCACGCGGGCGCTCAAACAGCTAGCGGCGGGCCTGGTTTAAGTGTTGTGTGTGTGAATGTAGTGTCAAAATGCTATAATCACAGCACAATTATTAACAGCAGCAGTCCCAGTTGGTCCTGCAAATCCTTGCACGTTTGTTGAGCTGTGTGGTGGCTCATAAATACCAGAACTAAATAACACACGTGTTTCAAGCCTTTGGAGCTAAATGCTGGTGTGGACTCGAATTTTAGACGCTAGGTTCGTTTGGGGACCACCTTGACACTCAGATTATTAGGATGGTATAGGAAAAACATAATGCTAACACCGTTTTCTCGACTCAAGTTACCGAATGTTGATATCAGCCACGAAGATTAGTTTAAAGCATTCGAGAACAGAATGACAGCATTTTTTAAAAATTTGTTTTAGCCTCCAGAGTCTGCTTTTTCGAGCAGCTACTCTCATTCTAAGTTTTTGTTATTGATGCTGTAGTAAATGCATTCCAAACCCTGACCATCATCACATATAGATGATTATCCGACTTAAGACTACCCCACAAAATACAACCACTTCGCCTTTAATTTGATTTAATTTAATTGCAATGGAGCACAGGCTACGGTGGCAATTTCCCTACACACCCATCTTCCCCCTATCGGGTATTATCTAACAGGCAATACCGCTCGCTTCGCGCTTTTAACGTGTCGTCATAGTGACGTCACGTTCACGTACAGTCAATTTTTGTGACTATTCGGCCGCTGGTAAGCGGCCGCAGACGTCCCATAACACATCAAACACTGGACATCTGGTTGTGTTATCGGACATCCGCGGCCGCTTACCAGCGGCCGCCTGCATCTGATCCACCTTCAGGATATCAGTTTATGTTGATATTGTACAGTTTTAAATTATTGTGACCGCCGTACCGACGGCATAATACACACAAAAATTGACTGTACGTGAACGTGACATCACTATGACGACACGTTAACAGCGCGAAGCGAGCGGTATTGCCTGTTAGATAACCCCCCCCCCCCCCCATCCTGCACCTACCAACATTTGCCCTCTACAAATTTTATCTTTAAATTCTTTCAACGTTTTCGGTAAATTACTCATCATTTCTCTTGGTAACTCAATCCAATCCCTGACACCCTTTCCTAAAATAGAGAATCTTCCCACACCTTTGTGCCTGAAATCGAGTGCCAGCTTGTGGTCATGGTCATCTTTTCCCTTCCATGCACTACATTTCATACCTATTGCAATATCTTTCCATGCCTCATCGCCAGTATATGCCGTGTACACTCCTCATTCTCCTCCTGTCTTGCAATGAATCCCATTCCAGCTCCTTTATCATATCCGTCACTGATTGCATTCTGCGATAATTTCCAGAAACAAATCTAGCAGCCCTTTTCTGCACCCTCTCCAACTCCTGTATTTGATACGTAAAATGAGGGTCCCATACTACACTACCATATTCGAGCAATGGTCTGACCAAAGTTTTGTAACCCAATTCCTTGACTTCTATCGTACATCCCCTCATCACTCTCTCCAACAAGTGCAGAACTTTGAAACCTTTTCCTACCACCTGTCCTATGTGTCCTGCCCAGTTAAGTTTATTATCAAAAGTAATTCCAAGATATCTACATTTCAAGTCTTCAGCAAGCAATTCTTTCCCACCTTATATTCATAATAAACCTTTTGATTTTTATTTGTGTATCTAATAAGCTGACTCTTCTTTGCATTTATCTTCATTCTATGTTTACCAACCCAGTTAGATATCCTGTCCAGATCACCCTGCAACTGTTTACAATCCTCTATTGTTTTGATTCTTTTATACAGCATTATGTCATCTGCAAACAATCTAATTTCAGATAGTAAACAATCAACACAATTATTCATTAAAATAATGATTAGCAATGGTCCCAATACGCTACCCTGTGGCACACCCATTTTTACTTCTACCTCTTTTGATACTACATTTCCTACCCTAACTTTCTGTTTTCTACATTTTAAAATTCTTCTACCCAGCAAATCACTTTCTTATCTACTCCAATGGTTTTTACCTTATTTACTATCATTTTATGGCTTACTCTGTCAAACACCTTAGACAGATCTAGTGCTACACTATCAATTTGGCATCCCTTGTCCATTTCATCTGAAATATCTTGCATATATCCCACCAACTGAGATTCGCATGAATATCCTTGCCTGAAACCATGTTGCCTGCTTGAAAACCACTTACGTTCCTCACATATATTTCTGATCTTTCCATTAATTTACCTACCACTGATGTCAAACTGATTGGCATGTAATTCTCAACTCTATTTCTCACCCCTCCCTTATGTACTGGTACTACTATTGCACTTTTCCAGTCCTGTGGTAAGCAGCAAGTGTCTAGACTCAATTTAAATAATATTTCAAGATAAGGTACAATGTCACATCCGGCTATCTTAAGATATCTGTAGTAATATTATCTTCACCAGCCTAGGGTTGCAAACTTTGTGAAAAAAAAAACATAAAAAAAACCTAGCAACCGTGTTTTTTTTTTTTTCAGAAAACAATATATTTGATAAATTATAGTTTTGTTTAAGGAAGTTCCATTTTATATGTGTGTTAAGTCTTACTGAATCATATAATGTCTCACATAATGACTCATAAGTGTATCTATATAGGTAACATAATTTTATTCATCCTCTATGTCAGTACCACATTCCTAGTATCAGCACTACCAACACTAGTTCGGTCGGTGTCGGAATTTTCTGTCTCTTCTTCTGTCTCCTCTAGATCCATAACTTCAGAAATAGTTAAATTTTCTTTTACTGGTTGTTCTTGTACCGTACACAAAAGATTTTGAGATTGCAATTTTAAATTGTAAGCAAAGTACACACTGTGCATAAAGACTGCGCCGATAGTTCTGTATTACGGTCTTTTAAGTTTGAATTAAAATCTATCATCATACAAAATAGGAGCTTTACTTCTTTTCAATCGTTTGCTTACACCAACGGTTGCAAGGAAACGATTCATAATTAGGGACCGTGCACAAACTACGTGGCTCGGTCCAGAGGGAGGAGGGGTTAGCTGGAAGGCTACGCTGGGCTACGTGGTGAGAGGGGGGGGGGGGGGGCGGGTTCCGAGCCAGGCCACGTAACTTTCCTTTCGTAACATTTTTCACAGTTAAAATGAGGAACTGAACTCACAACAGCATGTGAGTATTTATTTCCCTCAGTTAATTATATCTGTATGTAATTTATAATAGTCTGACAAGAGAAAACACTACAAAATGTCTTCTGGAATCAAAACGGAAGAAAGCTACGTGCTTCGTAAGCGGGGAGGGGGGGGGGGGTGTAGGCAAAAGCCACGTAGGGCTACGTGGGGGTTCACAGGAGGCCAAATGGAGCCATGTAGTTTATGCACGCTCCCTTACTGACAATTTAATGAGTCAGTACCACTATACTCTGAGAGTTAACAAGTACTGTATACGAATATAAGGAAAGCCAAATAAGGCAAAAAACCGTGAATAAATTTTAAATTCCTAATTTTTTTAAAAGATCTGTAGGTAATTTTGTAGGGCTGGCAGCACTACTCCAAATAGCAAGTATCAATCCAAACAATGGGGATTCCTTCTCGCACAACCTAGTCTCTTCGGGAAATCCCCGTTCATAGAGAAAATTTCAGTCAATTTTGCCAATAGTTTCGTAATTTTTTTTTCCTACTGAACCAGAAAAGTATAGTAGATTTTAAACTAAGATAAGTACTTAGAGTAAACTCTAAAACAGTCATTTTAAACTGCAACTGCCTTACCAATTTGAGATTGAGTAGTTGTGAAAAAAAACATGTTTTTTTCAAAGTTTTTTTTCATGTTATTTTTTTTCAAGCTAGAAAAAAAACCGTTTTTTTTTACAACACTACACCAGCCCCTTTATTTTTTTTCAGATTTCTTATTTCCTTCATGATTTCCTCAGGATGAATATCAAATTTTTTTACTATCGTCATTTCTAATTGTGTTGTTAAGCTCATTCTCCGAAATAGACCCTCCTGTTTCTGATTCATTGTCCCTAATGCTTTCACTGAACCAGTTACTTAAAATCTCTGCCTTTTTCAAATCGTCAGTAACTTCTTCTCTATCCTTATCTATAAGTGTCTCTACACCCTCCCTTCTCCTCAGTTTCCTGATATAGCCATAGAAATTTCTAGATGCATCAGTCAATGGTCCTCCTGCACCACTGACAATACTCTTCATAAACCCATCTTTAGCCATTTTCTTTGCTGTTATTAAGTCCTTGTTTAGTTGTTTTAAATATTCCCTACTACCCTGCTGTCTCCTAACTCTGTTTGTTCTTTTCTTACCAACCTCTTTAACCTCCTCACTTCCCTATTATAGTACATAGGTTCTCTACTTCTCTTTATTTTCTGCTTTGGAATAAATTTTTCTTCCCCCTTTCTTATTATCTCCTTGAACTCTTCCCACCTTGACTCTACTGTACCAGAGCCTTCCTTCCATTTGCTGAATTGTTCTCTGAAATATCTCTTCAAATTTGAAACCTGTGCCTTTTTATAATTGTACCTATTTTTCCCCTTCAATTTTGGCTGCTGGTTTACTGAATCCTCTAATATCCATCAGAACTGCTTCATGATCACTTATTCCTTCAGTTACTTGATACCTCAAAAGGTTTTCATCAGGCTTAATTAGAAATATATCCAAAATATTTTGTCCCCAGTGTTTTGCTCAACCACTTGTGTAAATCCTCCTTCCCTTATTAAGATATTTGCAAATCTTTGTTCCCTTGAAGTTATTTATCTTATTCCCTTCCTAGTTTACACCTGGTAAATTTAAATCCCCGCCGATGATCATTCTATTCTCACCTCTGAAATCTGAGTATGAATTTAATTTCTCCCCAAGAGCCTCACCCCTCTTCTGTCATTCTTCCGCTGCGGTAAACAGCCAACACTCTGATTTTTTCTTTTTTATTACCCCAGAAATCTATCCCAAGTAACTCATGGTCTTGATCTATGAATGCCAGTGAACTGTGGTAGTTTTTGTTAACTAATATGAAAACTCCTCCACCAATTGCTCCTCTATCTCTGCGGTACACTCTGTAACCATCAGGAAAAACCTCACTGTCTAGTATTTCTTCTTTTAACCGACTCTCTACCCCAATTATTACTTGTGGTTCATGCATCTCCATTAAGTTTGCAAATTCGATTACTTTGTTCATTACACTTCTACAGTTTGCCATTAACACCCTTACTACTGGCTTTACATTTTCAGAATTTATATCCTCTTTCCCACTTTTACCACAAACAGTTATTGTTTCAGCCACTTCATCCATTTCTTTAACATCTGTGACTTCCCCATCGTGAATCTGCAATCAGCATCACTTTGATAATCTATTTTTGTCCTTTCACCAGCAGGCCCTAACCTAAAAAAGGCACAGTCCTGACCCCATCATCACTGGAAATGGGCTCCCTCACTGCTTTAGCTAACAACTCAGAAAGTACTCCCTTCCCCCTTCTATTTAGGTGTAGACCATGCCTAGTGAAACCCCACCTACCATTGGTGTTCACAGGCACAACCCCCAACACAGAACTAATTCCTTTCCCAAGTAGCACTTCCGTTTCCACAATAACACACCTCACAGCATAGTTCAATTGTGGCCGGTCAAGGTGACTTAGGACCTGCATGAGCTCCACCCTGGTATGCTGTGCCTCATTCACCACCTTCCTCAGGTCACTCTCTATACTATAACTCATGTTTCTATCAATACTATTTCCGCACCTCCCACTATCACTACTCTATCATCCTTAGTGAAACTTCTACAAAGGGAACCTATATCCTCTATTACCTGGCCTAATGTTACACTAGGTTTGAAAAAACTTATGACCTGGTATCCTGTACCTAACTGATCCTGCAGAAGAGGGCCTACAACTGTCCCATGGCTACTACCTAGCAGCAAAACCCTTTTTTTCCTATTCTTGCCCTGCATGCTCTTATTCCTGAAGGTCTGCTGCATCTTACTTACTCCTTCATCTACATGAGGCTCTTCTCCTCCTGACTCAGTGTCAAATTAACAGTGAACTATATGATGCAAATATGCGTAGAATTTATCCTCTAAATTATCTGTTTCATTATGGTAACGCCATGCTCTGCAGGTTCATAAATAATAGTTATCAGCCCTTTGCACAACTCCCAACCTGGAAGACCAAGGTTTTATTTCAGGGTTTTAATTCCCTGAGCCAGAGTGTCCCAGTTTTAAGGCACTGGGGTCTCACATCCTTTCTCATTATCTACACTCCAAGGAGAGCATTGCCAAGGGAACGCGTGGTTTCCACCTTTGTGAAAAAGGTGGTAGGAGTTGCAGGCAGAGCTATTAAAATAGATCGCAAAGCCATTTCTCAAGGTTGTATCATTTTAAAGATTAAGATCTCCGCTTTAGTGACGTCATACATTAAGACAGATATTTTTCGTAATTGACACTTAAAGGGCAAAAGTATCAATATTTTTGCAATATGTAATTGTGTCACGAGCGATTTATCTCTCTTAATATCTAACCAATATAGATAAATGAGGTATCATATTAAAGATCGAGGTCTCCGCCGTGGTAACATTATATTTCAAGAAAGAATTTTTCGTTTTTCGACCCTTAAAGGGAAAAAAATGTCAATTTTTATAATTTGTATCTCGAGCCATTTATCTCCCTGGATATCTAACCAAAATCGATAAATGATGTAGGATTATGAGGAGTAATGTCTCAGCTTTGTGACATAATATTTTAAGAAAGAATGTTTTTGGAATTCAACCCTTAATGGGAAAAAGCTTAAATTTTTAAATAACGTATTTTTGGGTCACAAGCGATTAATCTCCTTTAATACTATCTAACTGATATAGATAAATGAGGTATCATATTAACGAATAAGATTTCCGTCGTGGTAACATTATATTTTAAGAAAGGAATTGTTCGTAATTGGACCCTTAAAGGGCAAAAATGTCAATTTTTCTAAAATTCGTTTTTTATGTCTTGAGCTATTCATCTCCCTGGATATCTAACCAAAATCCATAAATCAAGTCGGGTTATGAGGATTAATGTCTCAGCTTTGTGACATAATATTTTAAGACGGAATGTTTTTGGAATTCAACCCTTAAAGGGAAAAAGTTTAAATTTTTCAATAACGTATTTTTGTGTCACGGGCGATTTATCTCCCTTAATATCAAACCGATATAGATAAATGATATATCATATTAAAAACTAAGGTCTCCGCCGTGGTAACATTATATTCTAAGAAAGGAATTTTCCGTTTTTTCGACCCTTAAAGGGCAAAAATGGCAATTTTTCTAGAATGCATTTTTGTATCTCAAGCCATTTATCTCCCTGGATATCTAACCAAAATAGATAAATGAAGAAGGATTATGAGGAGCAATGTCTCAGCTTTGTGACATGATATATTAAGAAAGAATGTTTTTGGAATTCAACCCTTAAAGGGAAAAAGTATAATTTTTTCAATAACGCATTTTTATGTCACGAGTGATTTATCTCCCTTAATATCAAACCGATATAGATAAATGATATATCATATTAAAGACTAAGGTCTCCGCCGTGGTAACATTATATTCTAAGAAAGGAATTTTTCGGTTTTCGACCCAAAAGGGCAAAAATGGCGATTTTTCTAAAATTCGTTTTTTGTATCTCGAGCCATTTATCTCCCTGGATATCTAACCAAAATCGATAAATGAAGTGGGATTATGAGGAGTAATGTCTCAGCTTTGTGACATAATATTTTAAGACTCAATGATTTTGGAATTCAACCTTTAAAGGGAAAAGTATACATTTTTCTATAATGCATTTTTGTGTCACGAGCCATTTATCTCCCTTGATATATAACCGATATAGATAAATGAGGTATCATAGTAAAGATTAAGGTCTCCGCCATAGTAACATTATATTTTAAGAAAGAATTTTTAGTTATTCGACCCTTAAAGGGCATAAATATCAGTATTTCTAAAATGCGTTTTTTGTGTCTCAAGTCATTTACCTCCGTTGACAATTAAACAAAATTGATAAACGAGGTATCATTTAAAAGATAAAGGTCTTCGTAATGTCTTCGGTTCCGTTACCACATTTTAATAAAGAAATTTTTAAAAATTCTAACCTTAGAGGGCAAAAGTATTAATATTTTACAACGCATTTTTCTGTCATGAGCTATTTATTTCCCTTGATACCTAATCGTAATCAATAAATGACGTATCGATTTAAATATTAAATTATCCACTATCGTCACATCATATTTTAAGAAAAAACTTTCTCCAAATTACACCCTTAAGGGGCAAAAATAACATCATTTTTCAAAACTTTTTTTTTTTACCTTGCTTGATAACTAACCGAAATCGATAAATGAGGTATCATTTTAAAGACCAAGGTGGCTGCTTTGGTCACACCATATTTTATAAAAGAAATTTTTTGTAATTCGACCCTTAAAGGGCAAAAGTATCAACATTAGTTATCGAAGATGTTGATTTTTTAAGTTTTTGTTTTTATTATCTTCTTCGATACCTAGCTGAAATCGATAAATGACATATCGGTTTAAAAATTAAGGTCTCCAGATAGGTAAAATCATAAATTAAGAAAAAAATGTTCAGAATGTGGTGCTAAAAGTGGTAGCGCGTATGAGGACTGTTCAGAGCCAAGTCCCCAGATTTCAGCAGCGGATATCACAGAGAAGTCAATAAACTTTTTTTTTATTCAATAAGTAGTTTTTAGTATATATTTTTTCTTTTACGCTACACAATTCCAATGTAATTCGCTCAGCAACAAATATCACAGAGATGTTGATATGTTGTGTGCAGTTTGTTAAGGTTGGTTTTATTCTACCAAGGTCAGTGACAGTCTGTCATAAATAAAGTGTGTTTTAAATTTTCCTAACTGTTTCATATGTTGTGAGTATTTTGCTGTGTACCTATTAAACTAAAAAAAAATATTTGCTACAAAATTACGGTTCTACTATTCATTATATTACAAGCATTCAACCTCACTATTCGTTGTATTTTATTCGCGAAATTTTCGCACGGGTCGTCTAGTCATATATATTATTTCTATAAGGTATTTTTTTTGTCACAATCCTGTATCTTTTTTCATACTTAACCGAAATCAATGAATGAGGTGTCATTTTAAATCATATGGTCTCCACTTTGGTCACATAATATCTAAAGAAATAAAGTTTTCGGAATTCGACCCTTAAAGGGCAAAAATGACAATATTTCTAAAATGCTGTTTTATGTGTTACGAGTCATTTATCTTCCCGGATACCTATCTGAAATCGTTTAGTGAAGTATCATTTTCAAGATTAAGTTCTCCGCTTTAGTGACGTCATATATTAAGACTGAAATTTTTCGGAATTCGACCCTAAAAGGGCAAAAGTATCAATATTTTTGCAATACGTTTTTTGTGTCACAAGCGATTTATCTCCCTTAATATCTAACCGATATAGATAAATTAGGCATCATATTAAAGACTGAGGTCTCCGCCGTGGTAACATTATATTTTAAGAAAAGAACTTTTCGTAATTCGGCCCTTAAAGGGAAAAAAGGTCAAATTTTTCTAAAAAGCATTTTTTGTATCTCGATCCATTTATCTCCATGGATATCTAACCAAAATCGATAAATGAAGTAGCATTATGAGGAGTAATGTCTCAGCTTTGTGACATGATATATTAAGAAAGAATGTTTTTGGAATTCAACCCTTAAAGGGAAAAGGTTTAAATTTTTCAATAACGTATTTTTGTGTCACGGGCGATTTATCTCCCTTAATATCTAACCGATATAGATAAATGAGGTATCATATTAACGAATAAGGTTTCCGCCGTTGTAACATTATATTTTAAGAAAGGAATTGTTCGTAATTGGACCCTTAAAGGGCAAAAATGTCAAATTTTCTAAAATTAGTTTTTTATGTCTTGAGCTATTTATCTCCCTGGATATCTAACCAAAATCGATAAATGAAGTAGGATTATGAGGATTAATGACTCAGCTTTGTGAGATCATATTTTAAGAAAGAACTAGACGACCCGTGCGAAAATTTCGCGAATAAAATGCGATGAAAGTGAGGTTGAATATGATGTCACCAAAGCTTAGTCATTACTCTTCATACTCCTACTTCATTTATCGATTTTGGTTAGAAATCCAGTGAGATAAATGGCCCAAAACACAAAAAAACGTATTTTAGAAATATTGACATTTTTGCCCTTTAAGGGTCGAATTACGAAAAATTCCTTACTTAAAATATAATGTTACCACGGCGGAGACTTTAATCTTTAATATGATACCTCATTTATCTATATCGGTTAGATATCACGAAAGATAAATAGCTCGTGACACAAAAATGCGTTGTAGAACCATTTATCCTTTTTCCCTTTAAGCGTTGAATTCCCAAAAATTCTTTCTTAAAATATGATGTCACCAAAGTTGAGACATTATTCCTTATAATCCTACTTGATTTATCGATTTTGGATAGATATCCAGGGAGATAAGTGGCTCGAGATACAAAAAAACGCATTTTAGAAAAATTAACATTTTTGCCGTTTAAGGGTCGAATTACGAATAATTTCTTTCTCAAAATATAATTTTACCACGGCGGAGACCTTATTCTTTAGTATGATACCTTATTTATCTATATCGGTTAGATATTAAGGGAGATAAATCGCTCGTGACACAAAAATGTGTTATAGTAAAATTTATATTTTTTCCCTTTAAGGGTTGAATTCCAAAAACATTCGTTCTTAAAATATGATGACACAAAGCTGAGACATTACTCCTCATAATCCTACTTCATTTATCGATTTTGCTTAGATATCCAGGGAGATAAATGGCTCGGGATACAAAAAACGCATTTTAGAAAAATTGACATTTTTGCCCTTTAAGGGTCGAATTACGAAAAATTCATTTCTTAAAATATAATGTTACCACGGCGGAGACCTCATTCTTTAATATGATACCTTATTTATCTATATCGGTTAGATATTAAGGGAGATAAATCGCTCGTGACACAAAAATGTGTTATAGTAAAATTTATACTTTTTCCCTTTAAGGGTTGAATTCCAAAATCTTTCTTTGTTAAAATATGATGTCACAAAGCTGAGACATTACTCCTCATAATTCTACTTCATTTATCGATTTTGGTTAGATATCCAGGGAGATAAATGGCTCCAGATACAAAAAAGGCATTTTAGAAAAATTGACATTTTTGCCCTTTAAGGGTCGAATTACGAAAAATTACTTTCTTAAAATATAATGTTACCACGGCGGAGACCTTATTCTTTAATATTATACCTCATTTATCTATATTGGTTATATATTAAGGGAGATAAATCGCTCGTGACACAAAAACGAATGGCAAAAATATTGATACTTTTGCCCTTTCAGGGTCGAATTCCGAAAAATTTATGTCTTAATATATGACATCACTAAAGCGGATATCTTAATCTTTAAAATGATACTTCATTAAACGATTTCAGTTAGGTATCCAGGTAGATAAATGACTCGTAACACAGACAACAGCATTTTAGAAATATCAACATTTTCGCCCTTTAAGGGTTGAATTCCGAAAACTTCAGTTCTTAAAATATGATGTGACCAAAGTGAAGACCATAAGCTTTAAAATGACACCTCATTCATTGATTTCGGTTAAGTATGAAGGAAGATACAGGTTTGTGACAAAAAAATACCTTATAGAAATAATATATATGATGTTTTTGGAATTTAACCATTAAAGGGAAAAGTATAAATTTTTCTATAATGCATTTTTGTGTCACGAGCCATTTATCTCCCTTGATATATAACCGATATAGATAAATGAGGTATCATAGTAAAGATTAAGGTCTCCGCCATAGTCACATTATATTTTTAGAAACAATTTTTCGTTATTCGACCCTTAAAGGGCATGAATATCAGTATTTCTAAAATGCGTTTTTTGTGTCTCAAGTCATTTACCTCCGTTGACAATTAAACAAAATTGATAAACGAGGTATCATTTAAAAGATTAAGGTCTTCGTAATGTCTTCGGTTCCGTTACCACATTTTAAGAAAGAAATTTTTAAAAATTCTAACCTTAGAGGACAAAAGTATTAATATTTCTACAACGCATTTTTCTGTCATGAGCTATTTATTTCCCTTGATACCTAATCGAAATCAATTAATGATGTATCGATTTAAATATTAAATTATCCACCATCGTCAAATCATATTTTAAGAAAAAACTTTCTCCAAATTACACCCTTAAGGGGCAAAAATAACATCATTTTTCAAAACTTTTTTTTACCTTGCTTGATAACTAACCGAAATCGATAAATGAGGTATCATTTTAAAGACCAAGGTGGCTGCTTTGGTCACATCATATTTTATAAAAGAAATTTTTGTAATTCGACCCTTAAAGGGCAAAAGTATCAATATTAGTTATAGAACGTGTTGATTTTTTAAATCGATAAGTGACATATCGTTTTAAAAATTAGGGTCTCCAGCTAGGTAAAATCTTAAATTAAGAAAAAAATGTTCAGAATTTGGTGCTAAAAGTGGTAGCGCGTATGAGACTGTTCAGAGCCAAGTCCCCAGATTTCAGCAGCGGATATCACAGAGAAGTCAATAAACTTTTTTTTATTCAATAAGTAGTTTTTCGTATATATTTTTTTCTTTTACGGAAACACTGTCGTTTTGCTATACAATTCCAATGTAATCATTTTATTCACTCAGCAACAAATATCACAGAGATATTGATATGTTGTCTGCAGTTTGTTAAGGTTGGTTTTGTTCTACCAAGGTCAGTGACAGTCTGTCATAAATAAAGTGTGTTTTAAATTTTCCTAACTGTTTCATAATATGTTGTGAGTTTTTTGCTGTGTACCTATTAGACTAAAAAAAAATATTTGCTACAAAATTACGGTTTCTACTATTCATTATATTACAAGCATTCAACCTCACTATTCGTCGTAGTTTATTCGTGAAATTTTCGCACGGGTCGTCTAGTAATAACAAAAACATTAAAGAATTGTAAGGAGCTCTTTGAAAAATTAAGATTTTTAATAATGGAAATATGTTATATCTTCAACTGATTAATACACACAAGTACAATAACAGTTTACCATTAATGATTATTATCATGCTCATTTTATGAGATAAACACTACCATTCAACTGGAACTTTTCTTAACCACCTATATATTTTACATGTCCTTAGTACATTAAATGCTTTCACTGTTTCTGGCAAAACATTCTGCATCTCCCTCTTCTAATCCCCAATTCTCTTAATTACAAAGGGTATTTTTCCCATTCACAAAAGTCTCAAATAAAGAAGCAATTCATGTTCATGAATCCTTTATCCAAGTAATACTGCTGATCCTACTGTAACATACCAGTACAGTATAGCATAGGCCATAACTCATATACAACCATTATTATCTGTAACATATTTCTTTTCAATGATAATCAGTTAAGGTCAGTAGTTATTTGGATGGTGAAGTGTTTTCAAAGTTTTTATCATGTATAATGTAGAGCAATAATAGAGATTTGTCATCAACTATTCAAAAATCCTTTGTCTAAATTTCCTGAGACTTTCCCGTGAGTCCAAGGGTAGAAAGGACCCGTTAGCGCCCAAGCTTCCCGGAGTTATTGTGGTAAGCAGAGTTGTTGCACAGGTGTAATTCCGTCTGTCAGTCCATGGACACAAATTCATGGCAAATTACTCAGAAGTGCTTTAAGTTTTCTCTTTTGAAGCAAACAGCAGGTAGATGTGAAAACTTTGGCTTTGGGATTTTAACAAAGTTAAATCATTTTCTTATTTCAAGTTTGTGATAAACATTGTTGGTGTGATATGTTCTAATTTTGAATCTCACCACCTCGGATACACAATCAAAGTCTGATGAATGTTGTGACCAAACTCTAGTCTGGGGAGGGTATTATTCGAAACATTTAATTAAACATAAGCAATCTAATGATTCAATGGTTAAGGTGTAAGACTGAAAATCAAAAGTATCTCAGTTTGAATCCTTGTCTCCATGGACATTTTCAAAGGCCCATAACCTGACCTTCACCTCCAGCAAAGCCTGCTGTGTAATGTGAAGTACGCCAGTATGCTTCCGGTTCTGTTTATACATTAAACTGTAGGTTACTGAACCCAATATAATTCTGGGTTAGAATAGTACAGCCGCGATAAGAGTGTGCATGTACTGAAAAAATTTGTATCATGATTCAGTAATATCATATAACTGCTGGCAATCGGATCATAAGAATTGGTTTCTTTGAAAATAAATACATTTGTTTTGGATGATTTGTATGAGATTTCAGCCTTAATAACTGACTAACCCACCGCCCAAGGTTAATACTGGAAATAGGTGACACATTAAAAAATCAGAACACGTGATCAATGCAATACATGACTGAAATCCCACGTGGCAATCTACTCATAAAGAAATTTACTATCTAAATTAAGGAGTTTAGGTTACAACAGCAAATCTTCATATTTGTGAAGTTGCAACAGCGTTCAAGATGATCAAGTGGAGGAAGAGAATGCTCTATGCCAATGCGGTGGAGTGACAGCAGCGGCGGATTGTGAACTATTCAGTATGCTACGGAATTATGACCACTGACAACCAACAGTAGGCCAGAAGATAAGTGCAAATAAAGTAATACTCATTTTAGGCTAACTTATTTGAAATTCCAAACATAGTTGATACGGTCCTAAATTTATGAAGTCAAACATGGAACTGAAAACAGGAAAGCTTTGGAGAACAATGAATGCCCAGTGACAATTTAAAAACAATGACTATCCAATTACAATTTTACACATATGATACATTAATTTTACACTGTTCTCAATATAAGAGACTGGCTCTGTGGGATATGGAAAGTTGTGGGCAGTAGTAATAAAAGATAGTCTAAATCAGTGGTTCCCACCGTTGACCGTACCGCCCCCCAGTGGGCGTTAGGGAGTTCGAAGGGGGCGTTTGTGAACAAAGGCAAATTTGGGGGGTGTTGACGCCCAGCCAGCGCCCCTCTAGCCAACACTGGCAAAGAATTGCCGATAAGATTAATTAATAACAAAAAACATTGAACAAATGTTTCAGCAAGTAATTCCAAATGTCCTTAAGCAAGATCAGTGGGGATTAATAGTTGGTATTAGTACAATATATCTTTGTTCCTAACACCTGCTTCAATGGTTGATGAATGAGTCACAGCAAGCGCTGTGCACCACAGGGATCACCATTATTAGTAAGTTTAAGTTCCGGATCGATCACCAATTAACAAGCTTAACTGGGCAGGACACATTGGACAGGTGGTAGGAAAAGGTTTCAAAATCCTGCACTTGTTGAAGAGAGTGATGAGGGGATGCACGAGAGAAGTAAAGGAATTGGGTTACAAAACTTTGGTCAGACCATTGCTCGAATATGGTAGTGTAGTATGGGACCCACATTTTGATTATCAAATACAGGAGTTGGAGAAGGTGCAAATGGCTGCTAGATTTGTTTCTGGAAATTATCGCAGAATGCAACCAGTGACATGCTAAAGATGCTGGAATGGGATTCATTGGAAGACAGGAGGAAGATGAGGAGGGTAATGGGAGTGTACAGGGCGTATACTGGCGATGAGGCATGGAAAGATATTGCAGTAGGTACGAAAAGTAGTTCATGGAAGGGAAAAGATGACCATGACCACAAGCTGGCACTCGATTTCAGGCACAAGAGTGTGGGAAGATTTTCTTTTTTATGTAAGGGTGTCAGGGATTGGAAAGAGTTACCAAGGGGAATGATGAATAACCTACCGAAAACGTTAAAAGAATTTAAAGTTAAAATTTGTAGAGGGCAAATGTAGGTGAGTGAAGGATAGCGGGAAGTTGGGTGTGTAGGGAAATTGCCACGGGAGCGTGTGCTCCTCTGCAATTAAATTAAATTAAATACGTTTACACTGGTCAGTGTTCGATTGTTCGGTAGTGCCTTCTGACGGAGCGACTGCGAACCTATGCAGTATCTACAGCTTACGTGGACCTACTTACTGAAGATTATTTATTTTGGAATATCTATCTGCCACAGAAGGTAGTACATATTCATTATTATTATTTGATTTTTATTCTATTTACTGATCGATATTACGTGAGCTGTGAAATTTCAGCTATGTTTTAATCTTTTAATTAATTTTTGTATCATGTGCTAACTGCACTCGATTCTGTACTGATCACTGCTACTATTCCTATTATTATTATTATAAACATCATTTTTGACATTTAGAGACTTTTACAAAGGGTAAGAATACCTATGATTGACATGAAGTAGTACGAAATTCAAATTTAAGAAAATACTGTGATCCAGAAAACCAGCAACACTGTCAGGTTAACTGAACGTGTCCGCGGGTTTGGTGATAGTCTCTTCTGTCGATGCTGAACAGTTTCTGCAGTGCATGTGGTTACCATATTCGGAAGGGCGTATCTTGTTAGCGAAATAGCAGCTTCGGGAAGTACTTTAACTCTCAGTTAATGTAAGTTTGCTTTACTTTGTACTGAACGTGAATATGGAAATGTTATCACAATGAAATAAACAAATATATGCATTCATAGTTTAAACGGGAATAATATTTCTAGTATGGTTAGCCTCTCTGTCAAAGGTAGATGTTCCTTAAATCTAGAGGGGTGTTAAATTTACGTTCATCAATAATAAATGGGCTTTAATTGCAAACTGAACAAACCATCATACCGTTTACAACATATACTATGGGAGGCGCTAAGGCGCCTAAAATCGATATGTAGCATCTGTGTCCGGTACATACAATGACATATTTGGGAGCCTACAGCCCTTATATTGCATCATGGGCAGATATTGATATCCCTCACTTGCTAAGTAATTCGTGTAAGGCAGGTAGATATTGAAACGGGATATTGTTAGGCAGTTTTCACACCGGCAAAACCGGCGCCGGATGCAATGTAATCAAATGAGAGCTTTAACACGTACACGTAGTCCGGTCTGGCAGATCACCGGCCCTTTGATTTAATTGTTTCTTATGCACACTTGTCCACACTGGTGCAGGTGGCGGAGAGGATCTAATCTCAGTCCTGACAATTTTCTGTAGTTTTGTAATAAGTAATTACTCGCACGATACTATGACATTAATTGAATTAGTTGATATTAAACCTTATTTGTGGGATAAAACAGCCAACTATTTCAAAGTTAGAACAGAATGCGTGCAAAGAGATTTACACATTTTTGAAAGAAGATCTTGAAGTGAAAGAAAAAAATAACTGAAAGTTGATCAGCTATACATTTATTATTAGTTATAACAATACAGAACAGGTTACACAATTTATTTTGTTAATTTGCCACGACAACGCGCCTTCGATACTTACAAAGTATCTTTGTGTTGATACCACAAATAATAGCATAACCAGATTTACAATTTTAAGTAAAGTGTAAGTTAATTATAATGTTTGTTAGTACTAATGATAAATATGTAATTTATCATTTTTCAGTTGGTTTCATTTTCTTTCCATTTCGAAATATTCTTTCAGAAATGTATACATCTCTTTCCACGCCCACGTTTTACTTGTGCTTATTCCCAATCTGTAGGTCTCATGTAATTCAGTAAAGTTTGCTCCTTTAACGAGATCCTTAAAAATCAATACAATAAATTTATAGATTTTAATCGCAGTCGTAGATATTTTATACCATTTAAAAAATTGAGTTCATTTCGTAATTGGTCAAAAATTTTCAGTGAAAGAAAAATATAGCAGAATATTTGTGTACCTAATTTATTTCACTTTTACTAGGCCTCTTTTTGTATTTGAGTCAACACAGGATGTATCTAGTACTGTATGTTAATGAAATATTTACTATACTTCGTTCTACGATATAATAAACTATTCAAGTAATGTTTTTTTAATGGTGGATGCCTATTTCTTCCGCCAAAGCAAAAAACTTATTGAACTCGATGCGATAAGGCCGGCACCGGCTCTGGTTTTGCCGGTGTGTTTGAAAACGATATTAGGCTATATGACTTTTTTTTAAATAATTTTTATTTTTTAAATTTTATATTTACTATGGAGTGAATTGGAAGCACTTAAAGAAGATTTTAAAAACAGATTTCAGGATATTCTTAATATGACCATTCCAGATTGGGTATTAGAACCTTTCTCAAACCTACAAACAGAAGATTTATCTCTACAGTTGATAGAACTGTCAAAAATAAAGAATTAAAATTGAATTTAAAAATGGATATCAAGAATTTTGGCTACAGAGGCAAATTCCAGATTTATATCCGGCTTTGTGGGCTGCAACAAAAAAGTTTTTTTATGCAACAATAAAACACTTTTTGGTTGCATTACCTGAAAATCCAAAATACCTGGTGTAACTCTTGATAGAGGTCTCACTTTTAAAAGCCACTGTCGCAATGTCAAGATGAAAGTATCAGCACGCAACAACATCTTAAGCAAGTTGACCGGACCTAGCTGGGGAGCTAACCAAAGCATCATCCGCACCTCTGCCTTAGCATTATGCTACTCCGCAGCAGTGTATGCATGTACTGTGTGGCAAAAATCCAGCCATGCTAAGACAGTAGACGTTGCGCTCCACAGAACTTGCCGGGTCATCATAGGTTGTCTCAGACCATCGCCTGTGAGCAAAGTAGAGATACTAGCTGGCGTCGCCCCTGGAGATATACGCCGGGAAGTTGCCACCAGCGTAGCAAGGCTTTAAGTGTTTGAAGACGTCCGACACCCCCTACATGGATATACACCAGCGCCATCGAGACTATAGTCCCGTTCAAGCTTCATGCTGGAGCTCCAAGCAATGAAAGAATACTGGCTTGGGAGAAGAGATTACAACAAGGGTTCGAGTGGATCAAGCCAAAAGAGGGTCCACCACCTGGGTCTGAACAACCATGGCGCATATGGAAGTCGCTAAACAGGCTTCATGTTGGAGTTGGCCACTGCAAAGATACACTTGCCACTTGCTCCAATCAGCTACTGACAAAGCCATCGCATTGGCAGAAAAACTACCACATATTTGATGCTGTCATCGACACGAGGAGAAGAAGAAGAAGATTGTATTCCCGTCATCATATTTAGCCGAAAGGTGATTTAGTCTAGTAAGCAATTTACTAACAAAGAAAAGAAACAGATTGCCAGTAGTGGAACGTGGCGATTTAAGACTCTTGCTGACAAATATAGCACCAAATGTAGAAAAATCAGTATCATTACACCAAGCTCGGACCTCTCACTGATAATTTTACGATAATTTTCAATATATCTTTTTAATAAAATTTTGTACAAGGCAACAATAATGTTAATATTCTTTAACAAAGTAATTTAAAAAATCTGTCCTTGTTTTTAAATATTTAATATAGTCCAATTCACCTAAGAGGGGTGCCATCAAATCACTGTTTGAAGAAGTGGGCAACAAGCCAATTAAATTGAAGCGCTATGGATTACACAATGTTGATTACAACAACAAAAGACGTCGGTACTGTTTTTTTTTTTTTAACAGGGGGGGGGGGGGGCGGT
The DNA here is from genome assembly GCA_031002005.1 of Vandiemenella viatica. NCBI lineage: Eukaryota > Metazoa > Arthropoda > Insecta > Orthoptera > Morabidae > Vandiemenella > Vandiemenella viatica. The sequence goes on along the minus strand of JARYHS010013630.1, from coordinate 167,635,179 downwards.
GAGTAAATTTTTTTTTCGAAAAGGGGGCGGTACGACAAAACAGGTTGGGAACCTATGGTCTAAATTAACAACAATGACATTTTCACACAATATTTTTGATTAATTTTCTATTTCAAATACAGAATTAGTCACACAAATATGTACCATTGGAAACTTTTTGATATCAACATGAAACCATACTTTAATTTTCATTAAAGTTTTTGATAATTTCACATGTTTTTAAAGAAATATCCCCTCTCTCTCCATCTCAATGATGGATAATAACTTCTACCAGTTCAGTGTATTATTTTAAAGTGATACAGTGATTCAAAATTTCTTATTTTACTGTGCATTTTGGAGATTTTCTGTGCTCAGGAAAGTGGTACTCAATTGGCAGGAACATCTTGCAGTATTTAATAGTGTATGTTACAGTACAGATTTAAATAAGGACTTTCACCTGGAATAAGGAATCCAATTCTGAAGGCAATGTACAGGTAGGTGGATAAATTTTTGTCAATAATTAATGAAGTTCTACCATAAAGCCCTGAGGTACTACTTTGAAAAGGCATTGGTTCTCTCATGGCTGTTGTGCCCGTGGATACCATTGCTGGGTGGTGTTCCAATACACAAGGTGTACACCTAAATAAAAGTTGTTCGCTAAAGCTGTAAGGAAGTTCAATTCCATTTATGATGGTATCAATTTATGAAAGCGTCTTTTAGGTTAGGGCCTGTTGGTGAGGGGATAAAAATAACTGATCAAAGGCAAACTGACTGCAGATGCATGTTGGAAAGAAACCCTAATGCTAAAAAATAGATGAAGCTGTTGAAACAGAAACAGATCAGGATTCAACTGGAAACAAGAAGGTTAATGCTGAAAATATTACAAAACCCAATGTAAATTTAATTTCAATTGCAATGGAGCACACCTACTCCAGTGGGCCTACACCTCCTCTTTACCATGATTTTTCATTGGTAATTTATTCCAGTCTCTGGCTCCCTTTCTTTTTTTCTGTCATCAGTCTCTCAACTGGTTTAATGCAATCTTCCGTCTCTTGTTATCTTATGCTAACTTCTTCATCTCCACCTATCCCTTACAGCATACATCTTCACTTATCTGCTTCATAAGTCATTGTCTACCTCTACAGTTCTTTTCTTCAACTGTTCCCTCCACTAACAAACTGAGCAATCCTGCATGTCTTAAAATGTGACCCACCATTCTCTCTCTTCTTTCTGTACAACACTTTCATAAACATCTTTTCTCACCCACCATTTCCAAAACATGTTCATTTTGTATTATATACATCCAATTAATTTTCAGCATCCTTCTATACCACCATATTTCAATTGCTTCTATTTTCCTTTTTTCTGGTATTTCTAAAGTCCATGCTTTGCTACCATAGAGTGCTGTACTCCATTTATAGAGTTTAAAAAATTTCTTTCCAAGTTTAGATCAACATTTGAAACTAATGGTTCCTCTTTTCCATGAAAGCTCTTTTCATAGTACTATTCTTCTTTTAACATCATTCCTGCACCAACTATCAGATGTACTACAACTTCCTAAGTAGCAGAACTCATTTACATCTTCTATCGCATCCCATCCCATTTTAATATTTAATCCACTATACTGCTATAATTTCTACTACATTGCATCACTTTTGTCTTGCTTTGATTTATAATTAGTCCAAAATCTTCCTTCAGTATTTGGTTAATGACATTCATCTCAATATCCTCAGTCAACAGCAAATCGAAACATACTGATTTTTTGCTCCTTGAATACTTATGTAATGTTCATATTTTGCTTTTACTTCCTTTATTGCTTGAATACCTATAAAAGAAAATTTTGCCACTCCTTTTCACCTGAATTCAAGCTTATGACTGAGCTTATCATTACTGTCACATCTTGCCATCCTTGAGGCACTCCTAATGCTTCTACAAATATCCATCCAATCACTATTGTGATTATGTCTTGAACAAACCAAACTCTCCCTTTGCCTGTCTTCCAAAGACTCCCAACCCAGTTCCTTCAGCATATCAGTTACTGATTGCATTCTGTAGTAATTCCCGTGAGCAAATCGATCTGCTTGCCTTTGTACCCCTTCCAACTCCTGAATTTGACACCCTTGTTGAGAGTCTCATATGTCTCCTCCACATTCAAGCAGTAGTGTGACCGAGGTTTTGTAACCCAGTTCCTTCACTTCTCCTACATCCCCTCATCACCTTCTCCAATGAGTGAAGAATTTTGATACTCCTTCCTACCACCTCCAAAATGTGCCCTGCCCAACCGAGTTAACTATCCTAAGTTATGCTGAGATACAGTTAACATCTTTAACAAGCAATTCCTTCCCTATCCTATAATCATAGAAAATCTTTAATTTTTTATCTGAGTATCTAGCAATCTGACTCTGCTTGACATTTATTTTCATTCCATGTTTAACCACCCAGCTACGTAGATGTTGTGTTCAGGTCCTCTTGTAGCTGTTCACAGTCCTATAATGTTTGTATAATATTATGTCATCTGCAAACAACTTCTGACTTCAAACCATCAATACAATCATTCAATAGAATAATGAACACCAATGTTCCCTGAGTCACTCCTATATTAACTTTTGCCTCTCTTGATACTGCAGTTCCCACCCTCTTTGCATTCTACCTTTCAATAATTCCTCCCCCAGCAAGTCACTTTTTCATCCACTCAAATGGTTTTTACCTTATCTACAACAATTTTATGACCCCCTCTATCAAATTCTTTGGATAGATCCAATGCTGCACTGTCAACCTGGCTTCTCTTGTCTTCCCCTTGGCTTGATCGGCAATATCTTGCATTTAGCCCACTAACTGTAATTCACATGAATGTTCTTTCCAAAATCCTTGTTGCTGTTTGTAAACCAGTTCCTCCCCTCACAGTCATTCTTGATGTGGTTGCATACCAATATCTCTATCAACTTTCCAACCACTGATATTAGATTAATTGCCCTTTATTTTTCTAATTTTTGTCACCTTTCTTATGGATTGATACTCCTATAGCACTTTTCCAGTTCTATAGTAAGCAGCAAGTGTCTATTCCCAATCTAAATAATTTTACTAGATAAGGTAAAATGTCATACCCAACTAGCTTTAAATCATCTATAGCAAAATTTATCCACACCAGCACCTTTATTATTTTTTAGTTTTCTTATTTCATATATAATATTCTCAGGATATATTTCCAGTTCTTTAGTCTGTTCACTATTAACACTTATATGGAGAAGCTCCTCCTCCGATTTTCCCCCTGCCATACCAAAACCATATTCCTTAATTGCCTCATGATACTAGTTACCTAATATCTCTGCCTTTCCCCAATCCGCAATAACTTTTGCTCCAAATCACTCCAGGCAAATGCTGGGATTCTTCCTTCAAAGAGGCCATGGCCGAATTCCTTCCCATTCCCCCCATTCTTTCCCATCTCTAAAGACCTCGCTGTTAGAGAGACGTTAAGCAGATAAAAAAAAAAAAAGCTTTCCTGCTTCCTTGCTGTCTCTTAACCCTGTTGCATTCTCTTTTTACCAACGTCTTTATCCTTCTCACCTTCCTATCATAGTAAGCAGGTTCTGTACTTTTCTTTTTTTGTTTTCAGATAAGTATTCTTTTCCCTTTCTTACTCTCTCCTTGAACTCTTCCCAGTCCCTTTCCACTGTAGAGGCACTCTTCTTCCAAATGCTGAAACATTCTCTGAAATATATTTTCAGTTCAGTGACACGTGTTTTCCTGAAACTATATACGAGGCGTATTCCAAAAGTAAGGTCCGTTTGATCATAATAAAAACATCGTTCAGGATACAAGGTTTTTATTAACGTCAGTATGTAACTACATATCTAGTTCACTTTTCCACATAATCGCCGTTCATATCTATACACTTTCTGTAACGCTGTACCAGTTTCTTTAACCCCTCGGCATAAAAGTCTGCCGCCTGGGACCTGAACCAATTGGTAACGCTCGTCTTGAGTTCTTCATCGGTTTGAAATCGTTGTCCACCAAGCCACCGTTTCAAATGCAGGAAGAGAAAATAGTCGCTTGGTGCAAGATCTGGACTGTAAGCAGGGTGGTCTAGGATTTCCCAACGAAACTCTTGAATCTTCTCTTTGGTTTTGGAAGCGGTATGCGGGCGTGCGTTGTCGTGCAGGAGGATGATGCCAGACGACAGTTTCCCGCGGCGTCGATTTTGGATGGCACGTCTCAGTTTGGTGAGCGTTGCACAGTACACGTCAGCTATAATGGTTGGCCCACGGTCCATGAATTCGATCAAAAGGACGCCCTTATGTCCCAAAACACGGAAGCCATCATTTTGCGATTCATGTACGGCGATTGCTTACACTTTTTTGGTTTGGGTGAACCGGAATGGCGCCACTGCATTGATTGTTGTTTTGATTCTGCGTTGGTGTACGTTATCCACGTCTCGTCTCCCGTAACAATTTGGGAAAACAAACTGTCTCCATCTTGTCTATAGCGCTCCAAAAATTGTCGTGCACTATGCATTCGTTGCTCTTTGTGCTGAGCGGTGAGCAGTTTTGGCACCCACCGCGCACAAAGCTTCCGATATCCAAGCTCTTCAGTGACAATCCTGTAAATTGAGGTTCTAGCAACATTTGGGAATTCCATAGCCAGACCACTAAACGTCAAACGCCGATCACTTCGCAGTTTTTGGTTAACTTGCTCGACGATGTCGTCGGTCCGAATACTGGGCCTGCAACTCCGCTGTTGATCGTGCACATCTGTGCGACCACTTTGAAATTCTCGACACCAGTGTCGAACTTGTTTCTCACTCATTATGTTTGGTCCATACACTACACACAATTCGCGATGGATGTCCGCAGCTGACGATCCTTTTGCCAACAAAAATCTAATCACACCGCGCACTTCACAACTGGCGGGAGCTACGATTGTCGCGGCCATTTCAAACTGCTCTCAACAATAGATATACGGCTACTGCGGCACGCCAACAATACTGCATATTTACCAGGAGTTGGTAGATGGCGCTGCAGGTGGGAAACGTCATTCAGGCCTATCATCTGTGACATCTTGTACCCCGGACCTTACTTTTGGAATACGCCTCGTATATAAATGCTTCACTTTTGGCCACTGGTTTACTAAACCCTCTAATATACAACATCACTGTTTCGTGATTACTTATTCCTTCTGTAATCTTAGACACCATGAAATTGTCCAACATGTTTGGTCCTATCGCACTCTGTTCAACTTCTTGTGTAAGGCCTCCTTCCCTCACTAGCAAATTTGCAAACCTCTGTACCCTTCTATTATTTATCTTAATTCCCTGCCAGTAAGTCCTGCCAATAATGATAATTCTACGCTCCTTTGAACTCTGAATATGAATTTAATTTCTTACCATGAGTCTTTCGTTGCACCCCAGAAATCTAACCTAGTAACTCAATAACTGTCATCTATGAACACCAGTGAACTATAATAATCTTTACTGATGGGTATTCCTCTACCTCTATGGTACACTGTATACCCATCGAGAAAAAATTAATAGTTTAGCACTTCGGCCTTTAACCTAGACCTTCCCCTGATAACTATTTCTGGCTAGTGTAAGTCTATTAAGTTATCAAACTCTATTACTTTATACATTATACAGGGTGATTCAAAAAGAATACCACAACTTTAAAAATGTGTATTTAATGAAAGAAACATAATATAACCTTCTGTTATACATCATTACAAAGAGTATTTAAAAAGGTTTTTTTTTTCACTCAAAAACAAGTTCAGAGATGTTAAATATGGCCCCCTCCAGACACTCGAGCAATATCAACCTGATTCTCCAACTCGTTCCACACACTCTGTAGCATATCAGGCGTAACAGTTTGGATAGCTGCTGTTATTTCTCATTTCAAATCATCAATGGTGGCTGGGTGAGGTGGCCGAAACACCATATCCTTAACATACCCCCATAAGAAAAAAATCGCAGGGGGTAAGATCAGGGCTTCTTGGAGGCCAGTGATGAAGTGCTCTGTCACGGGCTGCCTGGCAACCGATCCATCGCCTCGGGTAGTTGACGTTCAGGTAGGTACGGACAGATAAGTGCCAATGTGGTGGCGCTCCAGCCTGCTGAAATATGAATTGTTGTGCTTCTTGTTTGAGCTGAGGGAACAGCCAATTCTCTAACATCTCCAGATACTGTAGTCCAGTTACAGTAGCACCTTCAAAGAAAAAGGGACCAAAAACTTTATTGGCTGAAATGGCACAGAAAACGTTCACCTTTGGCGAGTCACGTTCATACCTAGTTGTTTCCCGCGGATTCTCAGTGCCCCATATATGGACATTGTGACGGTTGACTTTCCCATTAGTGTGGAAAGTTGCTTCATCACTAAACACAATCTTTGAAACGAAAGATTCATCTGTTTCCATTTGAGCAAGGATAAAATCACAGAAATCGAATCTTTTAATCTTATCAGCTGCAGACAGTGCTTGAACCAATTTCAGACGATAAGGTTTCATAACTAACCTTTTTCGTAGGACTCTCCATACAGTTGATTGTGGAATTTGCAGCTCTCTGCTAGCTCTGCGGGTCGATTTTCCTGGGATGCGAACAAATGCTTGCTGGATGCGTGCTACATTTTCATCACTCGTTCTCGGCCATCCACAACTTTTCCCTTTGCACAAACACCCATTCTCTGTAAACTGTTTATACCAACGTTTAATACACCACCTATCAGGAGGTTTAACACCATACTTCGTTCAAAATGCACGCTGAACAACTGTCGTCGATTCACTTCTGCCGTACTCAATAACACAAAAAGCTTTCTGTTGAGCGGTCGCCATCTTAGCATCAACTGACTCTGACGCCTAGTCAACAGCGCCTCAAGCGAACAAATGTACAACTAAATGAAACTTTATAGCTCCCTTAATTCGCCGACAGATAGTGCTTAGATCTGCCTTTTGTCGTTGCAGAGTTTTAAATTCCTAAAGTTGTGGTATTCTTTTTGAATCACCCTGTACTCTTATAGTTCACTATAAAATGTCTTATGTCTGCCTCTACCTTTTTTATGATTTTAGAATTACCCATCACCTTACTATTGGTGAACTGTCTCTAGTGGTGGATGTAGTCTTCTCGGGAGACTAGCCGAGTAAGTAAGATGTTTCCACACGATATTTCGGCGATCTCAGACTCCGTCGCCACCAGAAGATGGCGACGGAGTCTGAGATCGCCAAAATATCGTGTGGAAACATCTTACTTACTCGGCTAGTCTCTCGAGAAGACTACATCCATTCTCAACGCCGAGAAAGACTTCGTTCATATGTCTCTAATGGTGTCATTAGCTTCTACTGTGTCATTATTATTTATATTTCCGATGATGAATCTGAATTTGTTATCCCTTTGATTACCTACTTTTAACCACTTATGAGCAGCCTCTAATCTAAAAAAGTTAATGGTGAGCTGTAAAAATATAGAAATATAGTAGTAACAGAATTTGGAAACCTCACAAAAGATACACAAACTACTAGTAATTACAGATTAGAGTCTCAGCTAAAAGATTTTACCTGATAGTTACAGAGTATACCACAGAGATATAGGAGCAATTGGTTGGGGGTATTCATATTGAGTAGCAAAGATTACTACAGTTCTCTGGTGTACATACATCATAACTATTAATTACTTGAGGTAAATTTCTGTGGGGTGAAAATAATAAAAATTAAGATGTTGGCTTCTTACTGTAGTGGAAGAATGAATGATGAAAATGAGGCTCTTGGGAGAAAATATATACGTATTTACAGTTCAGAGACAAATGTAGAATGGTCATCAACTCATCACCAATGGCATTTAAATTTACCATGTGTCAACTGAGTAGGAAATAAGATAAATGACACAAGGGATGAGATGTGCATTGTGAAGTATATTAATTATGTTAAAAACCCATTCAAACCAACCATTCCGCTTAGTAGATTATAGACCATGGCCCCTAACAGGAGCTATTGGAGCCATAATTATATACCTCGGTAAGAGAAAGAGGCTTTACACAAATGGTAGAGCTGAATACAAGGGGAGCAACCATGTGTACCTTCCTAACAAAGCCCAATGATAACCGTGTGGGGTGTCAAATAACTTAAGTAATAAATGATCACGATATAGTTTTGATGGGTATTAAAATATTCACTGAAACAGTGGCCAATATTGAAGGCAGAAATAGTTACAGTTATAAAATGGCACAAATTTTAAAACTGATAAGATATTTCATGGGAAGGTTCAGCAAATTGAAGGATGGCACAATTACAGTGGAGTTAAGTGAGAAGAGTTAAACGAGATGATAAAAAAGTGAGGAAATATTTTTTCTAAAACAGAAAATAATTAGAACAGAACCTCCATCAACAATAGGGAACTGAGGAGGTTATGAAAAGGTTACCAAGAAGAGAACGCAACAGTGTTAAGAGACTGCAAAGCAATATGGAATACTTAAAATACCTAAACTAGATAACAGCAACGACGGAAGCTAAAAATTTATTTACAAAGAATATTATTGGTGCAGGGGGACCACTGAATGATGCATCTAAAAATATTTCTGGTTAACTTAGAAAACTGAGGGGAAGAGAGAGTAGTCAGACAATTCTAGATAAAAAAAAAAAAGTTAATAAGGTTTTGAAAAAGCAGAGATATAGAGTGAATTGTTTAGTGAGACCATTAGGGTTTATCATCCTGTGATGGGAGGGATTAAATAAGAGAAGCGTCTCTATCCATATAAATAAAAATGAAATGCTGTTCGTTGGTAAATGACATCACTTGCAAACAGCTGAGCCGATTTTGCTATTTTTTTAAAAAAAATATTTATTAGTAATGGTCCAAATAAGGTTTCTAGAGAAAGAAAAATTGGAAAATTCGGAAAAACTTAAAGTCCATTTTTAGGGACGGGTTTGTCTAATTTTTTTTTTTTTTTTTTTTTTTTTTTTTTAATCTTCATAATAGTATGACTAAGGTTTTTTTGAGAAAGAAAAGTTTCCTGGAAATTAGAAAATTTGGAAAAAACTGAAAGTACTTCTTTATGGGGCAATTTGTCTAATTTTTTAAAATCTTTTTTAATAGTCATATTAAGGTTTTTAGAGAAAGAAAAATTGGAAAAGTTTTTGCAGAAATTTGAAAAATTCAGGAAAAACTGAAAGTATATTTCTCTATGGTCTAAATTGGGTAAATTTTTTTAAATATTCATAACAGTGAATAATGTATTCCAAAAGAAAATTGAGAAGTTGCCCAGAGGATTAAAAATTTTAGGAAAAATTAAAAAAACTTTTATCGAAGCACCCATTTGCCTAATTTTTAAAAAAATATTCGTAATATTCTGAATAAGGTGTTGAGAGAAAGAAAATTGGAAATGTTGCCCAGAGAATTGGAAAATTAAGGAAAATGTAAAGTCACATATTATGGACTGATTTGGCTAATTTTTTTAATGTTTGTACTAGTCTGAATGAGGTACTTAGAGAAAGAAAAATTGGAAAAGTTGCCAGGGAAATTCAGATATGCTGAAGTGCTTTCTTCTAAGGACCAATTTGGCTAATTCTTAAATAGAAGAAGAAATAAAGATGTTTGTAACTGTCCGAATAAGGTTTTAGGGAAAGAAAAATCACAAAAGTTCCTGGGAAAATTGAAGAATTCATATAAAAACTTAAAGTATTTTATCTAAAGACCAATATGCCTAAATTTTTTATATATTTGTAATGGCCTGGGTAAAGTTTTTAAAGAAAGATAAATTAAAAAAGTTGTCTGGTAAATTGGAAAAAATGAAAGTATTCTTTATATGGACCGATTTTGTTATTTTTTAAAAAATGTTGATAATAGTCTGAATAAGGTTTCTAGAGAAAGAAAAATTGTAAAAGTTGCCTAAAATGATGAAAAAAATATATTAATTATTTCTATGGACCAATTTTGTTATTTTTAAAAAAATGTTAATGATAGTCAGAATAAAATTTTTAGGGCAAGAAAAAAAGGAAAATTCGGAAAAACCTGAAAGTACTTTTTATGGACCAATTAGTCTATTTTTTAAAAAATCTTCGTAATCTTTGGAATAAGGGTTTTAGAATAAAGAAAAATTTGAAAAGTTGCTAGGAAAATTGGAAAATTAATATTTCTGAAAGAACATTTATATGGAGCGATTTATCTAATTTTTTTAATCTCTGTAATAGTAGGAAACTGGTTTTTAGAGAAAGAAAACTAGCAAATATATTTCCTGAAAATTCAGAAAAAACACTTCTTTTTTTGTATTGACCAACTGCCTAATTTATTTTTAAAAAATAGAAATGTGTATAACTGTCCGAATATGGTTTTTAGGCAACGAAAAATTACAAAAGTTGCCGGGAAAATTAGAGAATTCTGAAAAAACTGAAAGTATTTTCCTAACAGCCAATTAGCCTAATTTTTTTAAATATTCGTAACAGCTGCAGGGTGATCTTAGATAGGATAATTAGCTGGTCAACATGGGATGAAGATAAATGCAAAGAAGAGCCTGCTTATTAGGTACACAGATAAAAAGCTAAAGGTTGATTATGATTATAAAGTGGGGAAGGAGCTACTTATTGAAGACTCAAAATGTAAATATTTTGGCATAACATTTGACAGCACACTGAACTGGGCAGGACACATAGGATATGTAGTAGGGACAGGGTTGGAAAGAGTGATGAGGGGATGCACTAGAGAAATAAGGGAACTGAAGTACAATACTCTGGTCAAACCACTGCTGGTATATGGTGGTGTAGTTTGGGACCCACATTTTGGGTACCAAATACAAGAGTTGGAGGGGGTGCAGAGGAGGGCTGCCAGAATTGTCTTTGGAAATTACCGCAGAACACAATCGGTAACTAATATCATAAAGGAGCTGGAGTGGGATTCATTAGAGGATAGAAGGAGTGTGAAGAGAGTCATGGGAGTGTACAATGCCTATACCGGTGATGAAGCATGGAAAGATATTGGTGGGAAAATTAAGAGAGGTGCTTGGATGGGTAAGGTTCACCATGACCACAAGCTGGCATTTGATTTCAGGCATAAGGGTGTGGGAAAATTTTCTTTCGTAGGTAAGGGTGTAAGGACTGGAATAAATTGCCAAGAGAAGTGATGAATAATTTACTGGAAACTCTGAAAGAATTTAAAGTAAATTAGTAGAGGGCAAAAGTAGGTTGGAAGAGGAGAAAGGGGGGAGTTTAGGGAGATTGCCACCAGAGCGAGCGCTCCATCACAATTTTATCAGTTATTATTATTATAGTCCAGATAATGTGTATACAGAAAGAAAAATTTAAAAAATTGGAAAAGATACTTTTTCTATGGACCGAATTTGTTATTTTTTAAAAATGTTGATAATAGTTCCAACAAGGTATTTAGAGAAAGAAAAATTGGGAAAGTTGCCTGGAAAATTAGAGAAGAATCTGAAAGTATTGTTTTCCAAGCACCAATTTGCCTATTTTTTTTTTTTTTTTTTTTTTTTTTTTTTTTTTTTTTTTTTTTTTTTACTATTCTTAACAATCCGAGTAAGGTGTTTAGAGAAAGAAAACTGGAAAATTCAGAGCATGTAAAGTACATTTATAAGGACCAATTTGTCTAACTTTTTTAAATGTTCATAATAGTGTGAATAAGGTTTTTAGAGAAAGAAAAATTGGAGAAGATGCTCGGAAAATACAGAAAAACTGAAAGTGCTTCTTTCTATGGATAAATTTATCATTTTAAAAAAAATGCTAATAGTCCAATTAAGGTTTTTAGGGTAAGAAAAATTAGAAAAATTGTCAGGAAGATATGAGGAATTCAGGAAAAACTGAAAGTATTTTTTTTTCTAAGTACTAATTTCCCTAATTTTTTAAAAATTTTCGTAGTAGTCCAAATAAGGTGCTCAGAAATAGAAAAATTGTAAAAGTTGTCAAAAAAATGGAAAATAAAAAATACTTTTTTCTATGTACCTGTTTTTTAGAAAGAAAAACTGGGAAAGTTATCTGGAAGATTGGAAGATCGGGAAAAACTCAAAATGGTTTTTTGTATGGACCAATTTGGCTTTTTTAAATAATCTTAATGTTTCGAATAAGGTTTTTAGAAAAGGAAAAAATTGACCTGAAAGTTTGGGGAAAAATGAAAGCGCTTTTTTATGGAATTTTTAAAGAAAAGTTTATGATTGTCAGAACAAGACTTTTAGGGAACGAAAAATAGTAAAAACTACCTGAAAAATTCAGAAAAAACTGAAAGTGCTTTTTCTTTTGGATTTTTTTCTAACTGATGAGTCGAAAGATGGATATGCGTAATTATTTTTTTGTTTTGTTTTGTTCCTTATGCTCCCAGGATGGAAATACCTCAATTAAATGTCTATTGAAAAAAAAATGAGTGCAAGATCTGGAGAATAATTTGGAAAACGCATTCCATACTAAATTAAAATAAAATTACCTTTGCTTTTATTTTGTGCTGTTTCGCGATTTGTCCAAAAATATTGCTATTTTACCTCTATTCTCTTGATATCAATTCAGTACATGTGTTTGATGATATCGAACAATTACCTCAATTAGTCTTGACAGCGCCCAAACGTCCGATGAGTTGAAACGCGAAAAACAATGATTGTGACGCATTGAAAGAATTAGTTCGAAAGAATGGTCCACTGTTGAATCAGCAAAAAAAATATGTTCACGAAAGATGTGTACGATGGAACTAGAGGGAATGTCTTCTTGGGCGCTTCGGTGGAACTGGAAAAACCTTTTTGATCTCATTGATTTTGGCAACAATCTCATTGATTTTAGCAACGATTCACTTGTAGAATGAAATTGCACTTGTACTTGCTTCATCAGCTACATTGTTGGAAGCTCAGTCAGCAATCAAGTTGGCCTGGAATATGCAAATCAAAGAAACTTCAACATGCAACATTTCTAAGCACTGTGCAATTGCCAAAGTTCTGCAGCATTGTACATTGATCATTTGAGATTAATGTACAATGGCACATAAAAAGTCTTTGGAGGCATTAGACTGGACGATGCAAGATCTACGAAACAATCAAAACCGGTTACGTGGTACGATGATCAGAATGTAGTTAAAACACCTTGAGATTCATTGAGATTTCAAATTTAATGGAAGAAAATAAATCACTTGGTTAACATGAAATTCTTACTTAATTTAATTGTGATTTAATTTATGAAACAAAACCGTATGGTTCCAAATCGATCGATCACATTCCAGGCATATCAGACATTTCCAGCGTTTCAGTGGTGTAGGCTACTGCCGATAGAATTCATCTCGCATGTAAAATTTCCCATTGGCATACTTCTGAATGTGCTTAACAATCGTTAATAAATACAATGATCACTCAGAAATATGTATTTTTCTCATTTTACTTTGTTTACACATTTTCAACGGCTTTTAAGAAATTTACAAAACGATCACAAACAATTTTATTGACATTTGGACAGGATAACGTCAACTAGTATAGGGGAGACCGGGGGAATGGCGACACCTTAAGACATTTTCCATTTTGTATTTTTTACTTTAACTTTTTTGAAATTCGTGATAGGATATAAAAATACCTTGAACCTTTTCCCATCGATTGGATAATGTACTTTAGTTAAAATATAAGCGAAGTATTTTTAAAAAAAAATTTATGTGAATGCTACCAACTGTCGGTATTCCCCCGGGTACCCGGGAAATACCGACATGCCTACTGGGTAATACCGACATGGTTTGATTCTTGGGAAGTGATAAGCTGAATCACGAAGAAATTAGAAATTCTTTATTCATATCAAATTATTCAGACAATTACACAATGTTTAGATCTAATGGAAACGACAATTCAGCAATGTGGACCTAGGTTTATTCAAAAGTAAATTTTGAGTTTAGTACGTGTTTTTTTCTTGAAGGAAATTTTTTTAAAATAGGTAGTAAAACAAACGAAGCTTAAAATCTTAAACATTGAGCCAACCCCTAAACTAATACTAGATCATATGTAATCAGATCAATTAATATGAATATAAACAATTAGTAAACAATATGTAAAAAGCAATTTAAAAAAAATTCAAGTAACATAGTCCCTCGGCATTAAAATTTGTCTATTTCGTCATGCAAAAATCACAAATATAATTTTCTGCTGTATCGCTACCACTACAATCAGCATGAGCCCACTTGCCACAAAACACACATCTAAACCAGAGCTCAGAACTACCAAATTCACCACAAACTAAACAGGTCTCCGTGTCGTCTGTAAACATATCAACGACGTCATCACAATCATCATCATCACCACATAACACTGACTCATCTATGTCCTCTTCTGAAGAAGTTTCCTCAAAAGATATTTGCCTGCGGCATGTTTTCTTTATTTTTGCTGATTTTGTGGTTGTCTTACTTTTTCCATGCATTTTGCATATTTCTTTCTTTCCATCTTTCAACAAAATTTTAGTTATGTCTCCTGTTTGATTGTATAACAGTTTTTCTAATTTAACCTTGGCTTTCACCTCCTTTTCCTTCTTTTTTTTCTTAACTTCCAAAAGTGCAGCTTTCATTGGAGTTGCGGTAAGAATTGTAGAGTGCTTCTTTTTTACGTCGTTCGGCGTTGATCCAGCTTGATTGCGATACAAATGCAGGGGAGAAATTAATTTAAGTTTTCCCTCAAACTCAGCTGTATTTTCCTTATGATTTTTCGCTGAGGCTGGTTTTCTTTTCTTGGGTTTAGATTTCAATTCACCTCCAGCAGTGAACCCTGATCCTCCAGGTACTGGATCTTCATACACGCCAGTCAAATTCAAATTGGGATGAGAGTCAATTGTTTCTGTATTGTTCTTCACAGGCTCTTCATTGACAGCTTTATCCTCATCTTGTTGATATATTTCCTCGGTTGTTAATTCACTAGCATTGTCTTGAATCACTGGAGTTTGAATATCTGCTTCAGGAATGAAGTCAACCTCAGTGAATTTTTCAGGATTGAACGGTAGAATTCCTGCTGCTCTGAAGCCTGAAACTCCTTTGTCCATCGTTGCTACCTTCATGTAAGCTACATTAAAAATAGATGCTATATCATAAACTGTTATCTTCTGCAATCGGTTGACCCTTAAGAATCTGTCACATTCAGTGTTAAATGCCTTTTTAAGTGGACCATAAACAGTTAGATCCAGAGGCTGTAACCTGTGTGATGTATGTGGGGGTATGGATACAACTTTGATATGATTGGCCCTGCAGAATTCGAAGCTCTCTAAAGTGATGTGGCTACCGTGGTTATCCAAGATCAACAGCACTGGATCCTCCTCGCTAGGTTTGGTACTATCTTTGAAATGTTGGAGCCAATCTTTGAACAATTCTTCATTCGACCAGCCGTTATGTGAACATCTGTAAATGGCACCTGCTGGTCCATCTCTTTCTAAGAGAGGAGACATTCGTTTGCGTGGAAATATAAACATAGGAGGCACATATGTTCCAGAAGCACTGACAGCACAGACTACTGTAATATTTCTGCCTCTTTCCCAGCTTGTCACAGAGCCCACCTGTTTTTGACCCTTTGGAGCTAATATTTTTGCAGGTTTCTGTACAGTCGAAATTCCAGTCTCATCCATGTTATATACTCTGGTAGCAGGGAAATGTTGTTTTTTATAGACCGCATCCAAGTTAGAAAAAAATATATTGACTTCACACTTGTTGAAGGCAAGAATCCTATTAAGACTTGTTGCGGAGGGTTTTCTCAAACTTATGCTTGGGTTTCTTTTCTTGAAACCTGATACCCAGTCCTCTCCAGCCATTTTCTTGTCTTTATTAAAATTATGTTTGATTTTCAATTTTTCAGCTAATTCGTAGGCAAGTCGTCGCAGTTCAGTTAAAGTAATTCCATAGAATGTATTAGCTAATTGTTTAATATGATTTGTTAAAATTGTTTCTTGATCAGGTGTGAAAATTGATTTTCTACCCAAGGCTGGTTTATCAGTAGAATTTGACTTCAAACGGTCATGTAATGTAATTCTTGGAATATTTAACTCCGCCGCTACACTCTTAATTGATCTACCACTTTGAACTAGCTCAAAAGCTCGTTTTAACGTTTCTTCGGTCCATTTACCTCTCTCTGTAGTTCGTTTTCTGGATCTCGGCATCTAAAATAGGAAAATAACCAACATTTAGGGGACTAAAAACACCATTTAAAAATATACGGAGATGGGGAAATACCGACACCATGTCGGTATTTCCCCACAGAGAGATGTCGACTTTACCCCGGGTGAACAATACAAAACATAAAATGTCCCCGAAGCTAACCTGTTCACAAATAGCCAACAAAGAATACACTAAAATGTTCGCTAAATTGTATTATTTCTAAAGACTTTACCAGTTAGAACAATCGAATAATTGTTGAGAGACTTACCTTTAATTGCTTATGGGTCAGAATTTAGATCAAAATTCAAGAAAATACGTTTTTCACAGCACATCAACAATAAATAACTTGACAACAACTAGCTTACTGGGTATTAGTTGTCTTGACTTCCGCTACGTGACGACACCTACCAGTAACACATGAAGTGCAACACGTTGCCAAATTTCACAGTGTCGGTATTGCCCGGGGTGTCGATTTTCCCCCGGTCTCCCCTAAGCATAAATGAGGAAACAACAAAGTTTGAAATAAATCCTCAGAAAACTATAAAAAACGTAAAGGGTATGATGTAGATAATATTACTATGGATTTATTTATAACTATTGCTAACACGGATGTTGGGGCGTTTGACTGTCTGTTTCCGGTTCTGGTGCAGCTGGTTTTTTAGAGGCTCGAAACGATTCCCCATGCGTACATTCGGCACGGAAACTATATCATCAGCCTCCATGTCGAGCGTACCCACATCTCCAGATCGCTGACGCTTAGAGCTGGGACTGTTGGGGTGACATGGCTTCGGTAACCCTTGTTGACTCTGTGGTGGTCTGGGTTGTTACGAAAATATGTAAAATTGTTTTTTTCCAGCCTACATCTAACCTATCTCTCTAAGGACAAGGTGAGTTGCACTGTCCCTTATTTGTCACCGTTGGATATCTAGGACAGTACAACTCTACATCTCACGCTCCACGCCAGTATGCACCTGGACACACACATGAATCACCTGGAAGCCATGCAGTGAACACACGATGTTCGTGTGTCTATCCAGTTAATGACAGACGGCCTGTTTCCTCACCAAGCCTCAGAGAAACCAGTTTGAAGAAAGTATGGGCGTCAGGTCTGAAGTTTACTTCTAAAGATAGCTTCTTGAACATTTTCGGGCCGCAGTTTAGTAACCGTGAAGTAGGCCAATTTTGTGTCACTGTTCCACCCTTCGCCGGCTCAGAAGGCAACTACCACTATTTCAGATCAATGATCTACGATTCTTTTACTCTTGGAACACCTCTGAGACGCGTGGTATTTTACCATAGCTTTTAAGTGTATCAAGCATTGTACTGTATGTCTGTGTCCTCCGGTTTCTATAACTTCACTACATCTCAAACACGCATTTAAAGGAGTTACATTACTGTAGTTAAGTTTATTGTTAAGTTCGCAGACGTCGGTCGGAATACTACAATCGCAACCTATGGTGAATACAGCTACAGCGCGTTCAGTGAACACAGGCGCCTCAAGATTAGCTACTGTGCTATCTCCACTCCGTTGCCCTAACCCATACAGGTGAAGGGGAAGAATTGGCCACTCACAAATTTGCCACTCGCATACATGAACACAACGGTCTTTTCGGAGGGGTGGACAGCGGGAGGATTTGGTGAAATGAGGAGCAAAGCATGAGAACTTGACCTTGAACTGCCAGTTAAGAGTGAACAGGATTTAGGGTAAACTGTGTTGTCAACGCTAGGTCGATCCGCGACATATTGGAATCACAGGCGGCCCAAGCAAGTTTTTCAGGTGGTGCGAGATCTCATTGTGGCGCCTCATATGTGCAATCGCTTATTCGTGTTTAAGACGTCCATTTGATAAGTTGAAGATAACATTAACTTTTTACATCCTACTAAAATTTGTTTTCTTTAATGCTGTATTTGTTACTGTTTCACGTCGCTGGATGGCTTAGGATAAAGTAGTTTACGTGAGATTCGAATACGTACTCGTATATGAGTGCGTTATGAATTACAATCAAGCAATGCCGAGGGCAGAAAACAGTCTTTATATATTAATAATAACTTCAAAAAGATTAGTGAATAGGATAGCAACAGGGCCGGCATTTGGGGGGGGGGGAATAAGCGGGTCAAATGTTCCCGGGCCCGCCGGCTGATGGGGGGCCCCGATCACCGGCTGCAGGGGCCCCCAGGCCTCGAAGCGAAGAATCCGCTCACTGTCGGCCGGCCAGTTTGTAGAGCTAACAAAAAAAGGTCGTCAATTTTACCCCGTGCCCGTCACGTGTACGTCAAATTTACATAGTTTTTAAGAAAAATGTTTAAAACAAACAAATGAGGAAATAAAATCATAACTATAGGGCCTAAATTGTCAACTTCCTCGTTTTTGCCCTTTGGAAATATCATTTTCTATAGTTAAAATTGCAAGATCTAAAAGTCTATCTAGAGTCAGAGTTTACCGTAAATAAGTTTTAATAAATTTGAAATTATTGAAACTTTGGGCTCCTTTAGCGACAGTTACAGGTGTCGTTAGCAAAATTCGAAGTGTTGTCCACACATTCTTAAATATATCGTTAAAAAATCGAAATAAAGCGTAAGTGCGATGTTGAAGAAGTTATGTTGGGAAGACCTGGAACACCGAAGGCGTTGCTCTCGACAGAAGCTAATTGAAAAATTCACGGCTGACTTGTTTCGGAATGACAGCAAACAAATATTACTACCAACAACATTCATATCTAGGAATGCCCGCGAAAAGAAGATAGGAGAAATCAGGGCCAGAACAGACTTATTTCTGTAGTCATTTTTTCCACGAGCGATTAGGGGATGGAATAGGAAGGAGTAAACTTAAAATCTGACAGGAGTAGTTCTCGATCAATCATTTCCGCCATCCTGATCTGTGTTTTCCATGGTTTTCCCAGATCGCTCCGGGCGAATGCCAGGATGACTCCTATAAATAGCCCGTGGGCGTGTGTATCCCTTCCTATGCTCAAATAGTTACACATTAGGAATGGTGCAATGCACCCCTCGCCACCTACTGTTAGTGACTCGCGGAGTAATAGTAATATCCTGCTAACCATTTTGTTTCATAAGCTGAACTTATATTGGTTCTGCCGATTCAAGCCCCACCAACAATAGTTTCAGTTACAAAATTCTTACGTCAATTCAAAATCCGATATGTCACATTTTTCTCCATTCGTTAAACTAATTTCTAAATATACACAGGATTATTCCAATTATTAAAATTCAGGAATTGTTTTGATAATGGGTAAGAAATATAGTGTAACATTAAATTTAAAGAGTTGTGAAAACTGAGTGACCTACTCCTTAATTGTGCCGATCAGATACTAAAACACGTTCACTGTAAACAATTCTTCTGCATCTGTTGCTATCTCATCTACAGCCTCGTACTCAAAAAATCTCTTCTTCGTTTTGTATCTAACTGACTTAATAAAATTGTATTAAAAGCAATTACTCACAAATTCCAAGATCTTTCACAGCAATTGTGGAGCGTTTCATGAATCCCCTTTCATCCTGGATAGCCTTGCTTACAATAAATAATACTTGAATCAATACCAATTCACCATTGTAACTATAAAATCAAATTGCTCCATGATCTGGCTCAGGAACAAGGCTTCTGTTGCTGCAGGTGACTAATTCGTAAACTGATAACTGTCTGCAACGAGGCTAGAAACTCTATTCTCCAAATGAATTTCGCAAAATTTTTGGCGATAGTCCTTCTAAGTTTTTGCATATCACTTCCAACCGCTTTGTTGATTGAGAGAATCGAACAAATGTTCTTTAAAGAAATCCGAAAAAGAAACCGATCTAATTGACGTTTTGGCGGTACCTGCTATTACCAAATTTAATGACAGCGTAATGGATTAATAAATGCTGGAGAAGATATTAGTTCAGAATTCTGCTTTGGGCACCTTTGTTTCCTCCTGTTATATTGGATCCATTGTCATGTCTTTGGCCTCAAAAATAGTTCATATCCTAATCGAAATTTTGCAAAGTATCATCAATATACAGGCCAGTGAGTACAACTCCCAGGTCCCGAATAGTCACTTACCAGCTTAAAAGCAACGAAACACTCACGCACTTTGACTTCGTCTTCATTAGTGTCAACAAAAGCAATGTTAAAGGTAATTGTTCGACGCGACTGACAACAGGAGTTCAATTCAGTATGATGGAAAAATATTTAGATGACTTAAACATAGTCAAAATTTTAATAAGAACTTCAATAGTTTTAAATACATTTTCCAAAATAATAGACATTAGTCTCCTTATTAGCAATACGGTGGAGATGCTCCATCATCGCAGTGTCATATTTTCCTATCAGTTGAAATATATCCAGTTAGTTACCATTATCAGTAGTATTTAGTGTTTCAGATCCAAAACTTCTCCTGAACAAGAATTATTGCAAGTTAAAAAGAATATTTTGGACATCATTCATTCGAGGATAGCAACCTACCATGATTTTTCGTCTTCAATCTGTATTTACAAATGCTTATCTACAAGTATTATATTGAAGTTATTCAGTCTAATCAACACTACTGTTCAACTGAGCGTGGTGTGCTGGCGATTTGAGGAAGTTTCGAGAGTTTTGAGATGCTCTGATAAGAAGCTCCAGTCATCAAATTCTTTTTTCCCAAATAAGAGTGAGACCCTCTGTTGAATAAACAAGAGTAAAAACAATTTACTTTACCTGAAGATTTAGAGTAAGCAAACCATCTTCTTTTATAAGTTTCTCCTTTTGGTATTGCTCTTTAAAATGCGTTTTTGAGAAATGACGTTCATAATTTATTCTTGTATTTTTTCG
Source organism: Vandiemenella viatica (assembly GCA_031002005.1). Lineage (NCBI taxonomy): Eukaryota > Metazoa > Arthropoda > Insecta > Orthoptera > Morabidae > Vandiemenella > Vandiemenella viatica. Next base: position 167,614,339 of record JARYHS010013630.1, on the reverse strand, counting down.
TGGCTTAAATAATTATTTCATCCCCTATTGCAGGGTTAATGAGCAACCATTTTGAAATATCATCATAATTTGCGACGGTGTATGTCTGGTATTTTGAAGTGCAGACGACGTTGCGGTCATAGCAAAATATTCTTGTACATGCTGCTCTTTATCATTATGAGTCTCTTTTGAAGAACTTTTATAAAATAAGTTTTCTTCCGTCATGTGTTGACCTAGTTCTGATGACGAAGATTGAGATGATATCTCTAAGAAATTTTGCAAGCAAAAAGCCTCCTCAGTTTCACCTTGGTTTAGTTTAAAAAAAAAAAAAGCTATGAAGAAGAAAAAAAGAAATAAATGTAGACACGTTAATTGCAATCACCTAAGGTATAACATTGTAGAAGTAGATACGTAGGTTGAATCTCCCCTCATGCACCTACATGCAAATGACTGTGCCGGATCTAGAGGGGAGGGAGGGTGCAAACCGTGGTGCTTACCCCCGGCCGCAAAATCATGTTTAAAGGGGCAGTAAGTGACACCGGAAAGTGCTAATTATGGGACGATTTGTGGTTTTCTCGAATGGAGTAACTCGAGCTGATTCTGATTATAAATTAAACGGAAACTCTTACGTTTATAAACTCTTCTTGATGATTAATTTATTAAAAAATATATGTGAACAGCAAGCTTGATTATTATAGAATTTATTTTTAATTTTTTGCGTAGACGATCTCTCGCTGCCTTTTCGGCGCCGCCCATATGACGGCGCCAGGTGCGGTCGCACCGCCCTAGGGCCGCCTCTGATTGGAATGGGTGTATTTTTCTCGTGTATGTAGGTTATCAGGAACTAGAATAATTTACTGGGGGATATACTGAGCAATTTACCTGACACAGTATGAGAATTTAAAATAAAAATTCCTGAAATTCGAAAGTAGATTTGTAGAGATGTTTAGGAACTGTTCTTCCTCAAACGATTTTCTAAATAATGTTGGGTAAATTATAACACTTTAAAATTTGCTATTATTACTCTTAAAAAAATTAGCTTTTATAGCAATTAAATTATGCATTTTCTCCTGTCAGTTTTGAATCGCACCTTCCAAATAATAATAATAGTAATTTAACGCGTATTTTCATAAATACGCACTGAACTCAGAAACTCTAGCAAGACGGAAGTAATTCATAAAAATCCCATGATCTGCAGAATAAAGGCATCCTAAATTAGTGGAACTGAACATATATCTAGATACAACTATTTAAACAGCGCGGCCAGTTTTCAACCAAGTCTCTACCTAAGATCATATGCAATAAAACTATACGGTTTTTCAAAGAGTACAAACCATGAAACCAGTTTACTAGTCGCCATGTTGTTCGCACAGAAGTTATAATTCTTCCTTAAAGTATGTTTAAAAAGTTGAGTTGGAAGTTTGACGTATGAAATAATGAAGTTTTACTACGTTGCAGTATAACAATACAGTGCTGTAATGGGAGGTTGCTGTGTGGCAAATTGCACAAATTCATCGGATACTGGGATAAGGCTATTTTCGTTGCCAACAGATCCAGTGATTCGTGAAGTGTGGAAAAGAAATTGTAAGGGAATCTTTTGGGATTTTAGAAGAAAATATTATGTCTGTGAGGTATGTTGTAGTGCATTTTTCAGAATTACAAGCACCAAACACTCGTTTTTCATTGCCAAGTATTTTTTGTATCGTTTCAAAGATTATTTCTGCTATCTTGATATACAGAATCTTTGTCTCACGCTCTATATAAATCGCAAAATTTTATTTGTATGTTTTTGCGAGTAGAAATAATAGTAGCTTATTAAAATGCGGGAAACATTCAGTCTAGTTAGCAATAGAAAATTTTAATATCTTTTATTTCGTTGCAATTTATGATTTTTCTGGAGAAATCAATCACAAGGATTTGTTTATTCATTATGTTTTAAGAAGAAACTGTAAAATTGCATTGTAAGTTTGTTTAAATACAGAGCTTTTGATGGAGTCAGGATAATTTCCGATACATTGCATATAAATGATGCATATATTTGTAGTGTTATTATAGTACATGATCGGGGATTACTGGAGAACGCGATTCCACCTCGAGTTGCAGTTGTCAAATGTAAGACTCCGCTAGAAATTTTTTCTGAAGTACATTTAACGGTTTCATGCTGGTCCATACTGTATTAGAACCTAATTTCTGGTGACAATGGTCCAGGTTTTATTACAACGCAACTACCACTTGAAAATAATACGTCTTGCGACTGAGTACAACAGTATTACAACGATATTATTTAATGTTGTTTAGCGGTATCGCATTCTCCAGTAGACCACATGATTGTTGCTACATGTTGCTGATGTACTGACATCGTGAGTACGCCACTCATGAAACCCATGTAAATTGAAATTAGTGACGGAAATCCTCATATCTCATGCTGTACTGCAGAGTTAGTTACGGTCCAGGCTGCATGGGCTACAATACATATGAAATTTATGTCGTAAACGTGGCATCCGTTAGGGTAATGCAGATTATAAGTAAATAATAAAATCCTTGTGCGTTTTATCAATCATTTCCACTCAGTTTTCTCAAGCACTACTTCAAGAAAGAGCTCAACCTCTCCTACATATTATAGTTGTCAATGTCACTGCGTTCATCCGATTCAAGTGCTTTGCACAAGCACAGCTTACAGAAATGTAATTATCTTTCTCTCTCTCCCTCTCTCTCTCTTTCTCTCTCTCTCTCTCTCTCACACACACACACACACACACACACAGTTTGACTGTCTGAAAAAATATTGTGTCAATAATAATGTTTGCCTAATTTTGGTTAACTGATTTACTATAATTTCATATTCACATTTCCTACTCATGTTTTACAAAAATTTCGCCACAAATTAAAAATGCTAAAAGCTGCGTGACATGTCTCACATATCAGATGTCTCCAGCACTGAAAAAATTAAACAAATCCCAGAATCTTTGTCAATTCCATGTTGTAATGTGTTCTTTATGTTTCAGTATCTCAGTTTAAAAGGTCATAAGCCATGTGTGATAACAAAATATTTTGCACTCAGTTGTGATGGATACGTCCCTCGATAAATAACACAGCAATTCGCTATTATCTAAATTCAGTTCCTGGAAGACTGTGTTAAAAGAGTTACTGGTAACACTATCATAATTGTGGTGCCATAATTTGATGATGGATTCTTATATAACACGAGAAGACAAATCAAAAAAAGATTTCTGGCATAGTTCTCGAGATATCGGATGTAAAAAATTAGTACAGGATGACATTTATCTTCTGTTCCAGGTCTCATTTCAACATAACCACAACTGCAACAAAGCATGGTTGTTGCACACATTCGTTAGGTGATACTATTTAATAAAGGTTGCTCTTAGAGCTATAAAATATACACGTAACTTATAAACTTCACTCAAAATGTGCCGTAATGTTAAGCGGTGAGTGACCGAGTGTAGGCATAGGCGATGTATAATGATAACGCAAATGTTCCTTCAACTATATTATTTAAGAATATGTTTCTATTACACCCATCAATATAGTATGTAATGCACAAACTTCGAGCAAAGAAAAAGAAAAACTGCCATAACGTTACACACTAAACGATTTTTTATGACATATGACATCCAGCGATAGTAATATTGCGTGCAACATTATCCATCAGTGACCAACAACGACGAAAACCAAATCAACTTTATAATAAAATTTCAAGTCCATTAAGCTACAACAGGAAGCGTTTATGTCCATTCTGGTCCAGGCTACATTTCAACCTATCCACAGGGCCAATGATAATTTTGTTCCATATTAATGTTTTTGATGGCTGTGATAGCAACATGTTCTTAAATAATATCATTCAGAGAGCATGTGCATGATCATTATACTTCCTTATAAGGCTTCTTCCAGTCGCTTGCGGTACAACGTTATGGCACTTTCTGAGTGAAGTCTGAGGTATTTATATGTTATACAACTCTAAGAGCAACACATATTAAACAATATAATTATCGAATGTGTGTAACAATTATCAGACCAAAAGGACAATTCCTTTATGAATCCCAGTGATAACGCTAGAGCCCAAAACATTCAGCACATAGTTCCTTATTGGGTTTGGTGAAAATAATTTCTGTTCCAGGCTGTCTTTCAATCTAACCATCTCACTTTCGAAATAGGATATCTTGAGAACTTAGCAGGACATGAAAAAAATTTATTACTCGCTTTCAATTTGTCTCATTAAGTTATATAAGAATCCATCATCAAATTGTGGCACTATGGTTGGTTTGGACGCAAGGCCAAGGTCCCATGAAGGAAATGTGCTATCGATCTGAAATTTACTACACAAGTTCCTAAGTCATATTATTTCATAAAACATTGCACGTGAAGCTGTCAAACTTATGAAAAATGATTGAAATATGTATAGATCGTTACAAGTTATCACACAATAAATGATAATAATAATAAAAATTTTACTGTCATTAAACTGTCATGGCAATAGACAACGTCAATAATACAAATATGAAAATACAAACAAGACAAAATTAAAAACAATTTAAATTGCACACTCCACACACAATTATTTCATATTTCCACATTCATAGAATTCATTAACTGAATAAAAAGGATTAGTGACTAACCAGCTATACAATGTCTGCTTAAATAGATTGAATGGGGCTTCAACCCATTCTAGAGGTAGTTTGTTAAACATTTTCATACCCAACACTTCATAACTGTTCAATGATTTCGATAATCTACAGTAAGGTATGTCAATGTGCCTATTATTTCTCTTACTGTGACAGTGTAAATCTTGTCTAAGAAGGTATTCAGCTTGGTTATTTTTTGTGTGCAGGAGAACAGTGTAAATGTACAAGTTTATTACCGTTAATATTTTTAATTCAATAAACAGTGGTCTACAATGGGCAAATTTGTCAGAGTTTGACATAATCCTAATTACCTTCTTTTGAAGGACCAAGACATTCTGAACATGTGTGCTATTGCTCCAAAATAAAAGTCCATAGGATATAACACTCTGAAAAAAAGCAAAATACGCTGATCTTACATAGGCTGTGATTTTTTAAATTTCTTAACAAATACACCACTCTAGACAACCTTGCACTAACATATTTAATGTGTGGATCCCAAGATAATTTATTATCTATAACAATACCTAAAAACTTAACATCACCTATATAGTCATCTACTGGGTATTCTCTTAGACTAAATACTGTTTGTTGTGTTTTACTCTCATTGAGCAAAAACCCATTAGCTCGAAACCAGATTGACACTTGGGATAGGGTGTCTTTAGTCATGGTTTGAAGAGTTTCAAAGTCTGAACGTACAGTAAGAAAAGTGGTGTCATCAGCATATAGAATGGAGTGGGACATTATATAAAATGGCAAATCATTTATCATTAAAATGAATAACAATGGTCCCAATACTGAGCCTTGTGGCACACCACACTTGATTTCAGTTATCTGGGATCTTAGCTTTCCAATACATACAATTGGTTTACGATTACTAAGAAATGATTCAAAGATATTACCAGCTTTGTCACTAATGATTCTGTAATGAAGTAATTTATTAAGAAGTAAATTGTGGTCTACACAGTCAAAGGCCTTACTGAGGTCACAAAAAGTTGCCTGAGCAAAGTTTTTCTCCTCATAAGCACTTAGAACCTTCTTAATCAAAGAGTCAATAGCATGAGCAATAGATTTTCCTTTCCTAAAGCTAAACTGTACAGTAGAAAGAATGTTGTTGTGCTCCAAATAAACCCCTAACTGTTTATAGATAACAGATTCTAGTACCTTAGAAAAAACTGGTGTCAGAGATACAGGGCGATAACTAGATGGGCAATCTCTCTCTCTCTTCTTATAAATGGGAAATAATATACAACCAATTATCTTTTTAATAATATTACTAGAAAGGTCATATATATCTACACTATCAGATGGCCTAAAGTTATGTACAATACCCAAAACATCATCTGGTGATACCTCCGAAAGTACAAATTTATCTTTCAAAATATAGTTTACATTATTACATTTTATGAGATCAGATTCCTGGGGTCTAACAATGCTGCCACAAATGTCATTCACCGACTGTATACAAAAGTTATTAAATTCATCTGGTGTTACTGCTACAGCCTCTTTTCGTTTGGTTTTGGCCACTGAGTTTATCACACTCCATGCTTTCTTACATTTATTATTGGATGACTCTATACTGAATATGTTATGTTGTTTCTTAGCCTCATTGACTGTGTGTTTATAATCCTTTCGAGCTCTTAAGTATCTTAGCTTAGTCGTATCTGTTTTGTGTAGTCTATACAAATCTAAATACAATAACACATTGTTTTTCATATTTGCTAGTTGCGGTGTGTACCACACATTGTTATGCCTATGTTTATTTTTTTTATTTTTATTTTTTTACATGTATTGGGATTGACTTTACATTTGTACTGCGGAAAGTTTGTCTCAGAAATATTTATGAAAGCACAGAAAAATCTCTCAAATGCTACATTAGCAGAGCAGTGACTAACACTATTACACAAATCTTTCGAATCATAATTCCCAAGTGAGAACATAAAATTAGACATTTTATCCTGCGTTACTGGTCTTGTGATGGCCACCTTAGGATCTTTGTGCTCTTTGTTCTTCAAATTAGGCATATCTATTTCAATCCAAACTGAATTATGGTCTGAGAAGGCAAAAACAGCCACATCGGAACACATTAAATCTCTGCTGACATTTGTAAAAATATTGTCAAGACAAGCATTCTCCCTTGTAGGTTTACAGTTAGAAAAACTAAAATTAAATTGTCTTAACAGATTTTTAAACTCATTTACATTGTGTGTATCTTTTGTCACATCAAATGCAACATTTATGTCTCCACCAATCACTATACTGAACTTTCTCCACCTAGTACTAAGAAAAAATTTAATAAATTCTCAAATTTTTCTAAAAAGGTTAGTGGGTCACCACTGGGTGACCTATAAAGTGAAACAATAACTATTTTTAAATGCTCGAAATATATACCTGTAGCTTCAAAATGCAATTCGCTACACAAAAAACCTAAATCTAATTCATTACTAGCGCTCATTAACGCTTTCTTAATATAAATCGACACACCCCCATGAATCCGCTGTACCCTGCTAAAACTGTTAACTAACTGGAAATCATCTAATACATGAAAAGAAATTTCATTACCCTTACACCAGTGCTCACTCACACATAATGAATCGAGCATATTCTCATTAGCAAAATCTTATACCTTCAACATTGAGATAACCTATCTTAAACGAATTCCTAATGCTAACTGTGTTCTGACTTAATTTATTTTCCTTCACTAACCTCATGGGCCTAGTACCCTGCTTGTCATTGGACTGGTTCTCCACTGTAAATGTTGATAAACCAGCTAGGCCCACATCTAGTTTGTTAACTCTAAAAAAGAATTTCCCTTGAAACCTAGTGGTATTGGCTCTAACCTCAAAGTCTGTGTGAGGTCTAACTCATTGGGTAGGTTAATAATTTTCTCACTCACATACCTTTTTCCCAGATCATTCAGATGGAGGCCATGAAGGGTGTGAAATCTCTTACCTAAGTTACTTATATCTAAAAAAGACACATTTTTACAGTATTTGCAGAGTTTCTTCATTTACTCGAGTAACTTCTGCATTCACACATGACCAGAATGGAAGATCGTGCCGAAATGATACTGAGAAGCGTGCAATTTTTGTGTTTTGTAGTGCATGCAACTTTCTTCTTAAAGACGATAAGAAGAATTTTCCCTCATTTCTTGCTACATCGTTTGATCCAGCAATAAAACTGCCATTCCTGTAGCATCTGTAGGTGAAGAGCTTGCCGCCACATCTATAAATTTTGCTCCAGGTTTTATTGAAGCTGAGGTGTGATGGTTGGAACTGTTTTCGATAATATCCCTTATTTTTCGTCCTTGACTGTCCGCATAAATATGTATTTTTACTGCCCTAGCTCTGCGTTTACAATTTGATGTCTTTGGGCTTTGTGTTTCATTACCACCGTTGATAATTGGTCTAAGAATTTCACTACACTCATTAATCACTTCACTTTCGATAAGCTTCGTTGGTTTAGGCAATTTGACTCGTAAACCTATTTAATTTACATTTTCTATAACATCGACATCTTCAAGTAAACTGAATCTGTTTTTCCAGGTTGGAAATTTCACTATTTGAATATTTTGAGATTTTTCTTCGTATACTGGTACTATAGTTACACCGCGTTTTTCAGAAATTTTTTCTTCTAGTTTATTAGATGCAGAACATTTCTTTTTTACAACTGAGCTAAAAGTTTAGAAACACTTACTTTCATTCGTTTTAACACTAACGTTTTTGTTGTTCTCCAAAATTTTTCATCCGTGTTCCAAAGCAGCATATTTTATTTGTGATTCTCTAATATCACTTTCCAATACTTGAATTATAGCGTCCTTGTCTCTGATGATGTCCATGTACTGTTTTGAACACATTTCCGTTACACACGACCATGAGTAGTCAACTGTTACTAGTTTTATATTTATTTTGCAGCAATTTTCGTGAAACCACCATTTACAATATTTACACTGGATACCTTTCCTCACTTGTTTGAAACACAGCTTACATTTATTACCACTTTTTACTTCCTTCTTATCACTTTTATCGGAACAGTTTAAACCCACTAGTCCGATCGGCGCCATGTTATTACCGTCCACATTATTACATGTTGATATTTATTGTGTGTGTTTCTTACTCTTAATTCTTGGTACAGGCAGCTGCATTTCAACCTAACCACAACCACTATCAGCAAAAAATTAAATTAACTTAAGTGCTCTATATCAAACATTGGTTATGGTAGTGCCATGTTTTACCCTGGAAGGTAGGCTGCATTAGTATTGAAATCCAATATATCAGCCATGCGCAGAGATATTGTAAATGTTAATGATTTTCTACTTATCAAGTATCTGCGATTTGCATTTGGAAAGCAGTTTTTATTCAACAATGAAGACTTAAATACATGTGGAATAAATATCAACAGGTAGTAACATGCATTTATTGCATAATAGCATGTATGCATCTACCCATATTTCAAACAACTTTACACATTTTTCATAAGTTTGGCGGCTTCACTTACAGCGTTTTATGAAATTATATGTCTTTAGGAACGTGTGTAGTAAATTTCAGACATATAGTACATTTCCTTCTTGGGAACCTGGTGTTCACAAGTACAGCATCTATAGATTTGCTTTTATATAAATAACTAGATGACCCGTGTGAAAAATTCACGAATAAAATGTGATAAATAGTGAGGTTGAATACTTGTAATATAATGAAAAGTAGAACCGTACTTTTGTAGCAAATATATTTTTATTTTTTTAGTGTAATAGGTACGCATCAAAATACTCGCAATAAATTACTGACCTTAACAGATTAAAACCAACCTGAACAAAATGCACACAACATACCAACAATGCTGAAATATTTGTTGCTGTGCGAATAAAATGTTTACATTGGAATTGTATAGCAAAACGACAGTGTTTCCATAACAGAAAAAAGAATATCCGAAAAGCTACTTATTGAATACAAAAAAGTTTATTGACATCTCTGTGACATCCGCTGCTGCAATCTAGGGACTCATACGCGCTACCACTTTAACCACCAAATTCCGAAAAAATCTTTCTTAATTTATTATTTTACTTAGCCGGAGACCTTAATTTTTAAATTGAAATGTCATTTATCAATTTCGGCTAGTTATCGAAGAAGATAAATGTCTTGATATTTTAAAAAAACAACAAAAACAAAACAAAAAAAACACGTTGTATAAATAATATTGATACTTTTGCCCTTTACGGGTAGAATTCCGAATAAAAAATCCTTTTATAAAATATGGTTTGACCAAAGCAACCACTTTGGTCTTTAAAATAATACCTCATTTATCGATTTCGGTTAGTTATCAAGTGAGGTAAAAAAAAAAATACAATTTTGAGAAATGATGATATTTTTGACCCTTAAGGGTTGAATTTGGAGAAAGTTTTTTCTTAAATTATGATGGGACCATAGCGGCTAATTTAATATTTAAATCGATACCTCATTTATTGATTTCGGTTAGGTATCAACGGAAATAAATAACTGGTGTCAGAAAAATGCGTTGTAAAAATATCAATACTTTTGCCTTCTAAGGTCAGAATTTTTAAAAATTTCTTTCTTAAAATGTGCTAACGGAACCGAAGACATTACGAAGACCTCAATCTTTTAAATCATACCACGTTTGTCAATTTTGTTTAATTATCAAGTTAGATAAATGGCTCGAGATACAAAAAACGCATTTTAGAAAAATTGGCATTTTTGCCCTTTAAGGTTCGAATTCCAAAAAATTCCTTTCTCAAAATATAATGTTACCATGGCGGAGACCTTATTATTTAATACTAGCTTCGAGCCCGTCAAAAATGACGGTTTGAATGCAATATCCTGGCAGTTCATTTTTTTTAGTTGGTTAATTATATGGAATTGTTATTACATAATGCTAATGGCCTGGATTTTGTAATGTTCTATATATTTCATTTGCAGTTCACATAGCGATACAGTAGTAACTTCTACTGAATTATTGATGATGGAAGTATAGAACCAATAAAATTAACAACAAATTAGGAATCCCACAAAAACTTTTGCTGTCAATGTAATATCAGTTTTATTCCTGGTCCAGGCACAATTCAGCATGATAAATATGACACTTCTTTCCCCCATAATAAATAATACTTCCAGTAACATGGCGCTTATGAAAACAGTTTAAATGGTTTGTTAAACTCATTTCAAAGCGAATTATGCTGTAACAAAATGTGTCAGTTGCGAGTCTGGTCAACTTAGCCCCAATCTACATTAACATTGCATTCGAAAATCATAGCTTTTATTACCCTCATATGAATAACGACAGGCAACACGTATGGTGGTAGTCTGAATTTATTCTGGAAAAGATTGCATGAAAAAGCGAATATCGACAATTTTTAATGAAATCATCGTGATATGAGTACCATACTGTGGTTAGATTATCGGAGTATTTGACTATGATTTATTTAAATAAATACATTTTACTTTAATGACGGAAAGTATAATATCAAAAACGGATAACGGTTATTTATCTCGGTGATACATTTCATTATTTGTAAATATGGTGTAAACTTTTTTCGAGTTTTTAATTAACTTCATTGTTTATCATCTGCCAAAAACCTCGTTCTTATAACTGGTACAGATAAAATAACACAAACATGGAATACTCTTCTCCTTGCATTAATTTTTGCATCTAGTTGTCATAAATAAACAAAAAGCAACATGTAAATTTAAACGAACGTACCAACTGTAACTTAGTAACGTATGACGGCCTCGCATTAATTTTCTATCTCTGCACGCCGCTATTTGGCTGCAAGAATATCTTTGTTGAATTGCGAGTTATAAATTGAAATCATTTTTAATTATATCTTTAATGATATGAGTACCTTATTCTGGATAGATTATCAGAATATTTGGTTATATTTTATTTAAATAAATGCATTTTTATAATTTCGAAAAAGGATAACTGTTATTTATTTGACTGATACATTGCGCGATTACGTACGTTTCTCTTAGTTTTTAATAAACTTCATTGTGTCTTATCGTCTGCCAAAAAAATTCTTAGGTTCTGGTTTAACCTAGTTTTGATAACTGATACAGATAAAATAGCGTCAATATTGAATCCCCTTCTCCTTACATGAATTTCTGCGTCTAACTGATAAAATAGCGTAAATATTGAATCTTCTTCTCCTTATATAAATTTCTGTGTCTAGCTGTAAATAAACGGAAAGCAAGATGGTGGTACGAATGTAATATGGTGGTTGATGATTGGCCGTTCTTTAGCCAATAGGTGTAGCAGCTATAGACGACGCACGCATACGCCACGTTAGCGTTTTATATAATAGGATGATACCTGTATCGGCTAAATATTAAGGGAGATAAATCGCTCGTGACACAAAAATGCGTTGTAGAAAAATTTATACTTTTTCCCTTTAAGGGTTGAATTCCAAAAACTTCTTTCCTAAAATATGATGTCACCAAAGCTGAGACAATATTCCTCATAATCTTACTTGATCTATCAAGTTTGGATAGATATCCAGAGAGATAAGTACCTCGAGACACAAGATCAGATGTGGAGTACCTCAGGGTTCTATATTGGGGCCACTATTGTTTTTAATATATATAAATGATCTACCCTGTGTTTCATCTAAAAACTCAAAATTTGTCCAATTTGCAGATGACACAAACATAGGAATTAAAAACACTCCAGATTTATCTACAGAATATATTTCAAATTATGTATTTGAACTGATTAATAAATGGTTTACAGCTAATGGCTTGTCTTTAAACTTTGATAAAACTCAGTATATGCAATTCAGTACATCACACAGATTAACACCTGACATAGACATAAAATGTGCAGGCCAGTCCATTCAAGAGGTAGATAGTGTGAAATTTCTAGGTTTGTATATTGATCATAATTTAAATTGGAAAGTACATGTTTCTGACTTACTAAAGCGATTGGGAGCAGCCACATTTGCAATTCGTACAATTTCAGCTTTAGGTGATCTCCGTATGAGACAACTAGTTTATTTTGCTTATTTTCACTCCTTATTGTCATATGGAATAATATTCTGGGGCAATTCTACCCATAGAGACAAAGTGTTCAGAGCCCAAAAGCGTGTAATAAGAATTATGTGTGGGGTTAGCAATAGAACTTCATGTAGAGAGCTGTTCAAGAAGTTAGGAATTTTAACATTAGCTTCAGTATATATACACATTAATGTCCTTTGTAGTCACAAATTATACTCTGTTTGAAACAAATAGTAAAATACACAATTATGGCACTAGAAGTAAAAATGATCTTCACAAGACTTACAAGTCATTGTCATTTGTTCAAAAAGGGGTCCGATATTCAGGGATACATATCTTCAGTATGCTCCCAACACATATTAAATGTCTAGTAGATGATAAGAATAAATTCAGGAAAAAATTGAAAGAATTTTTAATTGACAACTCCTTCTACTCTGTCGAGGAATTTATTTCTAAGGTATCTAAAAAATAATTGCCAGTATCTTGTGTAAATATAGTTCACATAATTAATTTACCATGTATGCTATGACTGTACATCACCTGGTGTATGTATTTAGTTTGTTACATAATTATTTACGGTACCATATATGTTATGACTGTACATCTTGTAGTGTATGTATTATTTTGTAATGGAAGTGTTTAATGTACTTTATACTATGACTGTACATCTAGTGGTGTACTTATTATTTTGTTATGCAACTGTTTATCTGTAATTTGACAACTTTCCACATCCCACAGAGCCAGTCTCTTATATTGGGATCAATGGAAAATGAATGTATTGTATTGTATTGAAACGCATTTTAGAAAAATTGACATTTTTGCCCTTTAAGGGTCGAATTACGAAAAATTCATTTCTCAAAATATAATGTTACCACGGCGGAGCCTTTAGTCTTTAATATGATACCTCATTTATCTACATCGGTTAAATATCAAGGGAGATAAATCACTCGTGACACAAAAATGCGTTGTAGAAAAATTTATACTTTTTTCCCTTTAAGGGTTGAATTCCAAAAACTTCTTTCCTAAAATATGATGTCACAAAGCTGAAACATTATTCCTCATAATCCTACCACATTTATCGATTTTTGTTAGATATCCATGGAGATAAATGGATCGAGATACAAAAAATGCTTTTTAGAAAAATTTTACCTTTTTTCCCTTTAAGGGCCGAATTACGAAAAGTTCTTTTCTTAAAATATAATGTTACCACGGCAGAGACCTCAGTCTTTAATATGATGCCTAATTTATCTATATCGGTTAGATATTAAGGGAGATAAATCGCTTGTGACACAAAAACGTATTGCAGAAATATTGATACTTTTGCCCTTTTAGGGTTGTATTCCGAAAAATTTCAGTCTTAATATATGACGTCACTAAAGCGGAGAACTTAATCTTGAAAACGATACTTCACTAAACGATTTCAGATAGGTATCGAGGGAGATAAATGACTCGTAACACAGAAAACAGCATTTTAGAAATATTGACATTTTTGCCCTTTAAGGGTCGAATTCCGAAAACTTTATTTCTTTAGATATTATGTGACCAAAGTGAAGACCATATGATTTAAAATGACACCTCATTCATTGATTTACTTTGAGTATGAAGGAAGATAGACTTGTGACAAAAAAATACCTTATTGAAATAATATATATGATTGCAATTGAGCATATGCCCAAATACCAATTTCTATCTATAATATTTTGTCCATGATGGATCGATGGAATTCTGTGACTGTTAAATCAAATTTGATGATAAAGAATACAGCATGTGACTGGTTGCTGTGTTCTTTATCATCAAATTTCTATGTATGTTTACCTTTGTATTTTTTAAGAATTTTTACTTTGAATTCTTTCAGTGTTTTAGGTAAATAATTCAGCAGATTTGTTGGAAATTAATGCCAGTCCCAAAAAATTTTTACCTATGAATTAAACTCAGGTGCTGGTTTGTGGTCATTTCATCCCTTACAAATACTATTTATAATGCTGCTACCAAAAGCCATCCACACTTTATTGCTAATACATTCCTCATGCGCTCTCTTCACCCACTTTCATTAAGCCCCAAGCCAGTTCCTTTATCATGTAAGTTACTGATTTTGTTGTAATTTCCACTTACAACTCTTTCTGCTCTCCATTATAACCACTACCATAATTGGTACACGTAATGTGGATACTATAGTATCTCGCCATACTCCAACAATAGTCGACGAGGTTTTGCAGTAACACTGAATGATATATTGAAAACTGTTTTTTGCACCAGTTGACTCAAATATATTATTCTAATTTCACATATAAACATATTTTGTAAATGAAAGGACTATACAATAATTATTCCATCAAAAGAAATGGCTATTCTGCAAGGTAAATGATAAGTTTAATAAATCCATCACTTGCCAAGATTGAGTAGGGCTGCAACGAACTTCGCTGCAAAACTTGCAGCATGCATCTGGTTACATTGCCTATTCTAATCAAACAACAAGGCCAACCTTTCCCACAATTGGACATGCTGCTTACACCCAACACAACTCAAATACCAACAACCCCAGTGCACTAGTTTCTAAAAAAGCCTCACTACCCAATAGCTCTGTTACAATGAATGGCAACAAGGAAACAGTCTGCACCTGCAACACAGACCATACACTAGCATCCCTTGCCAGTACTTACAAAATTAACAATCTCAACTATTTTCTAGCAAGAGCTGAAAACTGCTACTGCATCTGAAAATTGTATATAGAAACTTGCTTATTCTGGATTCCTGTCATCCACCACTTACCACAGATGGTAATACATGAAAAGGACATAAACATGTGTGAAACATTGCAATTATCAGGTGCTATGCTACATTTCCTGCTCCTGAATTTGAATTTTGCTATCTTTCCTCTGCGTTTTGTATCCAGTTTGTGGATGCACAAGCAATATTTTGGTTACAATATTAATCATGTTCAAGATGAGACATAAAGCAAGGGGTTCGAATGTTTTCAGTAGACCATGTAAACTACTGTTCTGGATACATCCCACTCTCTGAAGTAGAGCCAGATATGTGGATATATGAGTGCATTGGTTAGATGAATGCTTTATTAATGAATGATGCAAACAAGTTCAATTAACAGCTTTAAACACAATTCACCCAGTAATTCGCAACTTCAAGTGCATTCGGTATTGCTCGAAACTCGTCATCTCGTTGCAAGATGATGGGCTTTTGGGCACTCGAGCATATGATTCATAGTTTGGACCTCACCACACTCGCACTTAATATTGGGAGCATCAATATAACCCCATTTTACTAGATTTTCCTTGGACCTGTCCACTCCTGTTCACAATCGATTTAAGGAATGCCAGACGTTCCAGTCCTCTGGATGACTAGGTGGCAAGCGCTCTGTAACTGTCAGTGGTCCTGAAATGTTAGGGACCTTCATTTTCCACAGCTGTACTTTTGCCTTTTCAGGTGACCTAATTAGTTCCTTCAATGTTCTCAGGAAGCTTTTCCTGGACTTGAGTCTCTGGGCTGGTGGTGTATGGCCATGCAGTGGATGAGTGCTTTCCCATTCTACTTTTTTCCTCTCCTTGTTCACAGCCACTTCTCTCCAAATACTGGGTGGTGCAATCCCCGAAAGCTGGTAAAGCCTGTGATTTGGGGTAGGCTTTAGGCAGCCTGTCACTAGTCTACAGGTGTTATTGTGGGCTACATCCACCTGTTTGGTGTGAGATGATGAATATCAAACTGGGCATGCATATTATGCAACAGAGTAACAAAGGGCCATTGCTGATGTACGTATAGTTTGTGGTTGACTGCTCCACTGTGATCCAACTAGTTTGCGCAGTAAGTTGTTTCTTATAAAGATATTCATTTTGCAATTCATGCAGTGCTTCTTATATGTGAGGATTCTGTCGAATGTCGCTCCCAGGTATTTTGGGGTGTTACATGTCTGCAGGTTGATATCTGACCACATTACTTTCAACTTACGCTGAGCTTTCCTATTTTTTAGGCGAAAGGCACATACTTCAGTTTTTGAAGGGTTAGGTCTTAAGTGATTTTCCCTTATAATAGCTTGATAGGCCTTCAAGGTCAGTAGGCAAATTTCTTTCTAAAACTTCAAGCTTTGTACTCTGTGAAGCTAGGGCAAGGTCATCATTGTAAATAAAGCTTCTGCTACCTGATCATTTGTATGAATGTTGAAAAGAATTAGGGCCAGTACACTGCCTTGAGGTAAACCTCCTTTTTTTGTATCCTCCAATGGCTGCACTGTCCTTCAAAGTCAAAGTCCTATGGTTCTAAAGAAGGGTAGCGATGAGCTTGGTTAATCTGGTGGGCTTTGTTAGATTGTAGACCTTGTCAAGGAGTAATTGGTGCTTAACAGTATCATATGCTGCTGACAAGTTCACAAAGATCAAGCCTGTAGCCTGTCTCAAATCCATCCTCTATAAACTGTGTTAGGCTCAGTACTTTTACCAGGACAAAGGCAGCTTGCTGTGGTATAAGTTTAGGATCAATCACAGGCTGGTTACGATTCAGAATTAATCATTCAAATATTTTTAAAAGGTGACACAAGAGCACTATAGGTCTAAAATCTTTGTGGTTTTCCCCTTCTTTTCCAGGTTTCAGCAGTGCAATGACTTTCTACCTCCACACCTTCGGAATTTGATATGTGCTCATACATTTTTTAAAGAACTGTAGAACCCATTCTTTGGTTTTATATCCGAAGTTATTAATTTGTTCTGCTCGGCCTGCCGATTTTCGTCTTGCACTTGTGAATAACCTTTTCCAGCTCTGACATACTGAAAGGCTCAGTGAGGTTGTTCATCTCTTCCTGACTGTTTCTGGGTGTTTTTCTTTGTTTTTTACGAGGGTTGCTATTTATATTTCTGGTCTTGGCAACAAAAAGTGTTGCCAGGCGCCATCTGACGTTTCCATTGGAAACATTGACATTGTTGAACATAGCCTTATTCATAAAATTGTGTAATTTGAGTGCGATGTGTTGTTTACAGTAACTTTAAAAATTCATCTCGGGCAAAAAATGGAATTAACTCGTGAACATTTTCATGTGATTCAACGTGGATTATCAAGACGAGAGCATCGGTGAACTTCATTTTTTATACGGTGATAAAGCACCATCATATAGCACTGTAAAAAACTGGTATAGCGAATTCAATCATGGCCAACGTTCGCTTCAGGACGAATTCCGTCAAGGTCGTGAAAAATAGGTTGTTGTGCCAGAAAACATCAATGCTGTGCATGAACTGATAAAGCAAGATCGTCATATGACATACTGTGAGATGGGGCATCTTTGGGCATTAGTATGACAGGCATCAATAAAATATTGCATGATCGTTTGGCTGTAAAAAAAATTTGTTGGATCCCACACAATCTGACAAATGCTCAAAAGGTAGCTCGTGTCGATTGGTGCAAACAACAAAATACGTTAAAGGTGCATCAAACGCTGTGTGTAATATCTACACAAGTGACGAATCATGGATCTATGCATTTGAGCCCGAAACAAAATCCGACAAATGTTGTTCGCGGAAGAAGCACATTGAAGAAAATGGTTGCCCGTTTCTTCAGCATTACCGATCACGTGGCGACAGTGGCATTAGAGCAACGTAGGATGGTCAACTCTGAATGGTACATGACCAGAAGTCTTTGAAGAAATTCGAATAATTCTTCATCACAACAATGTGAGCTGTCACACATCAGCTCAAACAAAGGAATTTTTGATCAGCCAAAACATCTAATTGATGGGTCATCCGCCTTACAACCCTGATTTGGCACCCAATGACTTTTGATTCCCGCACATCAAAAACAAATTACGTGGTCAACAATTTTTGACACTCAAAGAAGCAGTGGATGCATTTGAGTCGCATGTTCTGGAGTTACCTCCATCGGAGTGAAAAAAGTGCTTCAAAAATTGGTCAAACGCATGCAAAAGTGTATTGATCTTCACAAAGAAGACTTTGTCGCATGTCGAATGTCGTCCAAGAATATGTTGCCATTTGTCACTTGCTACTTGTCGCCGTCGCTTGTAGCATGCGGCAAAAGCATTTCAAGCTATTCGACAGCTGTTTGCCAGCAGCGTGCGTCATGTTATCTGAAGCAGTGGCAGCCGTTGCTTGTTCGATCCTCGCAAATAGTAATAAAGGAAACAAACCTGAATACGCCTTGGTGGTGTTTTGATGGGGATGCTAACTATTGTTTCTTGTGTGCCAATATTGGTTGTCAAATGAGGGAGTATTGTTTCGCCAAACTTTACTATTTTTTTTAATGAAAAATGAACTCGTATTACTGACTCTATAACCTCTGCTCCTTACGTTTAGAAGACGCATTTCACCTACAGGCACACATTATGAAGCGTTATTCAGACGTCAAGAAAAAGATTCTAAGAATAGAATATACAATTACAAACAAGTACGCACACGAAGAGTGGTGGAAAATACTTTTGAATTACTGGCATCAGTTTTTCGTGTGTTTCGAAAAACATCAATGATAAATGTTGAAAACGGAGAAACTATCATATCTGCGTACGTATAACTACGCATTTTTTTTATTATTTTTTATTTTAAGAAAAAGAAAAGAAAAGCAGTAATTCAAGAATTCTTCGTGGAACCATAGATATTGATGCTCGAGATGGAACTGTCATTCCAGACTCATGGAGGACGGTAATAGACGACACAGGTATGGTTAAAATCACATGAAGATGCAAAAGGCCTCTGGGATGAATTCGCTAGGTATTTTGTGACAAAAGAATGAAAAGCATCTTGGCAAGATATACAAAGAAACAAAACACAAACTCTACTTTCTCGTATTACCTGATTTCTCACATTCACACACAACTATCAAAAGTGAATTGTCAACTCAAGAAAAATTTAATTTATAGTTTACAGAATCAAAATTGGGAACCATTTTTGTATACAAGCTATAAATATAACCTTTATTAATAATATGTAAATCCTTTTGTAAAGTTTTTATTATATACCGGTATGCCAGGAGATTATAAGCAAATCACTTCCCTTTAGGAGATGAGCTGCTCATCGGTGTAGTAGTCCTTTTATGTTCCCGTTCAAAATGAGACCTCAAATTCTTGATTTTTTTTTTTTTTTTTTTTAATTTCGTACTTATTTGCAAGTAATTTGTTACTTTTCACATTCTTGTTTTTATATTAAACACTTCTGTTGTTCCACATCTCCCGTGGAGTATGATAGCCTTCAATAATAAGGTTGAATCCTGTATGTTCCACTCCATGTCGCCCGTTTTCTGTCGCACTTATCCACTGCCAGTTGGATACAGGCAACATCGTGCGCAGGCCCGCCGTAAGCGGGCGTGCAACGCGTGCGCCGCACGCGGGCGGCAAAACGAGCGATCGACAGTCGCCACCCCGCGATAGTTGCCACTCCATTGTCGCCGCGACGAAATTTGCAGCGTATTATGTAAGGGGCGACCTTTTTTTTTTTTTAGCTCAACAGCTGCTTCGGGCGGCCGGCGACACTCGGAATGGCAACAATGGGGGCGGCAAATAATGTTTGAAGGGGCGGCAATCTCACAGTTTTCTGACCCGGTTCGGAAATTTCCTAAATCCACCACTGGCTAGTTAGACAGGGGGCGGCATAATCGGTATTGCACGCGGGCGCTCAAACAGCTAGCGGCGGGCCTGATCGTGCGACACGCTATATTTTTGTCGCACGGTGGCGCATTCGACTGGCGACACGGTCCGACATGTGGCATGCGTCATTGTTGCTTGCTACATGTCGCAGCGTGTTGCTTCGCTTGAAATACTCCTTGTCGCATGCGTCAGTGCCGCATGCCACATGTTGCCCGAAGTTGCCTCAGTGGAAACGTACCTTTAGATCGGGGTTATAGCCCCGTCTCCATCTCCCACTGTTGAAAGATGCTGGTAGTTTGGGATCAAGCACGATAGTAAGTTGGTTTACATCTGCCTATTCTTCTACTGCAATGCCATTCCCAGCATCAAAGTTGTGACCCCAAGCAGTACAGTGAGAGTTGAAATCTCCACATAACAATCTGTATATGTTGATTTTGGAAATTGAAAGGTAGTTTGACAGGAAATTTACTGCTGGGTGGTTTATATAAAGATGATATTGTGCAGCTTTTAAGCTCAATGGTGAGGGCTTCAATGTCGTTCTCTTCTGGGAAAGCCATGGACAGGATCTGAACATCATGTCGGACAAAGATGGCACTTACATATTTATGGTGAGGTCCCTCAACTGCTTGGATCATTCTATTTATTTTGGGTTGGCACATTTCACTACTTCTGTGTGTCTCCCGTACTCATAAAATGTGACATTTGTGTTGAATGCATAGATCTTGTAGCAATTCTTCTTCGGCTGATGACGTGCCTTCAATGTTAATAGAAACAATCTTTAACTATGGCCTTGATATGGGTCGAACGTTGATGTTTCTGGTGTGAAAGGTTTGGCCAGCATTATAGTGTTGGATAGGGATCACCTGATTGCTTCTGATAACGTTTTCAACTCGCAATCTTCAGGGAGTTATTTATAGGTACTTAATTAACAAAATTTTCTAAGAAAAAGCAAAACCACAGCAACATAGATCTCAATGAGGATTTTATATCAAGTTTGATCAAAGGAGAAATTCGTCCAGAAATATGGAGACAAGAAGAAGTGCAATTGAAACACAGGTGATTAGAAATGAATTTGTTGAGTTTTTTACTTCCCCAGAAAGTATGCTATATTTTCAATAATAAAAACATTAACTTATTAATACATGTTTAATATATATATTAATACAACCTGCCACTTACCACAGTTGAAGGCCAGAAGAATACTACAAAACACAAACACACTTTGCAATATTTCAGTTAATAACCTTACTTGTGTAGAAAGGGAGACACATGGTAGAGGGAAAGATGTATACACATCCAGACCTACAACACGAATGAATGAATGAAAATATATATATTCGATATAATTAATGTTTAAAAATGTTGGAAACATTGTTATAGAATTGTAAAAGAATGAACACTCAAACAATATAAATGTGAATATATGATTACCTGTGTATCATTCCTAATGCTCAATTTCTGTCCTTTAGGGGCGGTATGCTATCATAACAGACACCAATTTTAATTGACTGAATCACTTCCTGCATCAGATTTGGCAGCCTTTCTTTTTTAATCTGTCATGAAAAATGGCAAGCTAGATTCCTTATTTTTCTACTTTGTTCCCCACAACACCAAAACTAATTACAATTTCTGTGAGCATCTTCTGTCTTTTGTTTTAGAATCATTGTATTCTTATTTGACAAAGCTTAACAGCTTCTTGACATCAGATTTTTCCTTGTACAAGAAGTTTAGCATGCTATAGTTGATTGGCATCTGCTTTAGACCTTTAATTGTCCTTGTCACCTCCTTTAAGAGTCATGGTTAGGATGATAACTGATCGGTACTCACTCACTCCATTGTCTGGTTGTTAGGGATCACTCAGCTGTTCAGACCCACTGACCAGACAAGAGCAGTGGAACGACCACAGTTCAATGCCGCAGCAAGGGAAGCAAAAATTTCATCACAACCATCAGTTCCTCAAGTTAAAAAATGTGATCCTTTATTAAGAAATTATCTGCTCCTTTTCTCAAAATAGTATTTTCATAGATGTTTACCAGCAAAAGTTTGGAAGCAGAACACAGCAACAGCATAAGCTTTAGTGATTTTTAGAACCTAATAAAATCCAAACTGAAACATGTTTAGAAGAATTCAAAAATTATGAATTTGAAAGGAAAAAATTTGATGAAATTGTGAGAAATTTTCCAACATACATATGGTGGTTTAGCAGTCAAGCATATTTTTATAGGTGCAAAGCAAAATATAAAATACAACAGTTCATTATAAACAAACGGGGGAAATGAATCTGATTTGGCTTCCCATCATCTGTTACGCAAATTCTCAACTTTAATCCTTAACAACACATTGTATAAGCATAAGTATACAAAAATATTGCCAGAGAATATAAAATGTTTTGAAACTAGATTGCACACTCGTTATTCTTCGACTGTCATAAATCTGTAGCTACATTTTTAATAAAAATTTATTAATATGTACACACTTTATCATTATTCTTGACTGCCGCTGAAAAATTCTATCCTTATCTTGCACAATCCTATGTCAATGTTATCCTAAGAAACAGTAACGCAATACTGACGAGCCATTGATGTAGGATTGTGCAAGGTAAGAGTGATAGAATTTTTCAGCCGCAGCCAAGAATAATGATAGTGTGTACATGCACAAGAAGTGAAACTTTTATTTATTTTTCTCTGTATTTTATTATATATTTTTCACACTCATACTATCTGTATTCCATTCGTGTAGTAAGTATAAATGTTCAAATTTTTCTTGTAAACAAATGAAAATTGTTAAAAAGTTAAAGCACACTTCGCCATATTATATAGTATTGCATCTAGCCTTAGCCTGTATTTTGTGTTTAGAGCTTTTATATTGGAGAACATCTTGGACAAAAAATCTAATAACTGTTTTTACAATTAATTTTTGTTGATAACTAGTTTCTAAGCCGGTTAAAAATGACAGGTGGACATTGTTTTCTGTCTCTTAACTTAAATAATTTTTAAAACCTTAAATACCTAATTTCCTCTGCTGTAAAGATGAATAATATTTTGAATGAAATTGAAAGTTTTTATTGCACATGCATTAATACATTTGCTTTGTCGTGACATAAACATGGATCTCTCTCTCTTTTCTTACTATAACAGCGATCAGAGAATATAAATAAACAAAAAATCAACTAAAAATACTGTTGCATGTATCTTTGTAATAATAGCGACTCCTCCAGACTTCATTGCGTGATTTTTAGTGTGTATGAAAGCAATTCAAGCTTTAACGTTTTTGATACAGTTCAGGTATACTAATGAAACATATATTTACACTTACACGTACATGCATAGAATACATAACTCACAAGACAAACTAACTCAAAAGAATATAGCAGAAACTTGCTGTTTAACATGAGCTTACATGAAAGTGAACAAGTTTGTAGCTGCTTGCATCAAAGTATCAAGCGTGCATGCACAGTCCACATGCACACTTAAGGGATAATGCTAACAAATTTCTCCCTGCTGTATTCAAACAAGTTTCACTTCAAATAAATTTTTAAGAAAATCAAGGGAATGGGAGAAAGAAATTTATGGAATGACCATGGTTCTATTAAATTTTATTTTTCCAGTTTGTTTTATTGCAGCTATTTTGTTTCAAAATGTTCACCAGGTATTTCAAGTTTATTATCCAACAGTATATCTTTTCCATTATTTTGATCTCTTTACCATTTTTTGAAGTAGATTTTTTCTATGGTTATTCATCCTGATTGCTAGTGTGGCCAGTGTATAAAATTTGAGACAGGTAAGTTGGTTGTGCAGGTGGCAAGGTCAATGATATAAAATGTTTCCAAAATAATGGGGGTTAGAATAGGTTGTAATGTCTTGGTTCTTGCTTAGCTATGAGATCTACTGTAGATTATTTCTGCTGCTGTTTTGCATTAACTTTACCATCACAACAATTTAATTGAAAAATGAATGGTTCTTGCCTACTCTTTCATTTATGTTTGTAGAAAGTCTCATTTTAACATGTCTGTATAACTATTAAGGCAGTGACAACAAATCTTCTAGGGTTTGCAGCCGGATTTTATTAGAAAGCGACAAGCTTTCGGCTACTAGCTCAGTAACCATCTTCAGGCTAGTAGCCGAAAGCTTGTCGCTTTATAATAAAATCCGGCTGCAAACCATAGAAGATTTGTTGTCATTTATTCGCCGGGAAAGCCTGCATTCGCATATAAAGGCAGTGTTCGAGAAACTTATTCCTACGTAGTTATTACAATCATCCCATTGTCTTTCCATTTTTTAATTGCTTTACGTCTCATTGACATCAAGGTCATTAGAGGTGGGGAAGAACTGAAGTCAAGGAACGGGAAGGAATTGTCCCAGGGACTTTTGAAGGAACCATTCCAGCATTCACCTGGATTCTTCTCCTTAGCATTAATCTTACATTGCAGGGTCTGCTTTACTTGTTCATCTTCAGGTGATGCCATTGACTAGATGCATGTCCTCCCACAAAGCCAGTACTACCTGGGTCTTTGGTCCTCCAGAGTTATGTCGACTGCTATTCTCATAACTGACGTGTTGTTGCTACTTAGTAAATGGCTGTACCATCGCAGGTGACCCTCACATTTTCTAAGGGGCTGGAACCATACCAAATGCCACATGAAAATTCACATTCCTGATGCGAGCCAAGCTAGTGAACCTGTGTGGCCAGCAAATAGTCTTCATTTCCATGACAAGCAGCTTTTGTTCATGTTTTTTTCATAACGTGTCAACATTCACTTCCATACAGTGCCACTAGTTAAATGATGGCTCTATAAATCTTTGATTTAAAATACAATGCACCTTACAGTCGAAAAATGCTCCTGTGACCTAACGACACTTCATCCAGGTTGCATTGATTCTGTTTCAGACATCATCATGCAAACAGATTACGGTTTACAGATATTTGAGCTCAGATGATTTACAGGATTCAGCACTGCCATTATCAACACCTCTATCACTTGGAACTCCTGTACTTTAAGTCACATGCTGTGTTTGTCAAAGGAAATTTTCCATCGTTGAATTTATTGTTCCAATTCTTGTCAAGACTTGCAGGTGACCATGATATTATCAGCTTGGAACAATGTCCAGTGGTGATGTTCCGATATACCGTAGTAGTTGGATCAATTTAATAACATACACCTCTGATACCCCATTCTGTCTCGGTGTGTACCAGATTAGATCTTGAGGTATCCTATCAAAGATATTTTCAAGATCCAAAAAAGCTATGTTCTCTTTTCAAGGTGTCTTTCCATCAAAAGAATACCATCAATCGTCCCTATATTTTTCATGAAACCACACTGATTTGGTGCAATCTTAACTATGGCAGTGGTAATGTGAAAATTCTTTAGATTATAAATCAAAATTCCGTCGGTTGAACCAGACGGAATTTTGATTTATAATCTATTATCCAACAACTGTGGAAGATGGCCTACAACCAGATTTGCAATGAAAATTCTTTGTTGCTGATATTTTTGAAGTGTCATTTCCATCGGTTGAGGATGTTGGTCAGTTTCTGGTTTTCATCCTTAATGGTAATAAGATGCCTAGCATGTTGAATGAAACACTGACGACTATTTGCTAGCTGGTAGATGTTCTGTGGTATTTAGCTAATTGTAAATGTTTGATTCATCAGTCGCACGGATACAAGCAAGATTCAAGGGCCACATGATGGCTACTACTGCACTACTACTACACACTTCCTACCCTAACAACTCCTGATCAAATACTGACTAAGTCAAACATGGCCGCTTCTCCTTATGGTCCACTTCAGCCAATCGTAAACGGCTTTGGCCTCACGTGTCTTTTTCTAGCCTATCATGAACTTCCACTCAAATTCATATGCCAAAAATTCTTTCTTACACCGGTCTTTCCACTCCGTTTCATATTTCTTATCCCATACCAGTTTGCATTTTTTGTCTTATAATTCGACAACCTTTCTGCCCGTCATGCCCGGACCAAAACAGTTTATCACTTCTTGCTTACTCAGTTGGAGTCTCAAGATTTCTGAAGGTGATTAGTATAGTCTTCATACATTGTAGTGGCATATAATCTTTTCGCGTCTTCATATGTAGTCATTAAAAAGAGACGGGAGGGGGTTAGTGTATTAGGCCCCTCTCTCATGTAGAGCGAAAAATATATAAAACTAAAAATTCTCACTTTTAATACCGAAAAAGAATTTAAAAAAAAAAAAAAATTAGTCAGAACCCTCGCAGACTAGTGATGAAATAAGTTAATTGATTATTTAAATTTTGTAAATATAACCATTTTCAACAAGTTTATTTATAAAAATTTTATGTTTTTTCCCCACCTTGAAAACACTCCTGGCTACGCCCTTGATTAGCGTTATTAAAAAGTATTTCTATTCTAGTGAAATTATTTGTTTCTATAGTCTGGATCATTTGGTGTATGTTTAAAATTACAAAAGTAGCATTGAAAATTTATAAAAATCACGTGCTGACTCATTGTATGGCAATGTGGATTGTTTCAGAAACCGCAAAAGCGGAGGCCACCGGTTAACCTTGACGGTTTAAACCAACATTCACTTCTCCTTCGTTGCAGAGGCGAAAAACAAGCAATTCGTAACGGTAGAATATCCAAGGTTTCAATACAATTGCAGAATCCATTCCAAGCTTAGTAGCGTAAACTGATCTCTATTGTAAAAGTATCAGGTATAACACGGTGAAGTACTTCTGTAACATTCCTGGATTTCCGGGTCTGTGGAACTTCGAAACACCCATTTTGGTTTTATACCAAATAAATCAGCAGGAAAAATACTCCAAGGATTTTGCTCCAGTTTGCCGCAAATTTTGAAATCTTATTAATTAGAACTTTCAGACGTAAAATACCCATGCAACAGGTTTAAAGCCTGAATTGACAAATATTACCTTGAAGTTACTATAAATTGCCGTGAGTTAAGATTTCGCAAAATTGGTCTTTCTTTTATCAACAATCCATACTGGTTATTTTCCTCAATATACTGCGTTCCTTACCAGTTTGCCGTGGAGTACTGTATATATTAATTAGTTTCGCGTGTTAGGCTGTTGAAGTGTAACTGTAACGGTATCGCGGCCTGCAAGCAAAGTTCCGTTTCTAACTTCCAGGTCGTCCTCCAGAACCTATGACATAGTTCTTCAGAAAATACCCTTTTTAATTCTCGGAAACGTTTGACTTTAAGCGCATGACGTTCATCGGCTTTAAATCGTCTGTTTACTTTGTTTATAAACAACATAACATTCTTATGTTTGTAGAAAGTATTTTAAACAAGGACCCTAATAACTATTTTAGTCATAAGGGAGTGTAAAATTTTTCTTTTGTAGACAATGTAGTCGGGGACTGGAATAAATTACCAAGGAAAAGGGAGAAAGAGGTGCCTAGCGTAATTGCCATCGGAGCATCACAATTAAACTCACAACGAATTCCTTTCTTAGCGTTGTTTCGGTCTTATCAGCTATACTATACCTTTAGTAGCTAAACTATGAAAAAAACCGATGCACACACTAATACAATAAACTAATGGCATGTTTATTTTCTTACTCGTTACCTCCGGAAATAGGTTTGAAGATGACAATCCGTGTATACGTGCGAGTTAATCATGGCATGTTCTCTTAGGCTATCAGAGTGGGCTAAACATTATACATGAATAGAAGAAATTGATTACTCTATTGCTCCTGGAGGCCTAATTCTAATGACTAACTACAGCTCAGTGCAGTTTTCTTATGAAAATGTTTTATGATTATCAAATGGTTTATTAAAATTACGTTATGCCTTTTTTTTAAAAATTATTTAATACGGGACACGTTTCGCATTTCGTCGAAGTAACACAGGCCAATATACAACGAAGTGCAATAACTGAGCTTTAGTATGAGTGTAAGACAAAATATACTTTCAAAGTTAACGCAATTTATTTCATCGCTCAAACATTAAGTTGTCAAGAAACAATGTGTCCGAAAGAATTTTTAGCCAAATAGTAATGTCTCTACGAAAACTGTCGGAACTATCACTTGAATATTCTCCACGAGATTTAAAAAAAGTTGAATACTTTTTAGAAGATCCGTATTGTTAGCAAATTAACCATCTGTTATGCTCCCCAATCTTGAAAAATTGTTAAATCTTGTAACATGGAAAAAAATAATTGTTTTGAACTTTGTAATGTGCGGTTGTTAGTGAGCAGTAATGTTTGATAGGGGAACAGTTGCTAAATAGACAGAGTCCTGCATTAGATTTGTTTAACAACGAAGCTATTTTTTTACCCTTCTTAGTGGAGTGCATTGAAATGGTATTTCAGTTATTTATGATTTGCGTTTCACACCTACCTGCCAGGTGCCAAGTCCCACAATGGGCATTTGGCGACCGTTGTTCAGCGTGATAGTCTTCATATCAAATCCTCTGCGTCGCAGCTGGCTGACAACTGATTCTATCCTGCCGGCAAGGCGTGGATCGTCCTCCCCACTCCCTTCCCCTCCGCCCTGCCACCAGTACATTCAGCACGATGTTTTCTTGTTTTCCGCAGAACTACAGTTGGCGACAATGCGATGGTTTACGTGAATTTTTCGCTTTTGATCTATCTTGCTTGATATTTCGGCCCAAGATTTTTAAGGTTCTGGAAATTATAATAGCAGTAACTGTGGGCCAAACTCTTTCCCAACGTTGGACCCCTTAGAGATTAGACTATGATTGCCATGGACTCCTTAATAATAATAATAATGACAATAATTGGAAATTGGCTAGACTAGCACTGTCATTCGATAGCTCGACTCGCCGCATCTCATGGCTCCTCTACACAATCGCCCATGATGGGCGACTGTAGGCATACACGATTGTGTAGAGGGCATAATCGTCTGTTAGTGGCCATCATTGCCTATAATCGTGAGCGATCGGTATGTTTTCGGTACATCAAAGGAATGCTTGCCGATAATCGTGCGCGTGTCCACACAATCGCCCATCATTCAGTCGCACGCAGAGGTCCAAAATACGACTTTTTTCGCAACCAATGGAGATATTTTTTGCACTAGATATTCAAAATCGCTTTCTGACATGCGATCGAAGTTATCAAATTCTGATGATGGTTCTGTCAGAAGTTCGGCTTATTGCTTATTCATGGTTTGTCTGGGGAAAAGAATCATGTGTATGGACGGAGAAGTGAAACGAATCGCAGGCAAGAGTTGCCTAATACCTAGCACAATAATCGGCGCCTCTGTATCTTGTTCAGTTGCTGTGAATAATCAACTTCCATCGTATTCTCTTCCTCTATCTATTTTACAAGACTTTTTTTGTTTTTGGTGCTAATTCCAAAAATGATTATAATTATGTACTAAGCAAATAGATAGTAGCAGCCTGTAGTTTTTTTTTATTTTGTTTTTTTTTTGCATCGTTTCTACGCTGTACTTATCTAATGTTTTCCAGTTATTTCCGGAAGATTATGGTAATCTCTTCGTTAGTTACACGGTCACCTTTTCTTCTTTTTCTAAATACTTTTTTTTTTTTTTGCTGTCGTCAGTCTTTGACTGGTTTGATGCAATCCTCCATCCTTTCCTATCCTTGTGCTAACCTCTTCATTTCTACATAGCCCTAAACAGCCCACGTCCTCAATTATCTGTTTCATATATTCTAATCTCTGTCTTCCTCTACAGTTCTTACCTTCGACTGTTCCCTCCACCAGCAAAGTAACCAATCCAGTATGTCTCAAATATGACCTACCAGCCTGTCTCTTCATTCTAAGCTTCTTCCCCAAGCTTCTTTCCTCACCCAACATTTCCAAAGTCGTTCATTGCTTCCTTTGTCTGTCCACTTAATTTTCAGATTCTTCTGTAGCTTCAAGTTTCTTTCTTTCTGTATTCCTAAAGGTCCATGTTTCGCTTACCGTGTAGTGCTGTGCTCCACACATCAGAGTTTTAAATAGTTATTTCCCAATTCTTAGATGCTAATTGAAACTAGAAGATTACTCGTTGTTCATGAAGGCCTTCTTGCTAGTGTTATTCTGGCTTTTAACATCATTCCTGCTTCGGCCATCGGTTGTAATTTTGCTTCCCAAGTAACAGAATCACTTACTTCTCCTATTGCATCCGATCCTATTTTTATATTTAATCTACTAGTATTGGTATCATTTCTGCTACATTTCATCACTTTTGTCTTGCTTTGATTTATATTCAGTCCAAAATCTTCCTTCAGTATTTTGTTCATGCCATTCAGTAACTTCTCAATATCCTCAGCCCTCTCTGCTAACAAGACAATGTCGTCAGCAAATCGTAGCATACTGATTTTTTCTCCCTGAAAACTTATGCCACATGGAAATTTTTCTTTGACTTTCTTCATTGCTTCTTCTACATACAAGTTGAATATTAACGGGGATAGACTACAACCTTGTCTCACACCCTTTTTAACTGATGCATGTCTCTCGTGATTCTCTACTTTTATTACAGCCACTTGATTCTTATATAGTTTATAGAGTATTCTTCTATCTCGATACTTTAGACCTGACTTCTTTAAAATTTTGAACATCTTGTCCCACCTAACATTATCAAAAGCTTTTTCTAAATCAACAAATGCCATAAAAGTATCTTTGTTTTTCTTGATCCGCCCTTCAAGTATTAATCTTAAAGACAGAATTGCTTCCCTTGTACCGATTTTTCCTAAACCCAAACTGATCTTCACCTACTATCTCTTCTACTACCCTTTCCATCCTTCTGTATATTATTCTGGTCAGTAATTTTGAAGCATGTGTGTTAGACTAATGGTGCGATAATTCTCACATTTGTCGGCTTGTGCTTTCTTTGGAAGTGTGAAGATGATATTTTTATTAAAATCAGTTGGAATTTCTCCTGTTTCATAACTTTTTGATATCAGCTTGAATAATCTTTCGATTCCTTCCTCTCCTAGGATTTAAGAAGTTCTGCAGGGATCTCATCAATTCCAACTGCCTTATTTGCTTTCAAGTCATTCAGAGCTTTATTAATTCTGTCCTTATGGGGCTCCGGTATGATGGAAAATGATGCATTTTTTCATTTTTGTTTTTTTGCTGATTACTTATCTTTAGAATGTCCTCTTTAATTTGATGTATGATACATGCATATCTCTTACCTAGAAGTGCTTTAAACAAGACATAACAACAACATTGTCGAAGAAATGAAACGATCTGTTTGGGCTGTCTTATTTCATGTTGCTTCAACTGATTCTGGTCCCAATCATGGACTCTGCTCCAAAGGAACTGATACATGGAACAAGAACAACAAAGCACAAGCAGCAGGCCAAACATTTGTGCACAAGGATGGTTTACCATATGCTGTCATTCAGGAACTTAAGCCTATGTTCAGGGATCTGTCTGATATACAGCTACTGAAGAAATGTTTACATGGTCCTACCCAAAATCCAAATGAGTGAGTCATCAGTGTTATTTGGTCAAATATTCCAAAAACTGTTTTGTATCAATGAATGCTCTTCATTTTGGTGTTTATGATGCTGTAATGACTTTTAACAATGGTAGCTTGTCAATGTGTGAGGCATTCAAGAAACCGAGTATTAGTGTTGGGTATCACACCATACGAGCTATGTACAGGCTTGACCAGGAAAGGGACAGGGGGTCAGAGAAAGCATTGAGGGAAGTGGAAGAAAAGATAGAGAGAAGAAGACTAAAGAGAAGACTGAAAGAAAGCTACCAGGACGATTCAGGTCACCCTAGT
Source organism: Vandiemenella viatica (assembly GCA_031002005.1). Lineage (NCBI taxonomy): Eukaryota > Metazoa > Arthropoda > Insecta > Orthoptera > Morabidae > Vandiemenella > Vandiemenella viatica. Next base: position 167,582,440 of record JARYHS010013630.1, on the reverse strand, counting down.
TTATCCTTCTGGAATACACTGAAACTTTGACAGCATTTTCCCGTAAGGTTACTTTTTGATAGTTTTAGTGTACCTTTTCTTGGAAACTACCTACATGAACTTCCTGAAACTTTTACAGTTTTGAAAGTATGTTTCTGTGAGTATTTTAACACAGGGATATTGTATAATACCTTATATTTGCTAAATTATTGACTGGACAGCACCTCCAAAAGTACAAAAAATTGTAATATTTAAAAAAAAATTAATTCTACCAAACCAATCGCAACTTTGGGAAATCCCTGTGTTAAAGTATTGGAAAACCATCACAGATTTATCCTATTTTGTTTCAGATATGTATCACAATTAGTTGTTGAGAAAAGGTACAATGAAGTTCGCAAGAAATACATGGGAAAGATACACCCTACCAGAGCCCCTTAAAACAGGATCTCCTAAGTCTGAAGAAGGCCACAAAATGATGGCCGAAACGTTAGGTTTCGTAAAAATGACGCGGTTCAACCCGGACAACCAAGATTACATTGACAACGACCGCAGAAGTCTACGCACCCACTAAAGGGCCGGGCACACAGAACGCGACAAGCGACAGCAACAAGTGGTCGTTCTCTCGTCGCGGCGATACGCGATTTTGGTACGTCACACAGGACGCGACAAGTCCATAGCGACAAATGCCAGTGAGATCCTCTCTCGCGAAGAGATTTGTACTTCTCTATTTCTTTCTTAATATATAAGGGCTAGTAAAAACATGCCAAGTGATGAGGAGACTCTACTTATTTTGTTCGCACTAAAAACGGTCTGGGTTCCTGACATCAATAAGAAGAGAATGCCTTGGTGAATACCATCGCCTTTGTCGGGGACTGGTATCACCAGAAGATAGATTTTATACATATTTTCGTATGTCTCGATAATGCTTCGAGAAAATACACAATCTGTTAAAATCAACTATATCGAATTGCACCACGAACTGAAGAAAAGTAATTGGTACAATAGAAAGATTAGCCATTTTTATGAGGTAGGTTCTGTTCATTTAATATATATTCTTAAAAACAAAACAAAAACCACACTGCCAAAGGGCCGGCGCTAGGGGGGGGGGGGGGTTAAGCGAGGTAAAAGTACCCAGGGCCTGTGCCCCTGAAGGTGGCCCCTCTGCCAGGGTGTCTAACTAAATAGAAATAAAACTTTAAAAATCTCTCTTAAAAGGTGTAATTAGATTTTTTGCCTTAAAATTTAAAAGTTTAATATAAAAAATTTTGTTGCGGGGGAGGGGGGCTAAGAATCCTTACCCGGGGCCCGAAAATCTTAGCGCTCTGGCCAAAACCCCTGACCTCTAAGTGATTTTCAATCTTATCACTTCCCAGCTCTTCCCCCTTGGAGGCAGCTGTGTCCTTTGCGTGGCGGTCAATATTAAGAAAAACCCCTAAAACCAGGCTATCATCACAAAGTAAAATATTCAGAATAAAAAATACAATTTATTATTGACAACGTATTTCACAATCAAAAGATAGGCTGAAATACAAGTATTATTTATTTTAATTATTTACAGTGTAAACAAACAAACATAAAGTGAGAAACTAACAAGAAAAAATACAATTCTGAATACGAAAAATTATTTTTTATGAGCTGGAAATCTTTTCCTATGCACCACTTAGTACACCTGAAGTAGTGGCCGTCGGATGCGGTGGAAATCAATGTTCCTTCATCGGCCATGTCACTGTGTCGCTCGTCGCCGCGACAAAGACCGCGGCCCGGCGACGGATCGCTTTGGGTATGACCGTCCCGATTCAAAACTGTGAATTACAACAATAGCGACGTAGCGCCGCGACACAATATCGCTTGTCGTGTTCTGTGTGTCCCGGCCTTTAAACGCTCAGTAGTCAACGGGAAGTTAACAATACCACACTTTGCCTAGTAAACTAATAACTTACAGAGCTCTATACTCTCTGAATCAAGCTGCGGCATCGCGATGACTGTTCCTAGTACTGCACCGTTTCTTCAGTGTGTTTTCTTTTTCGTTTTCTTCATCTTTATCTTCTCCTTTTTGTTTTTCTTCTTCTTTTTTCACATTTTCATGCATTTTCGCCCACTTTTGAGCAAAAGTCTCTAGCTCAGCGAGAAGTTAGTGTAAAACCAATTACAAAATTCCACCCTGACAGACAAAGCCCTAATCGAGTTAATAAAAACTTGATAATATTAATAATAATAATAAAATGGATAATTTTGGTATCACTTACTTCTGAAGTTTTCCAAAATCATAGGGTCAGTAAAATATGGTAAAATTTTCAAGAGACGGTCAAAATATGGACTACTTGTACATATGGGAAATTTATATCGTAATAAATAAAAACTAACTGAAAATTGTGTTCAAAAAATTTATTTAACTTCAAATTATCCGAAAAAATTATTTTCTTCATTTTTTACTTGCAGAAGTCACTTATATACTCCTGATTTTCCATTCTAGTACATTCGAAATGTGCCCAACCTTCACACTTGCAGCATTGACTCCACACTTCCCCATTAGCATCATCTGGAAAGAGTCAATCACAAAATGTCGTCACCATGTTTATCCCCCACAGGAATCGCCAATCCGTTATTGTCATTATCTGTAGGGGGGACTTTATGGTCTTCTTCCTAGTCCAACTCTTCTCGCCGAGCTATCCTAACAAGGTTTTTGGGTTAGCTTGGCAATTTTGGATTCCCTTTCTTTGCTAGGGTACCTGATTACACATTCACAATCATCTCACTGTTGTTCGAGGCTTTATGCTCCACACTTTTTTTCAATCATTTGTTGTAAGGAGATCCAGTTATGATACAAGCCTTGAAGCTTGGTATTTACGTGTCAAGAGCTAGTCCGATGGTGGCCCGTTTTTAGACCTTTCAGTAATTCAAGTTGGTGGCCTCGATAGTCATTACAAAACAAACAGATCAAACATGACAGGTGCCCTGCATGAAGCTCAGGTCATCTACGTTGAGATGAGGTAGAAACCATGTACTTAACTGAATAATTACAAAAGAGAAATTTAAGTTCAAATACCTTGAAAAGTTTTGAGATTCTCAAAAGCAAGTTTTCTCACAAAACAATTTGCGGTAACCCACGCGTGTGAAGAGCTAAGTTCATTTCCTCATTACTATTCCCGCACTACTTGATGTTCCTTTAGTTGCCATACTTGCGCCTTCGCACAACGCCCTTCCCCCACTTTCAGCAAGTAGACTGTATTTAGGCTACAGCCAGTTTTTGGACCATTTCCTCTGATCCTAAAATTTTACAATTTTCTGTTTGTTTATTATTTACCATTTACGTTAATGTTATTAGGGTTGGTAGTTGGAGATTCTCACAAAACTTGTTCCGGATAGAGCCATCTGTTAAAATATTGCCAGCTCGATGAATTATATTTCACCTTTTCGCAAGTCATTTGTATGTTGTGTCCATCTTGTTTCTTGCGGCAATGGTTATACTGACGGAAACAGCTTTAAAAGCTTGTGAATGGGTAATGTTTTTCATAATCTTTTCGATTTATGTGTAATGTGAGAAGGTATGGGTTTAGTAGACTTATTCTTTACTGTATTTTCGTTTCTCTCGGGTTTATTACCTTGAATAGTGTTAGGTTTATTTGGTTGATCACATGGGTTTTGTAGACTTATTCTTTATTGTATTTTCGTATCTGTCGGGTTTATAAGCATGAATAGGGTTTGTTTTTATGTGATCAACCAAATAAACCTAACACTATTCAAGGTAATAAACCCGACAGATACGAAAATACAATAAAGAATAAGTCTACTAAACCCATACTCACTCACAACACACAAATTGAAAACAGATTATAAAAAACATTACCTATTCACATACTTTCAAAACTGACATTATGAGCTCAACCATAGCAGCAAGCAACAAAATGGTGCACTGAACAATCTACAAAAAAGTAACCTGTCTCCAGTGTTCCCATCGGTGGCTGTCACCCAGTTAGATCTAGCAGGGTCACCACTTGCGGCTATAACAGCAGTCCTATCTGGTATGCTTTCTATGAGTATTTGCAGTTCATCCACTGAGACTCATCGCCATTTATCTTGCAACCATTCCATGAGTTGAGAAATGTATCTTGACCGCTCCTGACGAGTCCTCACTCGACGATCAAATTCTTCCCAGAGGTGATCTATAAGTTTGAAGTAGGAGCTCTGGGCGGGCCTGTCCAATCCGCGAACTTTTTTGTCGGCGTACCACTGCATAGTAGCTCCATAAACATGTCACCTGTTGTCGTCATCCTGGAAGTAACATGGGTCCATTCCATATAAACGCCATAATGCTGGGAGCATTTCTTCATCCAGAATGTTATAAATACGCGTCTGTGTTCAAGGTACTACCTACAATCACCAACGATCCTACCCCCCAACCGAATTTCCTAGTTGGCACTATACACTCCGACAGAAGCCGTTCCCCTGGTAGACGCCACACCCATACACGTCCATCGGACCGAAATAATGTAAACCTTGACTTATCACTCCACAGAACTTGTTTCCATTGCTCCACTGTCTGGCTGCGGCGGTCCAAATTCCATCGCCTTTATTGCTTGTCGTGAAGTGGGGCTTTAGTACAGCACCTCCTTCCAAATTCATGGGCCGGTACTCCTATACCTGCATGAAATTCTTGTCGGATGGTAGCCTTGGTTGTGCCCTATTTTTGACAATTTTCGATTTTCGGGGTTCTGCGATGTCTGTAGGTCAGTTTTGGAGATCACCTAGAAAGTTCAGCATTGGCACAATGTCCATCGATCTTCCTGTTACACAGGATGAATTCGAACTTTGATTTGGGTCAGTTAACCTTCTCTGCAATCGCCCGGCTAGACATCCCACTGAAGTGGCATTCCACAATCGCCCCCTTATCGAAGTCCGATAGCTTTACAGCTCAACTAGTTCTACAGCCGTCTGCAGCATATGACGATAACACAAGTCAATTGACTTACTAAATTATCCATTTTCGTATGTGCTCAGTTACTTTTTGGTAGATAGGGAAATTTCGACAGATAGCTCTATCATAAAAGCAAAAATGTGCAGCTGCCAACACTAATAACTCGAATGTAATTAGTAAGTGACAAAAAACCATCAAATATACAATTTTATGACATGATGTCAAGATGTAAAAAGCTGAAAAGCTAAGTGTATATTTCAACAGAGATTCAGTGCTGATGATGCCTCAATGAGAAGTGGAACATATACCGCAATAAACAATTAAAAAATGCATTGCCGTTCGTTATCAACAGTTAGTTAACTAAGTAAATACGGAAAAATAACCTACAACAATATTGCATTATCTGTTCTAGATCCATAATCTGAGACCTGGGAAAGGCTGGACCGAGACTGGTGGGTGAGCGGTAACGCTTTGGCCTCGCATTTGGAAGAACTCAGGTTCAGGTTCCCGTACGGCCTTTCAGATTTCGGTTCTCCATGGTTTCCTGACATCAGGCGAATGTCGGCATGGTGCCTTAAAAAGGCTATTGTCAGACTCCTTTCCGTTCCTTGCTCCCAGTCTTTTCCCGGCTCTAATGACGCCTTTTCTATATCACGTCACTTATTTAAGAATTTGCCGAGGTTAAAGGTCAAGGTCACAGACCACATCCCAATATTTGTCGGCAATTAATTACCTTTTTGATTTCGTTATTTTCTCCCTGATATCTTTATACTTGATGGTACTATGTATTCATGCCATCGTTTAATTTTATAGTGTATACTGTTTGCTAGCATTGGTGTAAGTTTCTGAGTGTTCCGATTCTGTAAAATAGCTGTTTTGTTTTACTGGTTATTGCATATTACGAGGGTGAGTCAAATGAAAACCTTAAATTTGTAATAAAAAGTCGAAATTTCACGCACCATTATTCCTGTAAGTTGGTAAGCGTGCTACAAGCAGCGTGCAGAATCGCCTGTAGGGTGGCAGCATAGTGCAGATTGCACAAATACCGTCACAGTATCAGTATAAAGAAGGCTGCCCCACTTGAGACTTGCACCAGGAAGAACAGCAGTTCTGTTATTCAGTTTTTGAGTAGTGAAGGTGTGAAACCTATTGAAATTCATCGAAGAATGAAGGTTCAGTATGGTGTTGCATGTTTGACACTGCAGCAAGCCTATAAATGGAGTAGGAAGTTCGCAAATGGTGTGACTTCAGTGGAAGGTGCTCCTCGTCCAGATCAGGTACAACGAGTTGTGACTCCACAGAACATTGCAGCAGTTGAAGCCATAGTGATAGAAAACTGCTGAGTGACACTGAATGATATTGCAGCATGTTTAAAGATTAGTCATGGTTCAGCACACCACATTGTACATGATGTGCTCCAGTTTCACAAAGTGTCTGCAAGATGGGTGCCTCGGCAGCTGACTCCTGAAATGAGAGAACGATGTGTTGATGCTTGTGAAGAACTTCTTCAGCGCTTTGAACAAGAAGGTGTGGCTTCCTTGCAAGAATCGTTACTGGCGACGAAATCTGGGTTCACTTCCACCAACCGGAAAGGAAGAGAGCGAGCAAGGAATGGCGCCATTCCTCATCACCAAAACCAAAGAAGTTTCGAACAGAACCATCAACAGGGAAGGTTATGCTGACTCTCTTTTGGGACGAAAAAGGCGTCATTTTGGAGAATTACATGCCTAGAGGGATCATTGTCACCAGTGCATACATATCTCCATAAAAATCATCTTCAGCCTGCAATCAAATCAAAGTGACGTGATTGCTATCATCAGGTGTCATTTTGCAACATGACAATGCAAGGCCCCACACTGCCCGTACAACAGTTGCAACAATCACAGACCTGCATTTTGAGTGTCTTCCTCATCCACCAATACTCACCAGACCTTGCCCCAAGTGATTTCCATATGTTTGGACCACTCAAAGAAGCAATGGGAGGAAAGAAGTTCTGTTCTGATGAAGAGGTAGCGCCACTGCGGTGCATGAGTGGTTCGCGGACTACCAAAAGAATTTTTTTCTAAAGGAATTTATGCACTTTGTAAGCGCTGGAGGACTTTCATTGAGTGTGGGGCCAGATTATGTTGAAAAGTGATATAGCTTTGTACCACTTCTGCACAATAAATAATATTTAACAAAATATTTAAGGTTTCCATTTGACTCACCCTCGTATATGACCAAAATGGATCTGGCTGCGTGTAATTCTGTGATTCTGGTACTATAAGGAGCATTAAGTATAGCACGTAGAAATTTGTTTTTCAGTCGTTGTATGTGTAAAGTGATGGTGTTAGATGCCATGCCTAAGACTTCGCATCCATTAGAACTGGAATGACGACTGACTTGTAAATTCTGAGTTTCGTTGTTTCCGTCAGTTCAGTGCTTTTCATAATTGGGCACAGGTTTGAGAATATTTTCTGTTTCTATTCTGTTCTATGATGTGTTGTCGATATTACATTCTTGCTAGTAATGAGCAGGTAATCAGTGATAACAATTGAAAAATGTAGTGGAAAGAATAGAGTGACTTTAATAAATTCGCTGAATTCTGTTCTATGATGTGTTGTCGAAATAAGAGCTTATTGTTAACTATAATCCCAAGACATTTAGCTGTACCATTCCGTTTGAGGGCTGTATCCATGAGAGCAAGGTTTTGTTGTAGTGTCGGCCTCTTCTTGGTGAAGCATATGGATGCGCACTTGTTGGTGTTTATTTTTATTTTCGTATGTCTACTCAAAGTGGCGATGCCATCTAAAGACCTCTGTAGCCTGTCGTGTCCCGAGTGGCTGAACACAACAGATTGTCGAGTTCGTCTTGATCAATCACTCCTCGGTTAGTATTACCAAGGATATGTGATCGTGTGATCAAAGATATTACATTCTTGCTAATAATGAGCAGCTAATCAGTGATAACAATTGAAAAATGTAGTGGAGAGAATAGAGTGACTTTAATAAATTCACTGAATATAAGTACATGAACAAACATATGAAATAACTGAAAATAATGCATAGAAAATAGCTCTCATGAAATTGAAAATCATTACTAATTAAGTCTTGTCACTCGGATTATCTTTTTGAGCCATCAGAAGGGTAGATAATGCATTAGCCTTTACCTATAAAATTCTGCATGACGCCTGGCGAGGTGTCCAGTCATGAAGATGGAAAAGGACTTCCACGAGCGCCTCCTACCCACTGCGCTCTTGAGCTGAAAAAGGTGGTGGGGAGTCAGGTGAAGGTCTTACCATTGGTTGAAAGTCTCTTACCAAGGTGTTTAGAGCTGTTATAGTGGCAGCTCGTTTCCCACGGGAAGAGCGTCTGCTTAACCTTGAGCCTCTGCTATATGGAGCGGAATTAAATTACTTGTCAGTAGGCATGAGAAAATTACTCCGAGAGAAAATTACTATAGTTTATAGCTTAAAATCCCTTAATATGCTACAAGCCTTCTTTGGTTTAGAGCGTACTTGTTGCTGGTAGTGTACAGCGCGCTGTCGTTGGCGTACTGAGCGAGTTGTACTTGTTCACCAGGAGGCATATAGTTAACATATATATAAAATAGAACAGGTGACAAGGCATCTCCTAGGTGCACTCCTGTTTTATGTCCGTCTACAGAAACGTAGAACATATGTCGTGTTCAGTAGTTGCATATAAATTTTATCATGCAATGCTCTGTTGTTTATGTTCATAGTTCGACGATTATATTTTAAATCCATACTTTATCAAACGCTTTTTCAAAGTCAAGAAAGATGGCAGACATTGATTTACTCGTGTTAAATCTGTGCGTAATATCTTCTGTGATCCTAAGTAGTTGACATGTTGATGCTCTGGCTTGAAATCCATATTGTTCTGGTTGAATGATTTTGTCTCTTCCAAGAGTTATGTTGATGCTCGTGAGTATGAGTTTTTTCAAATAGTTTGGAAACAGAAGATAAAGGCTAATGAATCTGTAGCGACCGGGTAATGAGTGATTCTTTCCCCTTCAATCACTTTGGCTAATTTCCAACGATCACGAAAGTAGCTGTCTAGCAGACATGCTTTAAAAATTCTGGTTAGTAGTACTATTGCCTCAGTAGGTATGTTTTTGAGGTGCAAGTTCTTGTTGTTATTGTTGTTGTCAGGCCCTGAAGATTTGTAGGTGTTCAGTTTTTTAATTGCTTTATTTACTTCTCGTGGTGTAATAAGATTAAGAATTACTGTACTTCTTCTGGTGTATTCATTACTTAAAGTTTCCTCTGTTTTTGCGGGTTTCTTCAATTTCTTGGATTGTGTATTCCGTGACTGGTAGGGAAGACACAGTTTTCTATAAAGATTTCAGCTCTTGCCGAAATATAGAAGCAAGTACCATCCAGTCCAGTTATAGCATGTTTTGGTGGTCTTGGTTGTATGATGGGAGGAATTAATTTCCATGCGCGTCTATTATGTAAAATTACTGCTGTCTTGAGGTCCTCCCATCGTTCAGTCCTTGTCTCTATCAATCTCTTTGTCAGCTGAACACGAGCATCTATGGTATTCCCTACTGTCCCTTGGGTCCATGTAACGTTGCCATTGTTTTCTGTAATAATTCTTTAGATGGTGAATATCTTCAAGAATGGGTGATAGACCGTCATAATTTGAGTTATAAATTAATGTTTTAATTGATGCTGTATTTCTTAAGGTGTTTCACTACCATATCGATTTGTTCCGGGGACATAACGTTATAGGCTGTTCTGGTATGGTTTTTGACTAATCTTGAATAAGAGAGCCAGTCGATATTATTCCTGTCAAAGTTTTTCATCTTCACCCTGTCACTTTCTGGGCTTCAACACAATGCAACTTGATCCGATATTGGGTTTTGAATTGTTTAAAAGGTGTGGCGTCAATTGATGTTTATGATTATTAGTCAAGTATACCCGGTTGATGTCTTGGATTATCAGGAATGTGCATTGGTTCCGACGGTGCCAGGATGGATAAGTTACATTGGTCGGCCAGTTCAACGCCTGTTACATCTTGCAGAGTTCCAAGCATGTTGTTTAGCATTTAAGTCTCCTTCTATGAAGATTTTGGTAACAACGGAAAGCAGTGTGTCTAGATCTTGGTCTCAGAGCATTCTGTTCAGAGCAAGGTAACCTGCGAAGATGTTGATTTTTTTTCCCTTTTTACATATATTGTCATTTCTGTTGCCTCTGTTTCCATTAGTGGAAGATTTGTGATCGGTTGATGTTGCTTTTTGATACTGATGGCTGTTCCTCCTCCTCGTGGGCCCACTCTGTCATTTCTGTAAATATTCATTCAAGGCATTCTTATCCCGTCATTTTGCCGGATATGCGTTTCGGTGTTCAGAAAATGGTTATGTTGTTACACTTTTGGAAGTAGTTTATTTTATTCTTTAGCCTATTCACGTTCCATTTGGCTGTTTGCCTCTGATGTTCTACGCTACTACGTTGGTCCATTATTTATTCTAGAAAGGACAGAACGCATTCAGTTAGTATAAGTATTGTCTCCCTGATTCCTTTTGTTGTCTTCATTTTTTGTGTTATCTATTCGAATTTCGATATGAAGTTTTGAAATTAATTGGTCAGTCCTCTGTAGTCAAGGTTGTTTCCATCTCTGTACGAGTTTTCGTTGTCCGTACAGTGCATACTGTGTCCGGCAGCTACAATGATGAATGATTTCCGGTTTTTGCGAGTCGTGTGGTCTTTCAGCTCCTTGGTTCCGGTATCTGCTAGCCACCCATGGTTACGCTTGCTACTGGTTACTTGCACTAACAGGTGGTCAGTTGCTGTTGTTCTTGTTGTTCATTGTTTCTTTGCCTTCTTGGTTTCAGAGGTAGTATGATATTTTGGTAAATTGTACGCTTTTTTTGTGATGCAACGTAGTTGCCTCCGCAGTTTTCATAGGTAGTCCTTTAGTTATCTGGGAGGATACACTGGTTTGTGAGGGACAATTTGGTAATTTCGCGCAACATTAAACCAGCTTACAGTATCATTCAGTATGTCTTATATGTTAACATCATTGGCAATGTGGGGGGTCCCAGACTGTTGCGATATCGTTATACCTGTATCCTGGTAAAGATTAGTGATTTTTTTATCTAACATTTTCTCAGACATAAGTCCCGGTTTCTAAGATAAAAGGAAGGTTGGTAGGGGAATTGGTTCCCTACTGTTGGTGTCTCTTGAACTGGTGCACTGAAATAACATTATATCCCACTGTGGTAAACTCTTAATTGATTTAATCTGCTTGACTGTAGACCTGTTATCACTACCTTTAGTAGTTTGTTTTCAGGTATTAGATAGGTCTAATCCTCTGTTTTGTTTTCTTTGAAAAACTTTAAAAGGTAGTTGTACACTTGTACATGATATTTCAGTGTTTCTCGTCGATTGATAACTTTTAAATTTCCTTGGAGACGCTGTCTGATTGTGACATTAATTGCTCGAAAGTTTTCTTTGTGTATAATCACGACTGGCGGCAGAATGTTTTCAGTAGGCTTAACTGCTGCTTTTGGTCGAGTAAATTCGTCGATCATTTGTATATTAGCTTGGCTTTCACATCGCGCTCAGTTGCTCAAATCTGTTGCTTAATTGTAGGAGTTGCTGTCGAATTTTCGGCTTTTCTAGTCTCCTTTTATTGGTACCATCTTTTATATTGCTTCTTACTGTCACGAACGGCTCCTCCTCTTGTCTGTATTCGCGCTGCAAACGGTTATCCTCTATATCATAGTCTGAGGACTAAACTTCTGAACCAATTCCACTATGTGTTCCTTCTCTCTGCCTCGTTTAACTTTTGCTGGGTCATTACTGTTAAAGTCTGTCAGCGAGGCTTACCAGTGGAAACCCATGCTGTCACCGTTAGATATTCGCGATGTGAGGCGTGGCTGCTGGTGTGACGCATTAATTTTGTCTACTTCCTTTCGAAGTATTGTACAAGATAGCATGTCCGTACTCAGCCTCGCGTATCGTTTTTATTTTGTTTTACTTTCTTCCTGCTATATACTTACCAGATAGTTACCGTTATTCGAATTGCTTCTTGCTGGTTTTAAATATCTGGTTCACCTTAACCTCTGAAAAATCTTTACTTAAATATCATTGAAGTTCCCGTTCATTAACTTTTTTGAATAATTCATTCAGTGTCCTTACATCGTTAAACATACAATTTATTGCTGGAAAACATATTATCAAGATAATATACAGTTAATACTTATCTTCGATTATTTTCTGATACATTCTTTCTTGTTATCACATAATATTTTACAAAACTTCTATTAATTTTTTCATTGCTGCCTCAGTCTGTACACATTACATTTAACATTTACACTCCTCTTGTCGAATACACTTTATTAAAAGTTTCTTCTTCGAAACTTCCTCTTTTATTAAATTCGTAATCCATTCATGCTTCTTCTCTTCATCTGTTTTCCAAAGATGCTCCACACTGGCTTTATGGACGTCTTTGACCTTTAAACAAAATTATCAAAGTCAAAAATATACTCTGTCTCACTACATTTCAAATATATTTACAACACAACCGTAATTTCCAGTAAGGAGTATGTACCTATCACCCGGTTCCACTGTAGTGCCAGATCGTCAGCAACTCACTATACACTATTCCACAACCAAATCCCAAACAATGTTCAATATAACCACGCTGTGTCATCAAACAAGCTTTTCTGTATAGCGCAATAGCACTCGATAACACTGCATTCCCGATGAGTTACTGATTGGAGATGACCATGTGGTTTCCTCAGCATCTGGTTCTCAACAGCTCAGCACACTTGGGAAGCAGATCCCGACACCTCACACCAACTGCCGTTCCAAGGAATCACACCCTCTCCTCTCTCTCTCTCTCTCTCACACACACACACACAAGCGCTGATAGATCAGTGAGAACGTGGGACGGACCCAGCTGCTCCTGACAACCCTCCTTCACTTAGAAGAGTACCAATTAACTCGCCGGACCGTCGACGTCACCCGCCTATAGTTTGCTTCGAAGCAGTGGAGAATTCGTATTTTATTGCCGCCCGCATCCAGCACCAAACCTTTTAAAGGCCCCTTCACACTAGCGATCAGCTCAGATCAAAAATCGCTATACACGTAATCCAATGGGAGCATTCGCACTACGCGGTCCGCTCAGGTCAGGGCAAGGCAGGCCGAACCGAAGATCGCGCCGCCACCGATCAACAACGGTTAAGGCCTGAAGCTGATTTGAGCTGACTGCTAGCGTGAACGTGCAATAGTCAGATCAGATCAGATCAAATGGGCGGCGAACGTCTGAAAACTATCCTCATAAGCAATAAAAAAAAGAGTAATAAATGAAAAATAAATATTTTGACAGTATGTTATTTTTGTTTATTATAAAGTCGGCAAATTTTAATATAAATTCAAATATCATTATCCAAGGTACTGCCAAGGTACAGATCCTGTTTCCAAATTAAAAAAAAAAATATTGTGAATTTATTTCTTGTATCAAAGGCTTCCGTACGAGCATTAGCACACAACCAAAGAACATTTGTAAAATAGGGTTTCTCTCGTTCATCCTGAAATTCACTTTCTACATAGCATGAAATTTTATCCTTCCGTAAATAATTGTGCAAAATACATGTTGGTTAAATTATGTTATCAATTAATCCTGGACAAGAATTCTTTTTTCTAAAATAAATTCGAAATCTTTGAGCCCTAAAATATCAAAAGCATTTCCCACCACTCGTTTCTCACGGCATAGCCGGTAGTTAACATTATTTTTTCTCTTGATCTGTTTGCGCTTGAAACTCTGGATGCACCCAGAACCATCCTCTTTTTGATCTTGACGTATTTTTAGCCTCTTGATCCAAAATCATTGCGATTTAATTTATGTTGGGGTAGAAAACGGCGTTGCTCACTATGCGCAACTGAAATGACCTCTTCTACGACTTGATCTGACCTGACCTAACCCGACCGCTAGTGTGAATGCTATCCTGGATCGTGAGCTGACCTGACCTGACCTGACCTGAGCGGAGCTGAGCGCTAGTGTGAATGGGCCTTTACTCTTCTGTCAGACGCCTACAAAGAAATTATATTGCATAACTTTAATTGCGAAACACTTAAAGGATTCAATTTCACCGTATAAAAATATCCGAAATATTTTCCATAGAGATTGATGGTATGAGAGTTGTACAGAATCTCATGAATGTTCCTGAAGTTAATTATCCTTGCCGTATGCTACAGCTTTCTCGGAAATATTCTACCAAACTTGATTAATACTAGTAGGGAATCAGATTTGAAGCGCTAGTACAAATTAGCCCACATGTAAACTAATACACGTTCCTGTCCAAGTTCAAAAAGTCAAAATGTCAAGTGTTAAAGGTGAGTGGTCAGTATTGGACAGTGAACACAATGGGTTAAATGCTTGATGAGAGGACACTGCGCTGTCCTGTAGTCGGTTGGGAAGGTACCTTGAATCTGCTGAGTAATCTTTTATCAAATGTTCCACACATCTAAAACAGTTTTGATTCTAAGACGCCAACTGGTAGTATTGAAAATGATTGATATAAGCGGAAACAATTTGTAGTATAGCTTTCTTTTGAACATACACTCATCCTGTAGCATAGAGCTGTCAGTATGAATATCAATGTATTTTTGAGGCCATGAACATAATGCCAAAAAAATTATTTTTGAAATCTAGGTCAGTGTGAGATACAATTGAAGATTATTCGCCTAGACAGTATCTATCTTGTGAGAATAGAAACTTGAACTGGTGGGATAATCGAAATAGTTCTCTGTCGGTCGTTTCGACGGTTTAAAGTTTACTCGAACGGAGGACAGGAACTGCACATCATACTTCCATAATCACGTCGAATATATTCTGATTGAGAAGAAATAACCAAATCTCGTGTTGAGATACACATGGGCAAAGTCACTCGTACACTCTACCTCACTAACAGAGACCCACTCCCGAGTACTTAACTTCAGAACACACATCAGCATTCATCAGAGAATATGCTGCTTTCAAAATCTACTGCTTTTGTCCTTAATCTATTCTTCATAGAGTGGCTTAGTGGTTCAATTGTTACTTCATCAGATTACAAATTTGTTGAAAAATTCTGTCTCCCGACCATAAAAGCTGTATAAAATACTAAATTTCATAGTCCAAATATTTTGTTTGTCATTTAGTCTGCTACTAAGACAATTCCATGACCAGACACACAACCACAGACTATCACTCAATATGCACATATTCTGGCACCTATATACAACACACACAGACCAGGTCACCTCGCCATCACTCATACAACCCATCTAATTTACGGAACCATACTGGCTTGGAAGAAGAGATTACAACAAGGGTTCGAGTGGATCATGCCAAAAGAGGGTCTGAACAACCATGGCCCATATGGAAGTCGCTAAACAGGCTTCGAGTTGGAGTTGGCCGCTGCAAATATATACTTGCCACTTGGGGATACCTGGGAGAACAGCCAGATACCACATGTTCGTGCAGGGAGAGATAAACCATGGCACATTTGTTGTCTTGTCTACAAATTGGAATAAATGTATCTCAATTTGACCTCCAATCAGCTACTGACAAAGCCATCGCATTGGCAGAAAAACTACCACTTATTTGATGCTGTCATCGTAACGAGAAGTAGAAGACCTACTGAACCACACATATTCAGAATGCTTCAACGGTCATACACTTGGGCACTAACTCAATCACCCACATGCCCTCCCCAACCATGTACTCTAATCTCTCTCACCACCCAGCTCACATGACATGTACACATATACAAACGCACATAAATTCGCAGACGAAGATACTAACTCACTAACCATCTCACAGAAACACTAACCCACGACAGTTACACTGAACCACACCAGATATAATGAAACTTCGTCCAGACAACGGTACATACATCACAAGCCTTTACCAACCAACCCACTCATGGACAGACATCCACCAACATAACACACACTGATACACATCAGCACATAATGACACACTAGCGTACTTCAATACTCATCCAAACACATCTAAACACAAGGACGAAGACTTCTTTTCCCTCTCTGATCGGTGTTCACCCTACGACGTGCTTGTTGTCCATCACAGTGGTTGACAGTCCTGTAAATATGATTGGTTGAAATCATGGAAATTTTCATAAAAATCACAGTTGCATAATTTATCCACAAAAAGACATTTGTATACATTTTTCTGTGTTATAGGGTGCATAATGGATTATAGCCACATTTAGGAGAAGAGCGGACTGAACGGTTTTATGGAACTGAATAGCCTCTTAAGACTATTCTATGAAGAAGAATAAAAGTAAAACTTCACCTAAAATATACTATTTGTTGTCTAAGGTTGTGAGACAAGGCTGTAGTCTATTCCCGTTAATATTAAACTTGTATGTAGAAGAAGCAATGAAGAAAGTCAGAGATGAATTTCCGTGTGGCGTTAATTTTCAGGGAGAAAAAATCAGTATACTACGATTTGCTGATGACATTGTCGTGTTAGCAGAGAAGGCTGAGGATATTGAGAAGTTACTTAATGGGATGAACAAAATACTGAAGGAAGATTTTGGACTGAATATAAATCAAAGCAAGACAAAAGTGATGAAATGTAGCACAAATTATAGCAATACTAGTAGATTAAATATAAAAATAGGATCGGATGGAATATGAGAAGTGAGTTCTGTTACTTGGAAAGCAAATTTACAACCGATGGCCGAAGCAGGAATGATGTTAAAAGCAAAATATCACTAGCAAAAAGAGCCTTCATGAAAAAGAGAAACCTTTTAGTCTCAAATATTGATCTAGGAATTAGAAAGAAATTTTTAAAACTCTGTGTGTGGAGCACAGCACTTTATGGTAGCGAAACATGGACTTTAGGAATACCGGAAAAAAAGAAAATTGAAGCATTTGAAATGTGGTGCTCCAGAAGAATGCTGAAAATTAGGTGGACAGACAAAGTAAGAAATGAACGAGTTTTGGAGATGATGGGTGAGAAAAGAAGCTTACAGAAAGAAGAGGCAGGCTGGTAGGTCATATTTTGAGACAGGCTGGATTGGTTAATTTGTTAGTGGAGGGAACAGTCGAAGGTAAGAACTGTAGAGGAAGACAGAAATGTTATGGCCAAGCCATATTCTAAGACTAGAATTAATACCACGTATGGACATGAGCCAGTAACCGTATTTTATACGGTGATCGGCGCCCCAACGGAAGGAGGGCGCACGAACGACCATTTTAGGTCAAGTCGGAAGCGAGCCGACCTTTATAGGTAACGCCTGAAGCTCGTTACCAAATGGAGTCAAGCCCAAGGGTGGCAGACGAGTATATAGGCCGACCAAGCCGTCGGGGAGAGCAGTGTGATCAGTTCAGTCAGTGATTCATTTAGTGAACCAGTTGGTCAGTCAGTCGAGAGGGGAGACTTCTCGACCCGCCCTGGCGGGCCGGGGTCGAGCCCAGGTGCCGGCCAGCCTCTGCGCCCTCTGTCGCCGCCAAATGTAAGCATACCATCCAGTTCTAATGGGCCGTAATCTATTGTGAGGATCTATCTTGTAACCTTCCTATTCATGTACTGTTACTCTCTGTGAGAGCATTTGTAAATATACTTCCTTACGCTCAACCTAGTTCTAGCATAAGCTTCCCAGAAGCACTAAATCTCCTCTCGAGGTGCTATCCCTCTCGGATACCCATATCACAGTAAGCCAGTCTGATCTATCAACCCATCATCCTATAACTTCTCGACGCGGCACAGCAGGCCGGAGTCGAGCCCAGGGGCCGGCCAGCCTCTGCACCCTCTGTCGCCGCCAAATTTAAGCACACCATCCAGTTCTAATGGGCCGTAATCTATTGTGAGGATCTATCTAGTACCCTTGCTGTTCGTGTACTATTACACTCTGTGAGAGCATTCGTAAATATACTTCTTTACGCTCAACTCTGTATCATTACTAGTTCTAGCGTAAGCTCCACAGAAGCACTAAATCCCTCTCTAGGTGCTATCCCTCTCGGATCACAGTAAGTCAGACTGATCTATCAACCCATTATCCTATAACCGCTCGGGGATCTTTGGTATATGGTAGCCTGCTAGCTTCTAGCCTCGGGACGTTAGCCAAGTCGCGTCTAACCGGGTTAGATCGCTATGGTTACCATACTACCAACGGGGTGACTACTAAGGCAAACCCGTTGGTCATAGTCTGTAGAGGTGGCCTGAGATTTTATGTTGGAACAGGACCACAACAGACATTTAATTATTCTCCTCCAATCCCCGACTTCTACAGTTTCCCCTGTACTGTTAACTTTAATTGATACACCTATCTAGTGGACCACTGATGCTCTTTAGAGCTCACTAATTCCTTACCACAAAATTCCTGCTTCGCTTAGAACGCAAGAATAGGTAGTCCGCCCTTAATCCTTTGGAAATACCTTTTCCCTAACACAAAAATATACCGGTGCCTCTATGAGGGTTTACCCACCCTCTTAATCCTTTGGGAATACCTTTTCCCCAACACAAAATATACCGGTGCCTCTATGAGGGCTTATCCAACTTCTTAATCCTTTGGGAATATCTTTCCACCCCCCACCCCCCCCAACACAAAATATACCGGTGCCTCTATGAGGGCTTACCAACCTCTTAATCCTTTGGGAATACCTTTTCCCCAACACAAAATATACCGGTGCCTCTATGAGGGCTTACCCAACCTCTTAAACCTTTGGGAATACTTTTTCCACAACACACCCCAACTATTGCCTCATTTACAACAACCTTCCTCTTTGTACACAATTAATTCCGCTTCAAACCTGCGGGTATCTCAGCTCTGTTCTCTATTATAATAGGCTTACTCTCATGACCGACCTTAACTTGACCTCGTTTTGCCGCAGCGTTCGATGTTTCTGCTGATTTCTGCTGCTCGGCGATGTCGCTGTACTGATGACGCTGCCCCTGCTTCAGCAACTCGTTTCTGCAGACGATGCTCGGTCGAACTCCTCTCGCAGCGCCGCGCTGGCCGCTTTTTCTAGCTGCCCTGTTACTGGAACGTGATGGTCGCTAATCTTGTCTCGATGACTCCACCTTGCTTCTGATGAACCTGACCAACCTCTCCTTTCTGCCCTATGAGCCGTAACTAATGTCTCAGCCGACAGCCTATACTCGACTGTGGGCCGCATAGAAAAATAGAAGAATGAAAAAAAACTCCGCACTATTTACAACCCTCTATGGTGTCTCTATCCAAGCGAAAACTACAGAAACAATGTTATTGCTAGTTGCCTGTTGCCACAATCGCTTACTTCTTCTAGGGTTCAACATCCCTAGAGGCTATAAGATAAATATCTTCTATGGTGCTTGTAAAGCGACAGTGTGACTGACTTTAGGGATCGAAACCTCCAGCTGACACCCGAATAATTAAATGTCTGTTGTGGTCCTGTTCCGATATAGGATTTCAGGCCACCTCTACAGACTATGACCAGCGGAGTTGCCTTAGCACTCCTCCGCTGGCAGTATGGTAACCATAGCGATCTAACCCGGTTAGACGCGACTTGGTTAACGTCCCGAAGCTAGAAGCTAGCAGGCTATCATACACCCAAGATCCCCGAGCGGTTATAGGATGATGGGTTGATAGATCAGTCTGACTTACTGTGATCCGAGAGGGATAGCACCTAGAGAGGGATTTAGTGCTTCTGTGGAGCTTACGCTAGAACTAGTAATGATACAGAGTTGAGCGTAAAGAAGTATATTTACGAATGCTCTCACAGAGTGTAATAGTACACGAACAGCAAGGGTACTAGATAGATCCTCCCAATAGATTACGGCCCATTAGAACTGGATGGTGTGCTTAAATTTGGCGGCGACAGAGGGTGCAGAGGCTGGCCGGCCCCTGGGCTCGACCCCGGCCTGCTGTGCCGCGTCGAGAAGTCTCCCGTCTCGACTGACTGACCAACTGGTTCACTAACTGAATCACTGACTGAACTGATCACTCTGCTCTCCCCGACGGCTTGGTCGGCCTATATACTCGTCTGCCACCCGTGGGCTTGACTCCATTTGGTAACGAGCTTCAGGCGTTACCTATAAAGGTCGGCTCGCCCGCCGACTTGACCTAAAATGGTCGTTCGTGCGCCCTCCTTCCGTTGGGGCGCGATCACCGTATAAAGTACGGTTACTGGCTCATGCCCATACGTGGTATTAATTCTAGTCTTAGAATATGGCTTGGCCATAACAAAGATTAGAATATATGAAGCAGATAATTGAGGACGTGGGTTGTAAGGGGAATGTAGAAATGAAAAGGTTGGCACAGGATAGGAAGGGATGGAGGATTGCATCAAACCAGTTGAAAGACTGACGACAGCAAAAACAAAAAAAAAAACAAAAAAAAAAAAAAAAAAAAGGCCGCGTTTACACTATGCGAGTTGACTGGAACGACAGTTGGCGGGACTGTCGGTGGTAGGGGTAAGAGAGTGGACTAGCATGCTACTAATAATTAGAAGACAGTGCACTGTTCACTGTGAGGACAGTTCTCTACTCCTACATTGTTATTTTATTGAAAATAGTATGTACATATTACAGAAAGGAATTAACATCGTAGCTAATTTGTTGATTATAATGTTGAATGATATGAAGAATAATAAAATAAAAAGTAAAAAGAGTGGATATTAAAAAGAAATGTTTTAAATGCCTCTGCGCCTTTTAAAAAAAATAAAGTTGCAAGTGAAAATATAGAGTTGCATCATTTAACACTATCTCAATTTGAACAGCTACTGTGAAATATTTTTTTCGATACATAAAAAATGATACCGCTATGAAGCAATTTTTTGACAGCAGAGTCTCTAAAATCATTGTTCTTATAATTTTTATTCTTAAAATTCCAAGGAATTTCCTCACTTTGATGCAGTTCTAAAGATTTTAATGCCTCTGCTTCACTCCACATACGCGACTTGTTAGTTGTCGCCATCTTGATTGTTGAACTCGCACGCCAAAAGTTTGTCGTGAACCGAGTCCACTATCCTCAGTCAACTGTCTGTCTTGTACCTGTTCACACGAGGAGAGTGGACTATCCAGTGCTGCGCGCGTAGCAAGACAGTACACTTGTTCCAGTGAACTCGCATCGTGTAAAAGGGGCATAAAGAAGGGAGAAAATCAGTGCCATGCAGATGTATATTTTCACAGATTTCTGGTGCGTATGAGGATAAGGCTTTCATATTCATTGAGTATTTGTTACCCTCCCAACACACTTACTCCATCTCAGGTCCTGGTATGCAAGTGCCATGTATGGGTCTGGCGCACCTTCAGTAGCTGAGATGGGAACTGATGAGCGCTGTCAGTTCCCTAACACCATAAACTATGCACATACTATAACGGCGACCGTAAGGCGTGACGGTGGAACGTTGTGTGTGTTAGAGATCGAGGATCTTAGCTTCATCGCCTGGATCGCAAAGATGGTTCGACTTCTATTAAAAAAAAAAAAAAAAAAAAAAAAAATCAACCCCCATCCTCAAGGTTTATTATATGCCACACATCTATTCAGTTGGGATTGATGGCGTAATTCAGTGGTTTTACATAACTCGACATGTATTTCCTCCAGACTCATGTGACCATAATTAAGAAAAAGCTATTTCCACTACCTGCTGTTATGGGTGGGCCCAGGCCATCCAAAACACCCACAGAAGAGAGAAGCTGGCGAGGGTCCAGAGCTCTCCCCTTCAGAATACTGATGGTACTTAGGGTAACGGGAATGACTGCCCCATAGATAATCCTTCATATATGTCAAGGAAGGAGGGACTTTTTGAAAAATTCGCTCTTTTCTACATGCAAAAAGGCCTGGATGAAATGCTGAAACGCTAAAATCTTTTTAAAAAGCTAAGAAACGGCACACTGCTGCTGAAAACATCCACCGGCAAGCAAGCTTTCCTTTCGTGGAGTTTTCGGCAAAATGCAAACTGTAAATACTAGCAAAGGCTTTATCTGATTGATTTAAAGACCGGGGAACTTCTTAAGCAGTTGCAATCAAAGAAAGTAATCGATCATACAAATGGTAAAAGGCAATGTTGAGAAGACTGCTGCCTTCATCCTGACATTCGATATTCCTAAGTTGCTGATCAGTCAAAGCAGGATATTTAAATCTGATTGTTCTCACGTACGTACCAAACCCCATGCGCTGCTGCAAGTGCCATCATTTTTCGGACATACGATGGTGACATGTAAAGGCAAGCCCAGCTGTGCGAAATGCGACATGGGGACTTACAAACGAGTAAATATTTTACCCTCCTGCGGAAGTGTATCAACTGCTCCGGGATGCACTGAGCCAAAAGCAAAGAGTGTATCTTGATGAAAAGAGATACAGGTATTGAAATCCAAGGAGCGAATACCGTATGTCGAAAGAAAGAAGTTATTTAAGACGCTTGCGCTGCCCAGCTTCGCAAAAACGCTTTCAACTCCCACCATGAAAGAAAGTGTTCGTTTCAGATGTGGGCAAAAACATACTCATGTCAGTGCAAATGTGGTGCTAAATCCGCCATAACACCCAAGACTGCCGATGTCAGTAGCAATACTTATGTAACCTCTACAACACTAGCAGCAGGGTCAAAGGTTCCTCCACCAGCAGAAACACAGCCATTCGTTGCAACTAGTGCAACCACTTTGCCTACTGCATCAGTGGTATCAACAGCACCTGCAACAGCAACATCATTTGTCAAAAAGGGGCAATAAGTTATTACAGACCCGACATTTAGAATTTTTTGATTATATGCATGCGAATATCTCAAAAACTAGGGTGTATTTTGTGAAATGACTACACCACAGACATAATATGTTGTGTATCCTTCAACATATATAAAGGAGATCGAAATCCGTTCTTAACAAGTGTGATACAAAGGGATACTTCTCATTTGCAGGTAACGGGTCAGAGACTGTAAAAAGTTATTGAAAGATATGCTAAATACATCACCTCTAAAATTGATAGGTTTTAAAGCAATATTTCATCTAATGCAGAGGTGGATCTAAAGGAATTTGTTACTGGGACATATTGTCTATCGCAGTTGAAAAAAAATAAAAGTAAACTTAGTATATGAAAGACTGGCACAAAAACAAACGAAATAAAGTCGTTTGAACATACTGCGACATACAAACAATTGAAGTATTGTTTTAAAGTGAAAACCAAACTTTGGACACTGCATTAACATTAGTCCCTTCAATAACGAACTTCAAATGACATTTTAATTACCTCCACATTTTATTTATCGTTCATCACTTATTAGTAATTATATCTATGTAATTCTATTCGTTCCAGAGATGATTAACTTTTTTTTTGTATTCTGTGTACGTTAGTTCGATGTTTGCCGAGTAGGAGTGAGTAAACAATTGTTTGATTATTGGATATGTTTTTAGCCCATTTTCCAGAATTCTAACACAATGTACGTAATAAAACAAATACGACGTTATCAGTTAATAATATACGATTAACATGAAACATAATATGTTCTGCCGCACACTGTCCTAAAAAGTCTAACCATGACTATAATTGTACAGATATCCAAAAGGGCTAACTAAATATACTGACACAGTGGTTAAGAAATAGTGGACGATTCTATTGGTTGCCAACGCCAGGTTCGTGTTTGTGTGTGTTAGGAGTAGGATAGTCATAGATAGTAAGTTTGCTATATTGAGGTCGTTGGTATCTTGGTCAAGTTTAGGGTGACAAGCAGCATACCTGGAAGGAATAGCCCTAAGGCATGTGCCTTAAATGTAGTAACCATTTTAGAAAAAGTGTTCATTAAAGCCAAAAGCAACTTACCGTAGATATAATGCCAACGTAAGTTCCCGAAAGCAGTAACGTCGGCAGTACAGTCGGTTGCCATTTCTTAACACAAACTGTAGCATCTGA
Source organism: Vandiemenella viatica (assembly GCA_031002005.1). NCBI lineage: Eukaryota > Metazoa > Arthropoda > Insecta > Orthoptera > Morabidae > Vandiemenella > Vandiemenella viatica. Next base: position 167,558,703 of record JARYHS010013630.1, on the reverse strand, counting down.
AGCAACGAATGTAAAATCGCTGGAAAGTTTTTGTAATACCAAATGAATGTATTCCTATGCCGTAAGTAATTAAGCATATTTCTTGCTTAATAACTTGTAGGTAACTATCCACATTTTGAACTATTTTAGTTTATTACTATATATTTTATGACTTTAATATGCATAGTTAAAAGAAGAAGGAAATTTTACTGCTCTATGGTCTGACATTAAGTACATAGTTCCATAGACAGTATTATTTAAGAAAATGTGCATGTTAAAGCAACAAAATATGTACTAATGATTTTTTTATTTGCTTATGGCTTTATGCATCATTTAAGTCATTAGAGGTGAGAAAGGACTGTGGGAAAGGAATTCAGCCATAGCCTTTTGAAGGAACCATTACAGCATTCTCCTGGAATGAGTTCGGGGAATCGAGGAACCCCGAAAACTGGATAGTCAGATTATAATTTGAACCTGATTGTGAGGCCACAGCTTTCCCAATCACCCACCACACACTATCTGTAATGAAGTAAAATAGCCTGACATTTTACAATAAATGATGGTTGTTATAGGGCATTTTGGCTACTATTTCCAAATGCCCAGATAAGGACAACACAGCCAGAGGTGGTTAGCTTGATTTGCAGCATGGAGCTGAATAAAAAAATCACGCACTTTGGTACATAAATGCCTGAGCAGTGGCGGATCCAGGGGAGGGGGTTGAAGCCCCCCCCCCCAAAAGCAACATGGTCACCCCCGACGACATGGATTTTTTTTTTTACTTTACTGTTTTTATAAGAGCCGCAATCTGTAATCATGAGATGAGATTTCTGTCAGGGACCCTCTCCTCGCCCGAGTCAAGCCCCCCCCCCCCCAACAAAAATCCTGGATCCGCCACTGTACCTGAGAAATGGAGTTTGTACTGGCAGTTAGATTGTAGCATGGTCTACACCAGATTGAAAAATGCTGTTAGCTATCATTGTTTCATATTCGCAAAAATGTGACCACTGCGTTACATTCATATTTTAGCACGAAAACTTGCCACTGTACTGCCAACACTATCACATATGGTAACTTTCGTGTGGCATTATGTCTTCAATTTGCTTCTTTTTTTACTTGAAAATGCACATTTTCTCAAAACATGTACACAAGAACGTGTGTTCCAATTTTCTGGCCCCATGGACAGTTGCCCTTGTTAAACTGTTATTCTACTGATAAATCCTATGACTCTTTCCACATATCAAGCTACTTTACTCCATTAGTAAATATTTGCTGGCTTTAATTGTTGGCCTAAGGAACATATGAAACAAATTTCCTACAATATTGTTTCTGTGTAAACTGCTGTTGCACAGGAGCAAAGTTCAGTTTGAGGGATGCAGACTATCTTGTGGGAATAATTATGTTTCAGTGGGGGTACAGAAAATGTTTAGTAGGCTAATTCTTGTAATTTCAGAAATCCTCCAAACAGTATTTAATGCAGTTTGTATTGTTATTATTCAGGAATTCAACTGAAGCTTATGCCCCTTTGGCAATTTCCCTACATATTTATGTACGATTCATGCACAATTTTACTTTAAAATCCTTTACAGTTGGAAATAAATTGTTCATTCTCCCAGACTTCACTATCTACAAATGCATATTTCCCTGCTCACTTACCTACAAATCAAAGTTTTCCTTCTCCCTTATGCCTAAAATCAAGTACTACATCACTATAAATGTCACTAACATGCAGTACATTTATTGAAGCTTGTCCTGTCAAAATTAATAGTGTGTGTGGCTAGGTTGAAGTTCAGCCTGGACGAGAATAATAACAAACTTCTCATTACATCATAAGGCACAAGGAATTTAGCTTATGTTGATAATTTAAGCTGTTCTTATGAACATGTTTTATTGATGTCATGTATCACGGTGTGGTCTTCTACCATACTAATATACAGTCGTGGTCCCCTTTTGATTTCTAAATATTGATAATAAATTCTTCCCAATATTTACCCAGGCCTCATTACCAGCCTATCCTTTGAATCGTTTTTCTGTACAGTACTTTGAAAATTTACCAAAATCTTTCTGTTACAATAAAAGATGACTTGCATAATTCAGCAAACGTTATAATTTTGTATTTTCTTCACTTTCCAGTTTCAGGGTATTAATATTACTTTGTTTTGCAATATCTTTGTTAGGTTCATTTCGACGATTCACAGTTTGAAGTCAGTCGAGTGGATGGTGTACGGAATTTGAAACCTAACGCTGTGCCAACCTTATTTTCTCCTCAAGAACTTAACATCTCGCTACAAAAATTGCAGAGGAATGAGTATTTGAAGGTATTAGACATTTTCAGAAATTTTTGTTTAAAGATTAGTTTGTCACACCCGTGTACTTTTTTGGAATACCGGTAGCTAGTTTTCAAACAATTCCATGGCAACATTCAGGAATAACTGTACAAATTGATGAGTGTATTACTGTTCATTGTTTGGTTAATATGATACAATTACTTGCTATCATGCTTCCCTGTGAGTAATAATTCTTTTTTTGGTGGCTGCACAACAACTTAGACTTGAAGGAATTGTCCTTTTGGTCTGAAAATTTTTACACGTCTTCCTTGGACAACATTATATAAGGATATGTTTCTATTTCAGCTATTAAATATATGCATACTGCACCAATTTCACACAAAAAAGTACCGTAACGCCAAACAGTAAGCAATCACTATACGGTATATTTATACATGCGCGACCAGTAATATTAGTATTACGTGCAGTGAAATACATCCATGACCACTAACATTGAGAAACATTATGTAGTTTAAGAAAATTGTAAATTACATTTGTTTTATGACTTGTAAAAACAAGCAACCTCAATTTTCTACAAGTGGTGATATTATTTGGATATCACAATATGGCTGGTGGCAATCACTTATCATTTAATGTTATGGCAATTATTTGTGATATTTGACAGTTTTAATCTAAACATATTCTTAAATATCATCGTCCAAGGAACACTTGTAAAAGTTTAAGGGCTAAAGAACTATCCCTTCTTGAGACTGAGTCTTTGTGTAGGAGCCCTTTTTTATTTTAATATATTACTAAAACTGTGTGACAGTAAGGGGACATTTAGAGCTTGTGCATGAATTATTGTTTTGATGCTCTTTTAAAAATTAAAGGAAACCTTCACTTTGCTATTAAATACATATATATAATGATGGATACCCTACTTTTCTAGAGCAGTTCATCTTCAAGGGGTGATAGTGTGAAGTATTATTTCATACGAGCAGATGAAGAACAAAAAGCAATGGTAGAGGTGAGCAAAGTATTAGTATTTGAAAGTATTATTGATATAAATTTTGAAAGGAAACTCTATCCTTTGGTAACAGATTTTTGATGCATTTAAGTATGTAAATTGATGATACATTTTATTTATCATGGTATGATAACTGTAATGTGCTTGATTGGTTTAAATGTAGTGGGATATGCCCAGAAATGTCAAACATCTTGATTTATTGATGATAAATTGGGTAACTAAAATTTTAAAGTGTTTGTTGTCTCTTCAGGAAAAGCAAATTACCTCTGTCTAATAAGATAGGGAATCGAAGTTAATTGAGTTGAGAACAGGCCAAGGACCCTAGAGATAATGACCACTGTCAGTACAGTAATTCTGTTCCTGATCACAATTCTGTGATGATGTGCAGTAGATGTTTTGATTTTCAAACAGCAGTATTATTTGACGGAGTGGTTTGGTTGAAATGCAATTTAGACCTGATTAACAACTGGTGTTCCATGTCGCAGCACAAGACTCGAGGATTTAAATAACTATTTTACATTAATGTTGTTTTGATGTAAGTCATGTTTTTGCCATCACTACACAGATGAAAGTGGCACATCGTGCTCTACACAGCCTAGAGCAGAACAATAGAATTTTAAAATTTATTATGGTATGTAGTATCACTGATTGGCTTGTTTTGGTTTCAGGCTTTGGAATTGTAGAATTGCATGGTCAGCAATGAAGATGAAAAGTGACTAATCATTAGATACAGTCACACATTTTTTGCCTAATAGTTAACTGAAGTTGCTTAGCAAAATTTTTAACTTAAAAATTACATCAATTATACCATGTATGCTTTTGATATTTTAATCTTATATCCTTTTACCTTTTGACCGAAAAATTGAATCTTTATGGATTTGCACATGTCTCTCTGTCATAATCTCATAATTTCTGTAATTGCACTCTTAGTTTGTTCCAACTAAAGTTAACACAATAACAAGTTAAAACAGATTGTTTAAGGGGGCTAATGATAGTTATGTGATGTTCAGTGAGGGCTAAAGGCAGAATTTTCTTTTGATGATTTTTGTGGGTATAGAAAGGAAGCTGCCAACCCACAGGACCTACACATCACTGTCAATGTAGAGTCTAAGTTTAAATGAAAGCTATACAGATCTTCCAGGAATTTTTAATTTTTTAAATAATTATGTAATCTTTATTAAATTTTAAACTTCAGCAAATAATTTTTCCAACAAAAAATGAATTTATCATTGATAGATTTTTTAAATATATAAATACTAGCTGACCCGGCGAACTCTGTTCCACCTTAGAGGCAACAAATAAGCAGATTTTTTATTTTATTAAGTTCAATTTTTTATTAGGAAATACAAATAAAAAATTCAAGTATTTTAATGATTCTTTATTGTTCATGTATTTTGGTGCATAGGTTGCACCCTTCAGTTAATTACCTTGTGATACACGACATTTTTTTGTTTTATTATCAGGCGCAAGAACAAACAACGCAGATGGTCTTCCGACCCGTGAACATGCCACATATAACTGACCATGGCAAAAACATGGATATTCCAGATTCTAACCACAAACTTTCAAGGATTGGCCTTGTGATTTGTTAATGGTTATGGTGAATGCAAGACGGATCGGAAATTGAAGTCTTTTAAACTCAAACGGCATATCGGTTGGGACCATTGGCATCCTCGGAATGAGAACTTGCTCACCTTTGAATTTTCCTTTGAGTATTGACGCGTAAATCACAGTGTTCATCAATTTACTTACCACCAAACACATACCGTTGCACAGTTTTGGTTGGTTTATATTTCGAAGCATGATTACTATGGAGCCAACCTTTAGGCGGAAATTGTGCGGTGGTAAGCCAGGCACATCCAAGGAGTTTAGAAATTCAATTGGATAGTTAGTGGCTTCATCTTTATTTGTTACACAGTCAGTAGATTTGAATGAATACGTTGTTCCAATGATCTCATTCTGAAGTATGTAGTTTAGGTCATCTACATCTTTATTCTTAGCCGCTAAAATTGCTTGCTCACTCAACCATTCATTATTTTTGTAGTTAGTAATGATGTTTGGGAATACTTTGTTGATAAGTTCGTCTTTCGATGAGACAAAGTTACAGAAATTATGAGGAAATGAAATCAATCCACTCGATTTGTCGACAGGTACTCGACCATTACAGATAGTCAGCAATTGCTCAGAGAAATCTTCAGCAGATGTATCATTAAGCAGTGCAACTCTCATGTTTGTTGTCAGCTGAAGTTTCTTCACATAGCGCCATAGATTCGATGATTTGAGGCAAGCGTTTATTTCGTCAGCAGCCGTTGATCTTGGAATTACTGGCAGTGTTTGGCGGAAATCGCCAACAGTAAAATCATTGCTCCTCCAAAACATCTCGAGTCATTGCGTAGATCTTTCAGTGTTCGGGTGCTTCTAATGCACGTTTATGCGCCATTGTGGATTCGTTCCAGATGATGATTTTCGATGCTGATAAAACTTTGGCCATTGCTGAGTTTTTTGCAATATTACATGTTGGTTCTTCAATAGTTTGAAGATTTAACGGCAATTTTAATGCTGAATGAGCCGTACGGCATCCTTCTAACAATGTGGCTGCTATTCCAGAAGAAGCAGATCTCGCACGAACAGTGGCTAAAACTACTGACATGAGGAATTTTTTACCAGTTCCACCAGGGGCATCCAGGAAATATAAACCACCATTTCCATCATCAATTGCCTTCATTAACGTATCATAAACTTCCTTTTGTTGGGGATTCAACAGGGGTACATTCGTTTGAACTACTAAATCTAATATTGACGTTCCCGTTCCAATTCTTGATTAAATGTGTCATTCATTTCACGATTTGGTGCTGGCATTCCTAACCTGACTAATAAACTACCGCACATGAGGTAACACATGTCTTCTATCAAGAGTAAAGCCCGATTATGTATCTCCTCATTCATCTCAAGATCATGATTTCTGGAACTGACACGAATTTGATGTAAAATATCTTCCGACATATTATCCTTGTATTTGTGCCATAGGTTAGATGGGTTCGATGGAAAGCATGTCGAAATGATGATAGCAAATAATGTGCGTATCTGACTTGGAGATGCAGAGATAATGGCTTCAACGATTGTCGTATCCCAATGGGTAATTGAGTTCTTCACATGCAGCACGATATGTTGGGAATATTATACCATTAACAGTCCGTAGTGTCTCAAATGACGTTGGCCCAAGCACATTTACCAGCAACAACCGCAAATCGAAGCATTCATCATTCTTTGGATGAACTGTATACATACGATCAAGAGCATCAGTAGAACGCACATCCGGATAACCAGAAACTGCATCGCCTTGCTTCTGTCGTTGAAAATTCTTCGATGAAGCATTCCAAGTGTAATAATGTGGCATCTCCGATTAAAGCAAAGTTCGTGCAAATGGATCACTTTGGCAGATCACAAAGAAACTGGTCAATGTTGTCACTGGAGGTGTTTCAGCACGTCGAACAACATTCGAAGCCGTGAAATATACTCGTTGACCATTCTCCAGATGCACCGCCAAATGCACAACGGTAGGATGACTTTCGTGAATAGGGAATGCGAATATACGCCAAATCGCTTCATTACAGTTCACATAACGACCAACTTGATAGCTCACAATTTCATCGTTGGTATTAGAGGATTGGATGCCAAAAACCGCCATATTTGCAAATGTATTATATGGACTTTACTGAATTGCAATACTGAATGTTGCAATGTGTCTTGAACGTTTTGGAAATAAGTGGCGAATATGGAACAATCCAACTGTTGTCGACAACGAAATCCATTCTTTTCACTTTTGTTGTGATAGTTCGACCGTTATCATCTGGTGATCGATGCCGATACAGTGGATAACCATCTTTGCCAGTGACGGTGTCCGCCGTTAATTTCCGTGGATATCGTTTGGAACACTTTCCGTCGACCATGCAAGGTGATTGGGGATTGATGGCGCCACATGGTCCATGAATCATATTTGTAATTACAACATCATGTAGATCTGGATCGGCTTCGTGATCGGGAATCTCTACACATATGATATCATCTATTTGTTCTGGTTGAATTCTTTCCACTAACCAAATAAGAATGTGTGCGTGCGGCAGGCCTCGTTTTTGCCATTTGATTCAATACATCCAGCATCGAGTATCTCCAAAAACGCGTTGTTTAACATTGTAGGTCATCAGGGACCGCATTTTTTGCCTGAATACACGTGCTGTGATGTTGTGTCGATCACATGATGTTTGTTGGGGAAGCAGCAATTGAATAATTTATATCCATTTAGGATTACAGGTAAAAGTAATAAAGTGATCTGGCCAACTGTAATGATGAACATATGTCATTGTATCTTGCGCATATTCATGCATATGACGTGGACTACCTATGTACGTTGCCGGCAGAATAGTTAATCGACCAATATTAGCTGCACTTCCTTCAGTACGAATTGCATCACGTAAATGGATATACTTCTCAGAACGCAGTTTGGCTTCGTTCAACCTAATGAAAGTTAAATGCTCCGTTTCTATTTTGACGTACATGTCGATGCAATACTGCTGAAACAATCGACAAAACCGCAGCAAATAATTGTCAGCATTTTGTCGAATCATCAAACGATATCGGTAATAATTCATCGAGCTAACTCTCTTTGTAGTTTCTTCACCTGAAATTAAAACAGTAGATTTAATATTTCGTATGTAAATTTCTAGCATAATTATAAAGGGGTGAAAATAAATTATTTTAAATCGGTTGCCAGTCATTTGTCCAATTTTATCTATACAAACAACCCCTAATATTTTCCTGGTGATAAGCAGTGTGATTGGTTTTTTATTTTAAACCAAAACCAAACAATGTAAAATGTACGTCATGTTGAACTATGATATTGATACTCGCCATTCAATGGATTTATTAAAATAATATCCATCTCCTCCTTGCCAAAACATCAGCGGGTATTGTAACGTGTCATATGAACGATGTGTTTCAGATATTTGTTGCAGTTGCCCATTATTGCGATGTGTAAGCACAATATAGCGTGTTCACCAACAATCAGGATGGCAACTTCATCTATTGTTGGAGCGTTAAATGTGCGTTCGTGTGTTCCAGATGGTCGTTTATCTGCTCTGATCATGACTTTGTAGTCATCATTTGCAATGCGCTCCAAAGCACTCTTGAACAGCCTGACCAACGCATGATGTTCATGAAGTAGTTGCTGCAAATCTTAAAGAATTGCTCTTTTCATTGCTGCATTGATCTCTTGACGTCAATCAAGTTCTTCCATGTTGCCCATGAAGTATATTTGTAAAAATGTATGCTGTGCAACTTCGAGAGGTTGCAATGATCCAATTCGATGGTGAATCTGTCCTTGTATCTACAAAATAAAAAGCAAAGACAGTATTACTGATTTATAAACACTTTTTTTTAGAATTAGCAAACATAATACGTACGAATAAGTATAGTAAGTTATTCTTCTACTATATTGTGTGTAAGTACAAAAATAAATAAATACCTTGAATGTCGGATTAAATCCTCCTCCTTCGATAATGTCTGCCCCAAATGAGGTCATTTGAAAACAACCATTGTATTTTGGAGTGTTTGCAAGAAAATGACGTGATTCGGGTGTTTCGCCACAAAGCAGTGAATGCAATGGCTCAGGTGGCGGAGTCAATAATGGCAATTTCACTTTCCCACTAAGGCAGCACAATCCGGGTGTTTCTCCGGAAAACTTTAATGCGCCACAATTAGTGTTGCAAACTGAAAAAAAAATTTTTTTTCAGATTTGTGAAAAAAACATGAAAGAAAACATAGCACCTGTGTTTTTTTTCTAAATTTGTTTTTCTTTTTCTTTCAGAAAACAATATATTTGATAAATATATAGTTTAATTTACGGAACTTACATTTTACATGTGTGTTTTAAATCTTACTGAATCATGTAATGTCTTACATAATGATTCATAAATGTATCTATATAGGTAACATAATTTTATTCATCCTTTATGTCAGTACCACATTCACTAGTATCAACACTACCAACACTAGTTCAGTCAATATCTAAATTTTCTGTTTCTTCTTCTGTCGCATCTAGATCCATAACTTCAGAAATAGTTACATTGTATTTTACTGGTTTTTCTTGTATTGTACGCAAAAGATTTAGAGATTGCAATTTTAGATTGTGAGCAAAGTATGCACTGTGCATAAAGACTGCACTGATAGTTCTGTATTACGGTCTTTTAAGATTGAATTTAAATCTGTTATCATACAAAATAGGAGCGTTATTTCTTTTCAATTGTTGGTTTACGCCAAGGGATACAAGGAAACGATTCATAATTACTGACATTTTAATGACTCAGTATCATTATACGCTGAGAGTTTAACAAGTATACGAATATAAGGAAAGCACAGTAACTAATAAAAAAAAAGGCAAAAAAACTTTAGATAAATTTAAAAATCCTATTTTTAAAAAAAAAAAAAAAAAAAAAAGTATCCGTAAATCTACAGATAAATCCGTAGGGAAGATAGCACTGGTTCAAATAGCGAGTATCAATCCAAACAATCGGGAATGGGGATCCCTTCTCACACAACCTTGCCTCTTCGGGAATTCCCCGTTCGTCAAAGGAAACCTCAGTCAATGTTGCCAAATGTTCATAATTTTTATCTACTGAACTAGAAAAATATAGTAGATTTAATAATTAAGATAAGTACTTAGTATAATCTCTAAAACAGTCACATTAAACGATAAATGCCTTACAAATTTGAGATTTAGTAGTTATGAAAAAAAACATGTCCCAGAAAAAAAAAACATGTTTTTTTTTTCCAAGCAAAAAAAAAAAAAAAAAAAAAACGTTTTTTTTTTTGCAACACTAGCCACAATACTCGCAAACAACGTCCATTGGCCCAATGCAAACGCTAGGATGCAAGCAGTAATCAGTGTTGCAATCGTATCGAAATGCTGCTCGATTCAAATCAGCACTTAATAAATCTCTTCTTTTGCGGCAAAAATTATCTACTTGTTGATCTCTGTTGTTCACTCGACAATTTCGCATTGCCAACTGAGCCGTTTCACGGGCTGCCTCACTTTGCTCTTGTGATTGAAAAGCACGAAGTCGAGCCATACTAACGCGGCGCTCTTCACGGGCAATTTCTTGTTCTTCTTCAGTCCTTTCATTCACAATGTGTCGTATCATTCTTGCATTACGGCTTTGTCGGGAAAGATTCGATCGTCTTGGTCGCGACATTGTTAATGATAATTCAAAGAGAATACAAATTACTGATTATTGATTTCTGACAAAATTTATAATTATCAAATTTTTTCAACCATACTTAACCATAGACAAAATTATGTTTAACTGTCATTTGCGTTTTGTTATTCCTAGTCAGATACATTTTTGTTATCCCACGTTTTATAGTGACTTTTATTCTCTTTGGCATTTTGTTATTCCAAGTCAGATGCGTTTTTGTTATACCACGTTTTATAGTGACTTCTATTCTCTTTGACGTTTTATGTCACGTCACACGGGAACGCAGTCGAACAGGTAAAAAGTATCCTATGTCCTTCTCCTGGTTCTAAGCTACCTCCGTACCAATTTTCAGCCAAATCGGTACAACCATTCTTGAGTTATAAATAGTGTAACTAACACGACTTTCTTTTATATATATAGACTAGCTGACCCGGCGAACTCTGTTCCGCCTTAGAGGCAATAAATAAGCAGATTTTTTATTTTATTAAGTTTAATTTTTTCACTGCTAGCCGTGTGCCATTACAAAGACGCGGTTGGTTGATATTTCACAACATTATGACCACCGATCCTACTTTTAATTAAAGATTATGTGGCAGCAATCCAGGAAAATCCACTGAGTTCAAAAATTCTGGTGGATAGTTGTCGACATCATCTTAGTTAGTTGCGCAATAAACTGATTTGTATGTCCTTAATTCACTGACAATTTGATTTTGAATTTTGAAATTATTTCATTTATATCTGGTTTTTTGTCTCTATAATATAGCTCGTTCATTCAACCAAAAAATGGACAGGGGTGTTATGCAGCCAGTCAAAACGTCTACGGGGATTTTGTCATTACGCATGCCAAAGAGGTGTTCTGAAAATATTTCTTCAGATCAATCATTTTGCAATTCCAAAGATAATCATAAAGTGCCTATGTTTTGTTTTGATTTACTGGCAGTAATATTATTTTCGTTGGTGACACGGAAACCCTTTTTCCCTTCGAACTTTATTTTGGGCAGGCATAGACTAATATTCATACAGTCTAATCAACTTGCAGGCATACCATAGATAATCCTAACGCATCTTTGTTTTGTTTTGATTGACTGGTTTGTATGGGAAAAGAAAAGTGTTGATTTTACTATTTTCCTCACAATTTTTACGTTTTTTCTCTCCATAAGAACCTTCCTTGTGGATTAACGAAAATATGGGGGAAAAAATTATCCGAATTGGTCGAGCCATTCTCGAGTTTTGCGCTTAGAAACACATTTAGTAATTCATTTTCATTTATATAGACTTTAAAAGTAAGAAAGTATTATTACTCGCAGCCAATTCAATCATCGTGAATTCTACCTAAGCATACTTTAAAACGAATGGAACCCATCAACACAAGGCTTACCAGAACTTTGCATTCTTAAAACAATAGGATAAGTGTGGTTCGATCGACAGACGCTACCGTATATCGCTTCTCAATTAAAATACCAGTAATCGATTTTGATTTTTAGGTATCTTAGTATTGCATGCTTTTAAACTGATGCATTCTATTTTCATAGTCGAAACTTTCCTGATAGGCGGCATGGGTCTAAATGTAAACACACTGAACAAATAAGCACACAATTGTTTTTCGAGAGAAGCGAAAATTTAAAAGCAACCAAGAAAATGCCACATACGGAGAAAGGAATGGTAACACATACTTTAGTGGTATTATTTTCGCTGATCACAGGCAGGCATAGATCAATATCCATAGAGCCTACTCAACTTGAAGGCATACCAAAGATATCCTAAAGCGCCTTTGTCTTGTTTTGAATGAGGGACACGAAAAGTGTTGTTTTTACTATTTTCCTTCCAATTTTTACGTTCAACCATACTTAACCATAGACAAAATTACGTTTAGCTGTCATTTGCATTTTGTTATTCCAAGTCTGATGAGTTTTTGTTATTCCAAGTCAGATGCGTTTTTGTTACACCACGTTTTATAGTGACTTGTCACGTCACATGGAAACGCGGCCGAACAGGATAAAAAGTATCCTATGTCCGTCTCCTGGTTCTAAGCTACCTCCGTACCAATATTCAGCCAAATCGGTACAACCGTTCTTGAGTTATAAATAGTGTCACTAACACGACTTTCTATTATATATATGATGTCATTAAAATACTGTTTTCAAAATGTTTTAAAAGATTTAAGGCCCATTAATTTTATGTTTGATTTATTTATTTGAAATAAAATTCCACAAAAAAACTATTTACAAATCATTTTATTATTAAAAAAAAAAAAAAAGTTCACAAAAGCAGCTCGCACTTTACAACACTAGTTGTAAGCCCCAACTTCATGAAACAGAAGAAACATTTAACATGATATTTGGGTTCTTTGTACTTAGCTGTAGCAGAAACATTTGCAATGTTACAATGATGGTATCAATTAATCCTCATTGTCATATCAATTTTTCAGTTCAAAGCTTTCAACATTACCTGCTATGATAAATGTGGCTGTGGTTTTGAAATGCTGATAAATATCTGTGATCTGGAGAGAGATTGGCTGTTGTGGAAAGATTGATAGTACCTAGAATTGGCCTGACATTACACATGTCATTTTATCCTTTCAAGAATTTGTGTGCATTCCTAAGTAGTCAGCAAAATCCCTAATAAATATAGAAACTTCAGTTTGAGTAAGCAAGTAGTGCACAGAACTCAAAAGATATTCTCACCTTCTGTTTTAACTTGATTATTTTAAAAACATGTTAGAAATAGAACGTATTGATATGGTTTGCTTTTTCCCCATGTTGCACCACAAGATGAATAGGACTTAAGTTATAATACCATTTCATCAACTGAATTTTGATTCTTTCAATCAGTTTGCTGACAATATTTTCTCAGAGATTCAGTAATGACCTAACTGTGAACGGTTTGTGAAATCGGTGTTATTTTCTCACAAAATCAATCTTGGCCCTACATAGACTCACTTGTAGAAAGAATGCAGTACATCCTCCTTTATTTTGGTATCTTAGCAACTTCACATATTATATGCACATCTGTTAGGAGAGATAAATGAACCACCTCTTACCTTAGAAGGTATCAACACATAAAAAAGACAATAAAATAAATGACATAGTAATTTTCCGGTCTTAGCCTTTATAAACCCTGAGAACATTATGGAGGGTGGGTGTTGCAGGAGACCGCCTCACAGATTGATTGTTAGTCAGGATCGTGGTGGCAGCAAATTCAAACAGTGGTAGTGATTTGGAACCAATAACCAAGCATTGCAAAATATTGTGAAAAGATCAGAATATTATAATAAAATCTTAACAACATAAATCTGAGCTACCAAAACTAAGTAAATAAATTAAAATTAAATAGGATTTTTGAACCAAATGGTCTAGGATGTAAAACATCACCTCTGGTTAGTGGCTCAATTTAAGGAGTTGGGAAAGAAGCAAGGAGAGAATAGAGGGAAGGAAAAGTAATTGCTGGATATTATTCTAAAACAGCTGACCCTGCAATGTTTCACTATTGCTAGAATTGAAACCATAGATTAAATGTACACAATTGGATATTTGAAGTCATTTGTAAGCATGTGTTATAATTTTGTATGTTATTCAAAAATGCTTTCAATTGTATTATAGTACCAGCAATCAATGAAAACAATGGCTCAAGAAGTTGATTTAATTTGCATGCTAAATGTACTATTGTGACATTGTTCACTTCAATCGCTATACGCCAAAGATTGTCTTAATTCTCCAGCTCTTACACAACTTGCTTCATTTCATGCTTTGTGTTGTGGTAATTCTGTAACACCTGACTTCATTTATTTCATTGTACTTTCTTTCTACTGGACAGATTGAGAATTTCAGTACTTTTAAACCTTCTCTGGACTTCTTGGACCATTTAGGAAAAAATGCTCATAAATGGTCTAGTATTTTTTTAATCTATAGCAGACACACATAGGAACGTTGCCTTTTCCATATATAGATTGAGACCAGGAGGTTGCCTTGTGCCCAGTTTGTACTAGCAGACAAGCTCCCACCTTCCACATTCAGATGAGTTGCTGTTGTTTGGGTGGATCCTGATAGCATGGACTGTGAAGCAAGAATTAAAATTATTGGTGTCATGGGAGATGACATGGATAGCTACTGGATTCTGGGTAAAGGCCATCTGTCAGTGGCCATTCTTTGTTATGTCTAGTGGATTGGTGGTCGAACCTATTTATGAGGCATTTTTTAATTTAGCGAACTTTATAAATTTGATTTTCAAATAAGTATTTACTTTGTACACGTGTTTTTTAAGTAAATTGCAATTGGCAGCCATATTGAATGTTTAGTTTACTTTCGAAAATCCAATTGGTTCAGTGTGTTTATCTATTCTCAGTGGTTTTGTACTTTTTGTATATATATAAAGGATAAAAGAATTTGTATAAAATTTTGATTGAAAAATTTAAGCAAGTGCAGTGCCATATTTAAATGTTAACAGTAGCTTTTGGCTAACCTACTATGAGTAAAACAAGAGTTAACAAGTGGTATAGAGGTTTAAAAATGGTTGTGAAGACATTGAAAATGACATCTGCCTTGGAAGCCCTAACATATCAACATGACAGCATCAAACAAGTAAAAAATATATGATTCTAGAAAATCACCTTATCAGTATTAGAGAGGTTGCTGATGATGTTGAAATATATTTGGCTCATGCCAAGCAATTTTTTCGGGTGTTTTTGGCAAATGTTGCTCTGAAATTTTTTAATTTCATCCAAAAACATCGCTCAGGAATTTCTGAGTGAAATAAACAATGATCCAGAGATTTTTATAACAGTCATGAGAGATAATGAAACATGGGTGCATGGCTATGACATCGCAAACGAGGCCCAGTCATTCCAATGGAAATTGCCTGAAGAGCTAAGACTGAAAAAAATTTGTCATGTTCAATCAAATCCAAAGATACTCATTACTGTGGTTCCTGGACCAGTTGGGGTGTCTATAGCTAAGAAGCTGGAGTCTATTTTAGCCCGCAAGATTTCCAGAGGATGGAACAAATAGGCCATGTTCTCTCTGGACTAAAGGAACAAGAAATACTGCTTTGGAATCCAAAGGAAATCGCTAATTTACCTCATTTGGCGTGGAGCAGTAGTTTTTCCTCATTCAAGAAAATTTTAACGGAAAAGAGAAGAGGGTTTACTCCTGAAAATCGGTCAAAATATTTCATTGTTCAGTGTCATATTAGAAGTTTTAAATGAGTGGTTTACAATCCACAATAAAGATTAAATGTTTTGAACATAATAGTGGTTTATGTCGCACATTTTAATGTGAACGAACTATGTCATGTTGGAAGTTTTTAAGGAGTACTTGACATTGTATTATAAAGTCACAATGTTTTTAACACTAAAGCAATATATATTGCACGTTTTAAATTTTATTTCCCTTAAAAATGTGTAAGTTCCTGAATCAGAATTTTAAAAACCTATAAAAGCCTAAAACGTGAATTGAATAAGCCTAAATTTGGTTTTTTAGATCCTAAAAATCTGGGGCTTAGTGATAATCAACCAAACATCATTTTTCATCTAAAAACCTACTTCCCTTTTAACTATCAACTCTATTGTTGAGAATTAGTTTATTCTGAATTTTTTGAGCTATGAAGCTTTACTGACGGTTTAAAATCGAAACTGTTAATTAAAAAAAAAAAAAAAAACCTCATTCTGATTAAATCTTTCCCACGCACTTTTGAATCACTAAAATCTTGATATCTTCTTAACACAATTTTCTCGACCCAAAGTCTCATACCTCATTTTAATCGTAATTTAATTCTACAGCTGTGTAAATAAATGCAATAGAATTGGTTATGAAATAATAAAAACTCTTCATACTACACTCGACAACTTCTGAATTATACTCACTAACTTGGTTTCTGGCTCTCAAACTACTGGAAAAAGCTCGTAAAATTATTTGTTATTGATTTTAGTTGTTTTAAAGACCCTTTCAAATGTTTTTGAAGGTGTATTGGCAAAAATAAGGTTATATTACAGAGGTAAGGAAGTACATGCACTTTACAAAGACTTCAGCAAGGCTTTTGATGTGGTTGGACCAAGCGTGGTGGGTGAGTGGCCTGGCTTTCATATAGCCAAAGAAAAGATAAAAGATATGGTGGATCTTGAAGTCTGCTAAAAAAACTGCGTGTTTATGGTGTAGGATCTAAAGCACTGAAATGATTGCACTCGTACCTCTCCAACAGGTGTCTGCAGGTAATGAGCTGCTGGTCATTCATTGTCACTTCCGTTGTCCCACAGGGTTCACATCTAAATCCAATCCTGTTCTGTATCTTTATTCATGATATTGGTGATAACATCCGGTCTGAATATCAGCTGTATGCAGATGGCATGAAGATTTACAGAGTAATTATTAGTGAACAAGATCTATAGATCCTCCAACGAGACATATACAAACTTGAGAAATGAGCAAGTTAACATTAAACATAATAAAATGTGCTGTGATTTCTTTCTCACAACCAACTGCCTGCAGTTTACCTGCTTGAAGATCAAATTATCCAAAAAGTTAAAACAATAAATGACCTTGGTGTGATTGTTGATGACATATTAACCTTCCCTGAACATATCAGTTGTATAACACTTCGTGCCTATCAAAGCCTAGGCTTTATTTGTAGAGCAAACGAGGAGTTCAAAAATACCAAAACATTGATTCTTCTTATCTCGGCATTCATCAAACCCATACTGGAGTATAGATCTGTTTCTGGTCTACATTCACTGATGTACACATCAATTGTATTGAAAAAAATCAATGAAAATTCTGTAAATGTTTATGCTAATATAAGCATTCTGTGGATGTAATCGATATCAGTGCTATTTATCACCAATATAAGCTTATTAGCCTAATAAGTCGCAGACAAGTGGCTGGGCTGACATGCTGTTTCAAAGTGTCAGCAGGCTGATTGACTCTCCAGAAATCTTAGCTGGTTTTGGCTTTATATGCGCAAAGTCTGTGGTAAGAACCAGAAGGCTGCTCTCAGTTGAAAGCACAAGCAAAAACTTTGTCTTACCATGAACCTAGAATTAGAATTGCCAGATTAGTTAACCAGTACTCAGCTGATATTAACTTTTTTGGAGGTTCTGTCTCATCTTTCTCAACGAATGCTAAAAAACTACAATGGAATAGTTAAGTTTATATAATTATTTTCCCATGTCTAATATAATGCTGTAAAGATGGTGATTATTGGGTTTTGAAAAACTAATGTGTAAAAAAAAATTTTCATGTTTTAAAGTATACGTGTGCAAAGTTCCATCAAGATTGGATAAGTAATGTGGATTTTTTTATAATAAAAAAAAATAATGGAACGAGGAAGAGGGGGTGATATTTTTTTTTTAATTTTCTCCATAAAAAAATACATATATGTCTGCCTACTTTCATGGTGATCGGCCATACGATGTCAACTGTAGCTTTGTATGGAGAACATTGACAAAAATTATAGTACAATAGCTAGGAATGTTTTCGAGAAAGAATTTTAGGTAGGCTGGTGTTTTTATTTTATTATTGAAGTTTGGTAGAGGTGTGGTGTATTTGGCACAGGTGTGGTGTATTTGGCACCCGGGAGTGGTTGCATTTTCCTGCGTGCGTCCCTTTGTGCAGGTAAAAAGTGTGCATTTTGAAATCATTTTACAAAAAAAAAAAATATTTTTTATATAATTTTCCGTATAGTTATAGTTATTTATAGTTATAACAACTGAAATTTTAATATAATATAATTCTGTAATTGCCAGACAGAAATTCAGTTGTTTAATTATGAGCCAGACCAATTTAAAGTCTCGGGGAGAGTAAGTGAATTTGAAGAATGCAGCAATTAATTCGTGTGTTGTGTGAGAGAGACTGTTGCGTCAGAGAGCATCATGAGATATAAGCAGCTATTTTCTATGATGTTAAGTTTATGTTCGTTGTATGAAAAACTCGGTTTAATTGTGATGGGTGATGAAAAATAAAAATGTATAAAAATACCAGATTATCTTTTATATATGACTGATAACATATTTACAATACAATTTTTTATGTTTTTCAGTTGCTGCGCTCTTTTAACTAACCTACTCTCTCCAAGACTTAATTGGTCTGGCTCCCAAATAAACGACCGAATATCTGTCTGGCAAATTTATATTATGTTCTTTGGCTGTAGAACTAAATAATATTAAAATTTCAGCTATACTAAAATCCAGCCGACTTAAAATTAACTTTTGTTTTTTTTACGTTGCTAGCTCTTATAATATTAAGGGTATGGAAAGATGGGAGAGGTGTTGGGTTTTTGCAAACCAAATATTTACAGTATTTTTCTCTTTATTTTAAAGTGTATGTATGTAAAGTACCATCAAAATAAGATAAAAAATGTTGTTAATAAGAAAATTAAGGGTTGTAAAGGGGCCGAGTGGGTGGTTATTGGATGTTTTTGAGCAGAAACCTTCTCCATGAAAAATACATATATGTGCCAACTTTTGCTGTGATCGGTCAAACGGAATAACTAGTCCACGAAACAGTTCAGTTTAAACTTGCTTTTATTTTCATAAACATGACCTGAAAGATACTGTTTATATGAATACATACAATCCAGTGATTGTATACAACACTTCTTCCACAGACAATACCGTTCTTGGCCGTCATAAATTGAGTCGGTGAAAACTGTTTCTCTGTCTCGGATGTTAGATTTATATAAATTCCATTGAAATTTCTAGAACACTTCAAAAGCTTCCGCCAGATGTTTCTCGAACATTAACAATACTTAAAAACAATTGAAACATATTAAAAACAATCAGAATTAATACAGAATCATTTACAATCAATACAAAATGGTGAGAAATGGAAATTAAGGATACTCAAACACAAAATTATCCACAGAAATCATTTTAAACTATAGTAAATTGTCCTTTAGGCATCATATATTAAATGGCCTCAAAATAATTTTTTTCATAAAACAAAGTCTATATACATTGATTTACAGTAAATTGCAAAACAAACATACAAGATCGTATTCAACCAAACTCTAGCTTACTATAAGTGCTTCATAAAATACCATTCCATTTTAGGTTAGGTTTGAGGGCTGTTACAAAAGGAAATTGACAAAATTAAGGGTGGAAAGTGGGAGAGGGGTTTGGTTTTTCAAAGCAAATGTTGACAGTATTTGTATCTTTATTTTAAAGCATATGTGCCAAGTTCCATCAAAATTGTATTAAAAAAATGGGTTTTTATAAAAATTAAAGAATATAAAGAAAGGTGGTGTGTTTTTTGTCACAGTCCTTCTCCATGAAAAAGATACACATATGGGTCAACTTTCATGCTGATCGGTCACATATCTTATATAAGATACTGCGCTTTGCACTTTTTTGCAACCTTTTACAATGCTCAGGTAATAGCTCCATATCACTAACCCTCTCCTTGTTCTCTTTTTGGATTTGCCCCCAACATGTTCCTGGCCATGAGGCAGTCTCCTACAACACCCATCCTCAATAATGTTCTCTTGTTGATAAAGAGATAAGACCCGAAAAGTACTATGTCATATGTGTTCTTGTCTTTAT
The DNA here is from genome assembly GCA_031002005.1 of Vandiemenella viatica. Classification (NCBI taxonomy): domain Eukaryota; kingdom Metazoa; phylum Arthropoda; class Insecta; order Orthoptera; family Morabidae; genus Vandiemenella; species Vandiemenella viatica. The sequence continues at coordinate 167,538,657 of JARYHS010013630.1, read as the reverse complement.
TGTATGTTCACACCACACAAATATCACTAAGGTAAGTGGTGGTTCATTTCCCTATCCTAATTTGTAAATCCTCTTTGCTACTTAGCATTTATATATAATATATATCACATCTATATTACATAATAATAGTAAACAATGAAATAAAAGGCATTAAGTAGTGAAAAGGAATTACAAATTATGATAGGGAAATGAGCCACCACTTACTTTTAGATGATGCATGTGGTGCACGGGCACACACAGAAAAGACAAAAACTCACATGATACAGTAATTTTTCAGGATTAACCCTTTGTCAAAAGAAAGATTGTTGGCCAGGAAAATGGTGGGGGTAAATTCAGACTGAGGAAAGGTAGACCGGCAGTGATTTAGACGTAATACCCAAGCATAGATATATATCAAAACTGATCTCTGGTAGATGAGAAGAGCAAAATAATAGTATAAACCCACAATATATATATAAGATGTAGCATGTCACGGCATGACGTCAATCTATGACGTTGCACTATGACGTCACGATAGTTTTGTATTAGGGTCTTTTAAGTTTATATTTAAATCTATTAGCATACAAAATAGGAGTTTTATTTCTTTTCAGTCATTGGTTTACACCAACGGCTGCAAGGAAACGGTTCATAATTACTGACAATTAAATAAGTCAGTATCACTATAAGCTGAGAGTTTACTAAGTATACGAATATAAGGAAAGCACAATCTTATATATAAAAATCAATGTTTGTTTGTTTGTATGTTCGTCTTCTATGCGTTCCTGTACCATTTATCAGATTGCAATGAAACTTTGGAGAGTTTTCGAGTGTGCGCCTGCGAAGGTTCCTGTGAAATTTTTTTTCCAAAAGTCACCCCCTGTTCCCCATAACACCCCATAATTTAGGCAAAACCACATTTTTTATCCGATTTAGATAGGAATTTGTACACTTATACTTTAAAACAAACATAAAAATACTGCCTACATATGGTTTCCGAATATTAATCCCCTCGCCCCCTTTCCACCCCCATACTTTTTTAAATCCCATAATTTAGGCAATACCACATTTTTTATCCGATTTAGATAGGAATTTGTACACTTATAATTTAAAACAAACAGAAAAATGCTGCCAACATACGGTTTCCGAATATTCATCTCCTCTCTCCCTTTCCACCCCCATTACGTTTTTACCCCATAATTTAGGAACACCACATTTTTTGTCCGATTTAAATAGGAATTTGTACACTTATACTTTAAAACAAACAGAAAAATACTGCCAACATATGGTTTCCAAATATTCATCTCCTCTCCCCCTTTCCAACCCCATTACGTTTTTACCCCATAATTTGGACAAAACCACATATTTCATCAGATTTCAATGGGAATTTGCACACTTATACTTTGAAACAAACAGAAAAATACTGCCTGCATATGTTTTCCAAAGCGCATCCCCTCTCACCCTTTCCAACTGAAAATGAATGAAACAGCAGTTTAAAATTTATATGTAAATATTTTTTCATTTAATCTATGTGCCTACTCAAGTCCAGCAATAGTGAAGCATTGCTGGGTCAGCTAGTAAGTAATAAAATGAGGCAAAGAACCGCAGATAAATTTTAAGTTCCTAATTTTTTTAAAAGATCCGTTGGTCTACAGATAAATCCGTAGGGCTGGCAGCACTAGTTTAAATAGCGAGTATCAATCCAAACAACGGGGAACGGGGATTCCTTTTTGTGCAACCTAGCCTCTTCGGGAAGTCCCTGTCCATAAAAGAAAATTTCAGTCAATGTTATCAATATATTTTTTTTTCCCCTACTGAACCAGAAAAATATAGTAGATTTAAAAATTAACACAAGTGCTTAGAATAAACTCTAAAACAGTCATATTAAATGATAAATGCCTTAAAATTTGAGATTAAGTAGGTATGAAAAAAACATATCCCAGAAAAAAATAGTTTTTTTCACAGTTTTTTCGTGTTCTCCCCCCCCCCCCTCCCAAGTCAGAAAGAAACTGTTTTTTTACAACACTAGTTTAGCATAAATTAAATATTACAATTTTGTGGTAGTAGTGTAGTAATATCATTAATGTATTTCATTTATTTTAATACACTTTATTCTAACATACTATATTTCAGAAAACTATAGATATGAATTAAGTAGTCAAAAAAGAGTATTAATAGACTCAAAGGGAGGAGTGTTTATCTGTGTTGTTGCATAGTGTAAAAGAATGTTTATCCAAGATGCAGTATGATCTGTGGTGCATTTACAAGGTTTATTTCGAAAGTATCCGACCTTCTTTCACATTTCCCGGTTGGTGTTATTCTGCATCATCGAGCTGGTGACATCCTTCGAAGTAGTCCCCATTTGACTGAAGAATATGCTCCCAACAGCCTTTCCACTTTTGAAAGCAATCCTGGAACTGGTTTTTTGGTATCACCTTTAGAGCGTTCGTCATATTTGTTTCAAGTGTTTCTTTGTCGTTGGTGTCCTTTGAGCAACATTTTTAATCTAAAGAATGGCCAAAAGTTGCAGGGAGCTACATCAGATTATACGGAGGCTGATGTAGCTGTATGACTTTGTGCTTTGTCAAATATTGCTGCACTAGCTTCAATGCTTGTGCAGTCGCATTATCGAGATGAAGAAGCTAGTCACCTTTTGACCAAAGCTGATGCAGTTTTCTTCTAATTGCATCATGCAATCTTTTCATAATAATCTTTGTTGATCATCTGACCTTTATGAGCATATTCGTAGTGCACAACACCCTCATAATAATAATTAAAAAAACAGCAACAACTTGACGTTGCTCCTACTTTGCTGGGTTTTACAACACCTTACACTACAAAGATTGTTATTTTGTTTTGGGATCATAACTATAAACCAAGTTATAATCTTTTTACACAGATTTTCATCGTTATTTACCATTTCCAAATAGTCCTGAGCGATTTCAAGACAAAGGTTCTTCTGCCATACCATTAGCAATTTCGGAATGAACTTCGCACTCATGAGAACAATTAGCAAATTTTCAGTTAAAATATTCCAACACTAATTTTCTGTATTCAAATTCTAATTTTCACGCAGTCCACCGACGATCTTCATTGATCGCAAGACACATGTGTTTAATATTATCCAGTATTTTTGTCGTCAAAGGCTGCCCAAAGTGTGGGAAACTATCAGTAGAAGTGTGGCCTTCTGTGAACCGCTTATACCACTCTTTATTTGTGGTTTGCTCATCCACTCGTCCCCCAATGCTGACTCATTTCGATGGTCTCCGTACAACTTCTCGAGTTTAAAGGAAAATTTAATGCAATTTCATTGCTCCGATCTGTCCATTATTTTTTACGATAGCAAAATGCGTTGAATGTACAAACACTTTGTAAACAAACGCATGCTGCATGTGAACTTAGGCATCCTGGCAACAACTGTTCCATCTAGGGAGTTCTTGAAGTTGTATTGTTGACTCTCGTACCCGGCATCTCTACTATTATTAATTTGTAAGCAACCTGCTTGTGTCTCTTTGTTTGAATGGAAACCACGCAAAGGCTCCCTCAGCAATTTGGATGGGATTTTCAAATTTTTAGAACTAATGGTCCGAATCAAATCTGCAGAAATTGCTAATGACTAATATGTACAATGGGAAGTAACAAGTAATTAAAAGCCTTTAAACATGGAAAATTGTGGCTCATGGATCATAATGCACTTCAGATGTGCACTCTTTGCACAAAAATCTGACAAAACTTAGGATCCTGTTTTATTTGTTTACTTGTGCTATGCAGTTTTCTGGACTGCAGTACTTTAAAATAAATGGAATATGTGAATCAAACATAATCGGCATTTACTTGCATGATAACAGGTCAATTGTGATGCAAAATGCAGTAGATTACTAATGTGGTAGACATATATTGTCTCTGGTAGACAGTTAAACAGTTTGTCTCTGATACGCCAATACGTCTTGCTTGCATATCATTATGGATATGAAATTCAGTTATTTTCTGGAAGAAAGATGTCTGAGAAACAAGTACCATAAATATTAACAAGTAACAGTATGTAGTTTTTCCATAATAACTTTTACAAAAGTGCCCATATTTCTATCGACATTACTCAATCAATATATACTTGATGGCTCTAGTGTGCAAATATTCTTGAATATCATCACCCAAGGAACAAGTGTACAAATTTTGGCTGCTGTTCAAACCATGCTCAGTAAAATAAACTGTTCTTTCTATTAAATAACCCTCATAACCCCAATTGAGTTAATGACGACGGCAACATGCAACCAATGAAATTAAAAATTAACCAGGCATCTTAAAATCTTATGTTACATTGTGTAAATTATAAAACTAAATCCATTATGCCTTATGCTCTAACAATGGGAACTGAGCAGGGCGGTGTAAAGGTTAGCGTTCTCGCCTCGCATTCGGGAGGACGGCGGTTCGAATCCCCGTCCGGGCATCCAGATTTGGGTTTTCCATGGTTTCCCCAAATCACTCCAGGCAAATGCCAGAATGCTTCCTTCAAAAGGCCATGGCCGAATTCCTTCCCATTCCTTGCCCCCATCATTGCCCCCCATCCTTTCCCATCTCTAAAGACCTCGATGTTAAAAAGAGACATAAAGCAGATACAAAAAAAAATCTAACAATGGGTGTCAATTGTCATTCTGGTCCAGGCTGCATTTCAACCTAACAACAAACTTGGCTAATGATTCCGTTCAAAAATCATATCTTCAGTCACATGCGCATTAAAATAGGACAATCAAATCTTGACATTTTGGGTTTATTTAATGAGGCTGAAATAATGGCATTAGTAATACAGCGATCAGAAAGCGAAGGAAATTAAAAATGATTCTGAACATGTGATACTATGTAAGATTAGTTTTAAACCATGTACTTTTTCATTTTAAAGCAGAGATAATTGACTGACATAATCAAAATAAAACCAATATCATAACAGCAAAAAGAAAAAATTCTATTTCAGACAATTAAATATTATCGAACTAGCTGGTACCCACGACTTCGTTCCTGATTGTAAAGAATTCATATTGACAGCTATAGACATCTAACCACCATAGTGCACGATGGGAGACTCGATACTATTACCACACACAAATACCAGTCTTCTGCGCTATGTAGTTCCGGCAGCAAAGTAAAAATTTACTGATACACACAAGTCTTTGGATGAAATACGAAAATATTAAGGATCGACCAAGTTCAAACACCATATCTCACACACTCCCACAGTTACCAAATTGCGGCCAACGTTGTAATCGATGGGAGACTCTGTGTTACTACCACACACAAACGCCAGTGATCTGCGATTGATAGTTTTCACTTAAAAGTGATACACCGTGAAACATGCGTCTTTGGCAGAAATTGCCGCAGATCGACCATTTTCATCCCCCATATCTTCCACACCCCCATAGCTACAGACATCTAACAACCATAGTGCACGACAACAGACACGATTCTACTACCACACATAAACACCAAAGCTCTATGCTATGTAGTCGTGGCAGAAAAGTGAAATCTGTGGAGACACATGCCTTTCGTCGAAATACGAAAACCACCATATCTACCACAGTACCACAGTTTCTGAAATTCGGACGCTGTTGTGATCGAAAGGTGACTCTGTGCTACTACTACACACAAACGCCAGTTATCTGTGATCTATAGTTTTCGCTGAAAAGTGATACACCATGACACTTTTGTCTTTGGCAGAAGTATGAAATTGCCACAGGTCGACCACTTTCAACCCCCATTTCTCACACACCACCATAGCTACCGACATCTAACAACCATAGTGCACTACATGAGATACGATTCTACTACCAAACACAAACACCAATGCTCTATGCTATGTAGTTGTGGCAGAAAAGCGACATATGCAGAGGCAGTCGAAATACGAAAATATCCTTGGTCGGCCACTTACAACCACCATATCTACCACAGTACCACAGTTTCTCAAATTCGGCCGCTGTTGTGATCGAAAGGTGACTCTGTGCTACTACTACACACAAACGCCAGTTATCTGTGATCTATAGTTTTCGCTGAAAAGTGATACACCATGACACTTTTGTCTTTTGCGGAAGTATGAAATTGCCACAGGTCGATCACTTTCAACCCCCATAACTTCCACACCTCTATAGCTACTGACATCTAACAACCATAGTGCACTACATGAGATACGATTCTACTACCAAACACAAACACCAATGCTCTATGCTATGTAGTTGTGGCAGAAAAGTGACATATGCGGAGACAGTCGAAATACGTAAATATCCTTGGTCGGCCACTTACAACCACCATATCTACCACAGTACCACAGTTTCTGAAATTTGGCCGCTGTTGTGATCGAAAGGTGACTCTGTGCTACTACTACACACAAACGCCAGTTATCTGTGATCTATAGTTTTCGCTGAAAAGTGATACACCATGACACTTTTGTCTTTGGCAGAAGTATGAAATTGCCACAGGTCGACCACATTCAACCCCCATATCTCCCACACACCCATAGCTACCGTCATCTAACAACCATAGTGCATGACAGGAAAGACGATTTTACTACCACACACAAACACCAAAGGTCTATGTTATGTAGTTGTGGCAGGAAAGAGAAGTATACGGAAACAGTCGAAATACGAAAATATCCTTGGTCGGCCACTTACAACTACCATATCTACCACAGTACCACAGTTTCTGAAAATCGGCCGCTGTTGTGATCGAAAGGTGACTTTCTGCTACTACTATACACAAACGCCAGTTATCTGTGATCTATAGTTTTCGCTGAAAAGTGATACACCATGACACTTTTGTCTTTGGCAGAAGTATGAAATTGCCACAGGTTGACCACTTTCAACCCCCATATCTCCCACACCCCCATAGTTTACGACATCTAAGAACCATAGTGCACTACATGAGATACGATTCTACTACCAAACACAAACACCAATGTTCTATGCTATGTAGTTGTGGCAGAAAAGTGACATATGCGGAAACAGTCGAAATACGAAAATATCCTTGGTCGGCCACTTACAACCACCATATCTACCACAGTACCACAGTTTCTGAAAATCGGCCGCTGCTGTGATCGAAAGGTGACTCTGTGCTACTACTACACACAAACGCCAGTTATCTGTGATCTATAGTTTTCGCTGAAAAGTGATACACCATGACACTTTTGTCTTTGGCAGAAGTATGAAATTGCCACAGGTCGACCACCTTCAACCCCCATATATCCCACACCCCCATAGCTACCGACATCTAACAACCATAGTGCACTACATGAGATACGATTCTACTACCAAACACAAACACCAATGTTCTATGCTATGTAGTTGTGGCAGAAAAGTGACATATGCGGAAACAGTCGAAATACGAAAATATCCTTGTTCGGCCACTTACAACCCACCATATCTACCACAGTACCACAGTTTCTGAAAATCGGCCGCTGTTGTGATCGAAAGGTGACCTTTCTGCTACTACTACACACAAACGCCAGTTATCTGTGATCTATAGTTTTCGCTGAAAAGTGATACACCATGACACTTTTGTCTTTGGCAGAAGTATGAAATTGCCACAGGTTGATCACTTTCAACCCCCATATCTCCCACACCCCCATAGCTAACGACATCTAAGAACCATAGTGCACTACATGAGATACGATTCTACTACCAAACACAAACACCAATGTTCTATGCTATGTAGTTGTGGCAGAAAAGTGACATATGCGGAAACAGTCGAAATACGAAAACATCCTTGGTCGGCCACTTACAACCACCATATCTACCACAGTACCACATTTTCCGAAAATCGGCCGCTGTTGTGATCGAAAGGTGACTTTCTGCTACTACTACACACAAACGCCAGTTATCTGTGATCTATAGTTTTCGCTGAAAAGTGATACACCATGACAGTTTTGTCTTTGGCAGAAGTATGAAATTGCCACAGGTCGACCACTTTCAACCCCCATATCTCCCACACCCCCATAGCTACCGACATCTAACAACCATAGTGCACGACAGGAAAGACGATTCTACTACCACACACAAACACCAAAGCTCTATGTTATGTAGTTGTGGCAGGAAAGAGAAGTATACGGAGATTCGAATTTTTGGTCGAAATATGAAAACGCCCTGCACTGACCAACTTTAATCATTATATCTCCCACATCCCCACAGCTATCGGCATTCGGCCAACGTTGTGCACGACAGGAAACTCCATGCTACTTCCACCCACAAACATCAGTGATCTGTGCTAGGTAGTGTTGGCTCAAAAGTGAAATATAGGAAAAAACACGTCTATTTTTATATATATATAAGATTTCTTGCTGTAGAATATTAATAAATTTTTATTATTACTTTGAAATATTTATTACTATTACTGTTGTTATTAATAAAGAAAACTCTTATACTATAACATTCTTCCAAGAGCACAAAGTTGCAGGTAACTGCTAAGTCAGAATAAATTTTTGGCACCATGGTTATCGTGCAGTCATCTGTAAGCTAAAGGTAACATTTTATTTTTCTTAAACATTGCTTCACTTACTTGTATCACAAAAATAAAACCTTTTCTAATTTTTACTAATACTTTGCACAATAATTATCTCTATGAATTAGTACAGTTAATATTTCAGATAGCTTTTCTACTATTTTGTAAATTGTATTACATTAAAAAATGAATGAAACAAAACTCTCCAACATCAGTGTGAAAACCAAATCTAAGGCAATAACTAAATCAAAGGAAAGTTTTAACTTCTTTAAAAAAAAAATAGAATTCAAACCTTTCAACGTTAATACTTGGCAATAGGATAAAATCACTAAATTTTTTTTACACATACCAAAGCACATGTGGTCGAAACAGCAGGCAAATGCCTAGTATGGCACTAAAATTGTCAGGAGCGAAGATATGAAAGAAGGTCAGATACTTTTGGGACAGACCTCGTATGTTCTTGACACGAATTAATCATTATTTCTTCTTCCATTCTCCATTCATGTAGAGTCACAAAACAAAATGCACGTTTTAAGATATACCATAATATTCCAAAATGTGAAAATCCCGTCCAAATTGCATGATGCTTCCACAAGAACTTGGACAGATATAGCTCGTGTACAGATTTATAACGGTATAGATTACAGGGGCTAAAATTACTAACTTTTTAAATTTTTTTCTTTGAGCGCACAGATCAAGCAAAAGCAAACCAATTCAACAAAGCTGTACATAGTGATAGTTTATATCATGTTACTGATAGCATGTGCATTGTTAATGATAACTTTTTTTTTTAATGTGAGAACCACGCACCGAGGAATAAAAAAAAAAAGATTTGGTACTGTAATTGTATCGTAATTGAACTATCCATTTGATATTGTATAAACCCTCTAGCAGTTAAAACCTTTACCATGATGAACTCTATTCATGCAGTGATGGTGTGTTTAAATCATACAAACAATAACAGATAATCAATTGATCATAGTTTTTATCTGTGTAAATGTATCTCATCATAGAAAAAGATACAAGCAAACACTCATTTCAGATATACAGAATATCTACATCAACAGACCAAATAATACAAAACTGACAAAGATTAAAGAAATTCAGTGTTCCTTTTCTAAAGACTTTGAAAGTAAAAATAAATAGTACTCAATGACATATCACAACAAACAAACTAGACGACCTGTGCGAAAATTTCACTGATAAAATACGATAAATAATGAGGTTGAATGCTTGTAATATAATGAAAAGTAGAATCGCACTTTTGTAACAAATATTTGTTTAGTATAATGGGTACGCATGAAGACATATTATGAAACAGTTAGGAAAATTTTAAACACACTGTATGTATGATAAACTGTCACTAACCTTAACATAATACAACCAACCTGAACAAAATGCACATCAACATCTCTGTGATATGTGTTGCTTTGTGAATTAAATGTTTACATTGGAATTGTATAGCCAAAAAAAAAAAACTGTTTCCTTAATAGAAAAAAAATATATGAAAAGCTACTTATTGTATAAAAAACAGTTTATTGACATCTCTGTGATTTCTGTTGCTGCCATATAGGGACTTGGGTCTGAACTGTCTCATACGCGCAACAACTTTAAGCATCAAATTCCGAAAAAATTCTTTCTTAATTTATGAATTTATCTAATTGAAGACCTTGATCTTTAAAACCATATGTCATTTATCTGTTTCGTTTGGGTATCGAAGGAGATAAACAGATCATTAAAAAAACACACACACACGTTGTAGAAATAATATTGATAATTTGCCTTTTAAGGGTCGAATTCCAAAAAAATCCTTATATAAAGTATTATGTGACCAAAGCGGACACCTTGGTCTTTAAAATGATACCTCATTTATCGATTTAGGTTAGGCATCAAGTAGGGTTAAAAAAAAAAATAATAAAAAAAAATTTAAAAAAGTTTCAAAATGATGATATTTTTGCCCTGTAAGGGATGAATGTGGAGAAAGTTTGTTCTTAAAATATGATATGACCAAAGTGGATATTTTAAACGATACCTCAGTTATAGATTTCGGTTAGGTATCAAGGGAGATAAATGGCTTGTGACAAAAAAATGTGTTTTAGAAATATTAATACTTATGCAATTTAAGGGTCGAATTTTAAAAAATTCCTTTCTTAAAATATGGTGTTATGAAACTGAAGACCTTACTAAATCCTCGATCTTTAAAATGATACCTCGTTTATCAATTTTGTTTAATTATCATGAGAGGTAAGTGACCCGAGGTGCAAAAAACGGATTTTAGAAATACTGATATTTTTGTCATTTAAGGGTTAAATTCAGAAAAAAAAATCCATTCTTAAAACATGTGACCACAGTGGAGACCTGACTCTTTAGAATGATACCTCATTTATCTATCTCAGTTATATATTAATGGAGATAAATTGCTCGTGACACAAAAATGGGTTGATGAACCATTAATACTTTATCCCTTTAAGGGTTCAATTCCAAAAAAAAATCTTTCTTAATATATGATATCACCAAAGCTGAGACACTAATCTTCATAATCCTACTTCATTTATCGATTACAGTTATATATCCAAGAAGATAAATGGCTTTAGACAGAAAAAACGCGTTTTGGAAATATTGACATTTTGGCCTCTTAAGGGCCGAATCACAAAAAATTAATTTATTTAAACATGATGTGATCACAGCAGAGATCTTAGTCTTTAGAATGATGCCTCATTTGCCTATTTCAGTTAGCTATTAATGAAGATAATTGGCTTGTGACCCTGAAATGAATTTAAGAACCACTGATACGTTTTCCCTTTAAAGGTTGAATGCCAACAAAAAAAAAAAAAAAAAGCTGAGACATTACTCTTCATAATCCTTCTTCATTTAGCGATTTCTGTTAGATATCCAGGGAGATAAAAGGTTCGAGACACAAACAATGAATTTGCCCTTTAAGGATCGAATTACGAAAAATTCCTTTCTTAAAATACAATGTTACCACGGCGGAGACCTTAATCTTTAATATGATACCTCATTTACCTATATTGGTTAGATAGGAAGGGAGATAAATGGCTCTTGACACAAAAACGCTTTGCAGAAATATTAATAATTTTGCCCTTTTAGGGTCGAATTCCGAAAAATTCCTGTCTTAATATATGATGCCACCAAAGCGGAGATCTTAATGTTTAAAATGATACTGCATTAAATGAATTCACATGGGTATCCAGGGAAATAAATGAATCGTAACACAACAAACTGCATTTTAGAAATATTGTCATTTTTGCCCTTTAAGGGTCTAATTCTGAAAAATTCCTTTCTTAGAATATAATGTGACCAAAGTGGCAACCATAAGCTTTAATATGACACCTAATTCATTGACTTCGGTTAAGTATGAAGGGAGATAATGGCTTGTGACAAAAAAAAAACACCTTAAAGAAATAATATATATGATACTGAATAACAAACATAAAAAAAAGGGAATAAACATCTTTCTTCGAACATACAACTCAATACAAAAACAAATAAAAATTCACTTAGACAGGAACAATTATCAAAGCTTTGGTATTTATCAATTTACCAATCAAAATTGTGAGGCAATACATATGGGACAGACATGAAGATGATTCAAAACCAGATACACATGAGTGTACTAAAGTATGGTAACCACTCCACATTCACTGAATGTCTAATAGAAAACGATAAGTCACCAACAGACATTAGCACATATGTGTAAATCCTCAGTCAACAACGACAGACGCAACACCCTCACTCTACAGGAAAATTATAAACTTTTGAAAGCCATTAGCAGTGGCAACCAGGTAATGAATGACAAGATAAATCTAACAAACCAAACTCTATTCAAACAAGTAAATGCACATAACCCTACAGAAAGGAAATTGCAATAAACACAATAAATAAATAAAACTATTAAACCTAGATACTTGTGCACCATACATAAAATGTAAACTGACCAGCAAAACATCACTCTTCCACACATTGTCAAAACTGGCACTATCAACACATCACCATAACAGCAATAAAACAAGATGGCCACAATAAACAAGAGAGTAGTGATCAGGCACAATGTTTACATCTAGCTGGCAACATTCCAGGCAATTTGTTTTAGGGAACATGCTTTGGAAAAATAGCAGAGATTCTTGGCTGTGAATCCTAATAACACCAATGTAAATAGTAAGTTATGAAAATCAGTAAATGTATCAATTTAGGATTACGTTGAACAGTATGTAATAGGTTTATCAACTAAACGTAAATTTGAACAAAAATTCATCGCTGATGATGCCTCGATGAGAGGCGAAATACGTACAGCACTAAACCATATAAAAGCAGTTGATTCTTGGCTGTCTAGGTGGTGCCAGGTTATGTTTCTTGAAACCGACGTTTCGACCCTCATTCTGAGGTCTTCTTGCAGGGCAGAACTGCGTCTTCAAACAGTGAGTGGTCTTATTTTATAGCCAAAGCCTGCGTCCATCTAGATGGTTCGATTTCCCCGACCAATCAAAGGTCCGAGCCATCACGTGGTTCGTTGGCCTGGTGGGGCGCAACGCGGTCTGGTGGGAGGTGACATGTGACATGCTCTCTCCACACCAGAGAGAGCCAGGTGTCGTTTAATTTAAGCCTGTTGTCTTCGTTAATATTGTTTGGGCATTTAGCAATTTCTAACACCTCCTTTACCCTCCTTGGCCACCATTTATCCTCGTGCACTATAAGGGATGTGTTTTCAAAGTCTATGGCATGATTGGTTTCAGCTGCATGCCATGCAATGGCGGTTTTATCAATGTTATTAGATTTATAGTTACGAATGTGCTCACGCAGCCTGTCCCTTAAGCCTCGTATCCACTTGAGCACACTCAGACGAATGAGCCGCTCAATGAAGCGAGCGGCTCAAGTGTGGACGCCTGAGCGCGCTCGGGGCGAGCCGATCGGTTGTCGGTTTTTTAGAATGCTCAAAGGCGAGCCAGTGTGTGTTCGGTGCTCAGTGTGGACGGTATATGGCGGTTTCTACAATGAGCGCGAGCACGTGGGACAATGAAACGTACTTAACTCTAATTGATGCGTATGAATCAAAGAGGGTGTTAAGCTGGGTATCCACTACGCGTGGCAAACCCTCGAACACTGGCTCGCGCGGCGATACCTGGCTTGTTGCCAGGTATCGCCGCGCGAGCCAGTGTTCGTGGGTTTCTGTTGACAAGCGCAGCTGCCGCGCGAGCCAACGCAACCCAGCCAGAGTCGCGCGGCAAGCAATGCAGGCACAGTCAGATTTCGCGACATTTTTTACTGAGACTTCCGCCAGTAGGAATATGAGTGGTGCTACATTCTGTCCTGCAGGCTACCATATGGCTTATATTGTAGACATACATAGCACAAATCAATAAATTTCACCGTGGGGATCATTATAAGTGTTAAATAATAAATACTTTCCAGAACCAGTAATAAGACTTGGCTATTCTTGATCTTTCTCTTCTGTATGATGCCAGAAGCGTAGTCATCTTCTTCTAAGCGTAAGGGGGCATCCATAAATTCATAAATTACGTGAGGTGAAATAGGGGGGGGGGGGCTCCAGAGTAATCTCACCAAGGGGGAGGGAGGATCAACGGAAATCTCACGTGAGGTGTTTTAAAATTGGGTAGGACTGTAGAGCTAAAAAAAAGGTCTACAAATGGCGCGAAAGTCGACTTTAGGGTGGGTATTTCGTAGAAAAGTGTCGGTGAGACCTAAAAAAAAGTCTCAAAAAGCTGCGAAGACGATATGTGGGAGGTGGGGGGGGGGTGTCTAACGGGACCAACCAGATCTCACCAGAAAGGGGGGGGGGGCCCGAAAATCCGGAAATACACCTCACGTAATTTATGGATGTCTCCTAAGCCCATTGCTGAACTTACCTCCTTCAATGCATCGTCCCTCAGCGTTTTGTTGTGGTAATCTGCACATTTACTATTCCACAAAAAAAATTTCGCACCATACAGCTGTATTAGAAATCGACACTTTTCGTTGTTCATGGCAGTAAACTGTCGCTGTGCCGCGCGAGCCAACTCCAAGAAAGACACCGCCGTCCCAACTGCGCGCGAGCCAATTAGTGGGGGGCCTTTGCCGCGCGCCTAGAGACCGACGGAGAATGGCTCGCAGCGCGGCATGTTCGACCTCGCCAATTTTCGAGCTGGCTCGCGTGTCAACAGCGTATCCATTATGCGCGGCTGCTGCGCGAGCCAATGTTCGAGGGTTTGCCGCGCATAGTGGATACGCAGCTTTATGGGATAGCTCCAGTATTATAATCAAACTAAAAAATAAGGTGAATGGCATAAAATCAGGAAAATATTAAACTTTAGTGTTGATGATGTAAAGAAAAAAATAACAGGCGAGAACGATCAAAACAGAAGAGAACTTCTACAACGGGAAGTGGTAAGTCTTTTTTAATAGTATTTCTCACAGCTGAACGGATTTTGATTGAAGTTGGTGTTACGTAATTCAGATCCTAAATGCCTAAAACATATTGATTTTGTGCCAGGCTAATTCATTGTTTTACCTAAGTTTTAATAAAAACTTGAAATCAATGCCATAATAAAAAACATAAAAATAACCTTTAAATCTATATTTCTAAACACAAATTAAAAATAGGTACCAGCGTTTATATAATTCTGGAGTGACTCAATAGTGCCATCAAAGACTACCCTTACTAAATGACTGATGCTTTGTTTATACACTTTGAACATATACTGCAGGCTTGTATAGTGACTTCCTGAGGCTAGGAATCTTAAAGTTATCATTAATTTTATCTTCTGGTGAGATCGCCTCAGGCATAGGCGTATCGTGCATTTTAATATGAGGTCCAACTAATGACAGCAAATGTTCGAAATCGATCTCGTAAAGTTTTGAAATAGCTCATTGTCTCCTTCTAAAGTCAATTCGCGAATTAAATTATTAAGATAATTTCTTCGCTGACGATGACTTTCTCTAATCCAACAATTCGGTATTTTTCTTCTTTGCTTTGATATCGTATGGATAATAATAATAAAATCCACAGCTGTGCCGCGTACACGTGACAATACGTCAATAGCCGAGCGTTTTCTGAGCACTGAAACCAGGCTGGTTCGACCAAAATTTCCTTTTCCTTGCGCACACTCGAACGAGCGCGCTCAAATGAATGAGCGGCTCATTCGCCTGAGTGTACTCAAGTGGATACGAGGCTTTATGTGTCTATGAGATTCCGTGCACCTGTGGTCAGATGTACATAGGAGAGAAGGGGCGCACTATAAGGGACAGGCTGCACGAGCACATTGGCAACTATAAATATAATATCATTGATAAATCCGCCATTGCACGGCATGCAGCCGAAACCAATCACGCCATAGACTTTGAAAACGCCTCCCTTATAGGTTGATTCTTGGCTGTCCGGGTGGCGCCGCGTCATGTTCATCGTAGCTGATGTTTCAACCCTCATTCTGGGGATAGTGCGCGAGGATAAATGGTGGCCAAGGAGGGTAAAGTAGGTGTTAGAAATTGCTAAACGCCCAAACAATATTAACTAAGACAACGGGCTGAAATTACACGACACGTGGCGCTCGCTGGTGCGAACAGGACATGTCACGTGCCGCCAGACCACGCCGCGCCCCCTCAAGGCTGACTGAACACGTGACAGCTCGGACCTTTTGATTTGCCGGCCAAATCGAACCATCCAGACGGCCGCTGGTCTCGCCTATAAAACAAGACCACTCACTGATCGAGGACGCAGTTCTGCCCTGGAAGAAGACCCCAGAATGAGGGTCGAAACGTCGGCTACGATGAACATGACGCGGCGCCACCCAGACAGCCAAGAATCAACTGAATCTGGCCACAGAAGCCTACGATTACACCTCCCTTATAGTGCGCGAGGATAAATGGTGGCCAAGTAGAGTAAAAGGGGCATTAGAAATTGCTAAAAGCCCAAACAATATTAACGAAGACAACGGGTTTAAATTACACGACGCCTGGCTCTCTGGTGTGGAGAGAGCATGTCAATTGTCACCTCCCACCAGATCGCGCCGCGTCCCACCAGTCCAACGAACCAAGTGACGACTTGGACCTTTGATTGGCTGGGCAAATCGAACCATCTAGACTGACGCAGTTCTGCCCTGGAAGAAGACCCCAGAATGAGGGTCAAAACGTCGGTTTCAAGAAATATTACACGGCGCCTCCCGGATAGCCAAGAATCAACTGACTCTGGCCGCAGAAGCCTACAATGACATATAAAAGTAGTTGCATTGGAATTCCTTATTAACATTTAATTTACTGAGCAACTGCAGAGTAATAATTTACAGCAACATTTCTGTAACCTTTTCCATTAATCAGATGTTTTGTCTTAACATAATTTTATTATTAAGTCTTATACAACATAAAGTATTGCTTATACAATGGATCCACAGCTGTAGATAATATATTAATGAGCACTGGTAATCTCATTGTACTTCCATGCAGCTTCTCACAGAATCTTATTCTGATTTCACATTTACGCATTAGGTGGATACAGGATGCAGGTGGTAGCAGATTTAATACCATCCATTCTTTATTGCTTTCTCGGCATAATGAACCTCTTGTTAGACTAGCTGGGAAGGTTGGGTAATGTGTGACAAGTGTCGCTCTAGAATAAATTGAATTGTGGAAAAAGTACTTGCACTTTAAGTTTTAATTTTCAACGACCTTGCAGCAGCGGATGACCTTCGTACAAGCACGTTGGGTAGATGAGGGCCGTGAAACTTACCGTGGACGGCCACCATCGACCCGTGGCCGTAAACGAGGCCGTCCTCGTAAGCGGCCAAATGATGACTTGGACGAGTGGACACCTGACAGACCCCGTGCTGTGAGGGGACGGAACGTGGGCGACCCCCAGCATCTGCCGGCCGAGCCAAACAAGTAACTTTGGTATCACCAGTAACAAAAGCCCCTAGAGGCAGAGGACGTATTTCTAATGAGAGCCATGGCCGACCTGGACCCAAGCCCAGGGTAAGTATATTAATTAAAATTTTTATAGCAACTCTCTGATATTAGGAATAATGGGTTTGACAGAAAAACAGGAGCTGATAATAAGGGAAGAGAAAGGAACCATTGCTTATAACAAGCAAAGGCAGAACGGTGAAGAAATAGCTGAAACCATGAACATGGAACAATAATGTAAATAAGCAATTCTTAACATTGCTCTTTGTCTGCCACCATGTTCATTCCATGTTCTTCGCTGAGAAGGGCTCACCCTAAGAAATTGTGTTTGCTATTTCTGTGCCTTCCTGCCATTAAGTATGTGATAGATATTTCCAATTTCCTATGTAACTTGATATTAGTGAATAAAATTTTTTGCATCGATCAGACAGTGAACATTGCTCACTGGTTGAAATTTAAACAGATAATTTAAGTTTTTAAATATTTAGTCTTGGTCTTATTTAGCTTCCCAATTGCCAAAATTATTATAAAGTTCATCCATTCAACCTACCTACATAAGTTTAGACTCTGTAGTGCTGTGAAAGGAATCCTCTTATCTATCGATACCTGTAACAGTACCCCAGGTTACACAAAGGATTTTTTATGTTTATTCCTTATGCTCATTTTAATGCAACTACCCTTTTTACCATCATTTTCCCGTTTTGTTTTACCCTATTAATGTGGGTGTATATTATAATGTAGGTGTATGTCATGTGTAACAATTTTGTTCTTATATGGTGCCTAGACAAGTTTGATTTTATTAGTCACTTGCTGAATATTTCACTATTCTTTATTTAAAGAAACAACTAGTGTCCAACACCGATGATGGCTTACTTTTTGTGAGCTTGGCATGAGGTTTTAGAAATAATTCAGCACTCAGAAATAATGAAATAGTTAGAATGGTTATTTACAAAGACAACAGAAGAAAATTAGAATAATGTTTGATCTAATTCATCATTGCCACCTTCTGGTAAAGTGCCAACAGGCTGGGGTCCTAGTGGTCTACCAGGGACCTATTTACGTGTGATGTGCATAAGTCCAAGGTGATCACTGATGAATGTAGTGTCTGGGAGTTCACCTTGGAACAGCATTGGCAGCTTTCTCCCTCATTAAGAGGACAGTTAAGGAACAGTAAACTTCTATTCAACTTCAGTTCATTCATGTTTTTGCCCCACCTGATAGCCAATTTTTACTGTTAGCTTGCCTGGTGATGGGGTTGCAGTTGGCACAAGGGAACTTGGAGAATTCTGGAAGAGTAATTAACTTTGGGAAATTGTTTTATCACCTTCAGTGTTTTTTTTTTGTCTGAATATCTGTACACACAGTTTCCTTATTGTTGCAATAAATAAAATTTTACGAGACTAACCACTCATTTCAAGCAACCAATGGTTATCACAGTTAACAGAACCTGCATCCTTGTACCTTAAATAAGGCTATGTTAAAGAGCCATTTAGGTGTCAGAGAGAAGAAGAAATACATCCTGAAGAAAGATGAACAGGAAGAAGGAAGCAGAAGTTCATATTCGGGCAGGATAGTAAAGTTTTGTTGCCAAAACTTCAGCTCGCTCTTGTCCTGACAGCAGTAGAATTTTCGGTACAGTTATTACACTAGTATAAGCAATGGAGTACTAAACTAGGCCTATTACACTGCCTATCTGTAGGCTCTGTTGCATTCAGCATGTCATAATGTGCACAATCAACATCCCGTCATCAATCGGCCTATGTGGTCAGCATCCAGGCTCCACTCACAATATCATTTGCCTAGGTTGGAAGCAGAACAAATTTCAGCTGTTTGGTTGAGGAGCATCCTCCAGTTGAAGCCATATCCCAGTTCAAGGTTTTGTTCCAACACCACAAATTTCTTCTTCCTGGGTACTGACACACACTAGAGGCTTCTGGGACAATGCCTGACTTACATAATCGTGGGTAAAAAAGAAACTGTCATGACTTTTGCAGTAACCTTTGGATTTATGCAGCAATAATGAATGGATAGAACCTTGATTTTCTTCGTCTTTTTTTTTTTTTTTTAAATGATTGTCAGTTTTGATGCCATGCAGAAAAATCTGGTCCAGAAACTGTGTTACTGCTTTTTAACAGGATCCTTTCCAATTCATCTATGTCAAATGAACTTTTTTTTTTTTTTTTTTTTTTGCTGTTGTCAGTCTTTAGACTGGTTTGATGCAATCCTCCATCCCTTCCTATCCTTTGCTAACCTCTTCATTTCTACATACCCCCTACAACCCACATCCTCAATTATCTGCTTCATATATTCTAATCTCTGTCTTCCTCTACAGTTCTTACCTTCCACTGTTCCCTCCACTAACAGATTAACCAATCCAGCATGTCTCAAAATATGACCTACCAGCCTGTCTCTTCTTCCTGTAAGCTTCTTCCATAAACTTCTTTTCTCACCCATCATTTCCAAAACTCGTTCATTTCTTACTTTGTCTGTCCACCTAATTTTCAGCGTTCTTCTGTAGCACCAAATTTCAAATGCTTCAAGTTTCTTTCTTTCCGGTATTCCTAAAGTCCATGTTTCGCTGCCGTAAAGTGCTGTGCTCCACACATAGAGTTTTAAGAAGTTCTTTCTGATTCCTAGATCGATATTTGAAACTAAAAGATTTCTCTTTTTCATGAAGGCTCTTTTTGCTAGTGCTATTCTGCTTTTAACATCATTCCTGCTTCGGCCATCGGTTGTAATTTTGCTTCCCAAGTAACAGAACTCACTCACTTCTCCTATTGCATCCGATCCTATTTTTATATTTAATCTGCTAGCATTGGTATCATTTCTGCTACATTTCATCACTTTTGTCTTACTTTGATTTATATTCAGTCCAAAATCTTCCTTCAGTATTTTGTTCATGCCATTCAATAACTTCTCAATATGGACTTAATACCAGATATTTCTAATTTGGGGCTGATTGTGTCTGAAGTAGTTGTAAACTGCCATGGTTAATTTTCTGGCCTCGCATTTGGGAGGACGCGGTTCGAATCCCCGTTCAGGCATCCAGATTTGGGTTTTCCACGGTTTCCACAAATCGCTCCAGGCGAATGGCGGGATGCTTCCTTCAAAAAGGCCATGGCCGAATTCCTTCCCGTTCCTTGTCCCCAGTCCCATCCTGCCTCTAATGACCTTAGTCATCGACGAGGCGTAAAGCAATAAGTAAAAAAAAAAAGTAAACTGCCAGAGGGGCCTAGTATTGTTTCTGCAGTTTGAAGATCAATTTTTGATGGATATTGGAAATATTCTGTCACATGACCAAAGTTTTTTTGGCATATTTTTATTGATGGGTCCACAAAACATTCTCTAACCTTGACTTTCCTTTTAGTGTCTTATTTGCATGCTTATATTTTCAGAAGAACTGTTTAATTATTTTCTGTGCTGCATCTTTTATATTATTTGAGTACCTTTTGTGATTGGCACATTTACAGTTAGTACTGAGCAAACATTCAGGATTATAGTATTAACTGACTTATGCCCTTTAAATTTTTTGAGAAGGAAGTTATAATCTTCTTTGAGTCATATCATCTTTAAAGTATCAAATATTATGCACTTCATAAGGTG
This sequence comes from Vandiemenella viatica, assembly GCA_031002005.1. Lineage (NCBI taxonomy): Eukaryota > Metazoa > Arthropoda > Insecta > Orthoptera > Morabidae > Vandiemenella > Vandiemenella viatica. Next base: position 167,517,693 of record JARYHS010013630.1, on the reverse strand, counting down.
CATTTGTGTGGTTATTTTAACCCCAGCGATATGAGATGCCTCCTTTCATCATTAAAATTGAAACAATGGTTGACGTGAATAAAGGTGAAAACTGTTAAATCATAAAACGAAGAAATCTTGTAATTTTAAGTTGATTCTCTTTTAAATTTACTTGATATCACCAAAATATGACAAAAATTAATTACGAACTGAAAATAAGACCTTGCTTTATGTTTGTGTGGGTGATTATCTCAGGTTTGATTACTGAAATCGTAAAATTATAATTAATTGATCTTCTAATGTGCTGAAGCTGATGGTGATCACATCTGTTTAATGGGGCACTCACTGTACCGAAATTGATGGATGAAGGGTCTGGTCTCACATTCTGAAGGATGCCGGTTTGAGCCATAAGCATTAACTTTGGTTTCTCTGCTTCCCTTGGGGAAATCTACTTCCAGCTTCAAAAGTTGATGAAGAAGTAATTTGTCTTGCACCTCAGCAGAAGCACATGCAGCCCTGACTGTCCTTGTAGAAAGACTTCCAGCTTTCCTGGCTGCCTGACCAGACGTGAATCTTGAAGTCCCCCAAGGCAGTCTTCAGCCTGATCTCCCACCCCCCCTCTTTTTCCCAACCAAGTTAGAATTATACTAATCACTTTATTTCTTATTGTCGACTCTCCTGCAGAAAATAAGCCATTATTTTCTGTAGCTATTATATGGGTAGCATGTGATTTCTGTTCCCAGTGTACTTTTGCAACGGTATAGCACTGGTTGTGTGCACCCCTTTTAGATCCATTGGCGCAGATGTTCAGTCAAATCAGATCCATGCAGTGTGACATTACAAAGTGTAGCCATCCACATATTTTATATAAGACTGTCTAATATTTCCCATAGCCATATTCCATTTATGTGTGGAACCCAATTTTGAACAATCATGATAGGAAAATTACACAAACCTAATGATTGTGTGGGTGCTATAATGACAGTGAAGAGCAATGTCAATAGCATTCTTCATTTCTGATGGTTCGGTATTTTCAGTTTTTGAACAGACACGTAGAATTTTTCCTTCCTCCAGGAAGATTCGGCGTACTTGCTCTATTTTCTCGCTTCACCAAGCATTTTGGTGGCCGTTGAAAACTCCTATAATGATGCAAGGCTGGCCAGGATTGTCTGAGATAAGATTGCAGTTAGTTTTTTTTGAGAAGAGGATATCTAGGGAGCTTTATACTGCTAAGCCCCACTGCTAATTTTTACATTAACCAGCAGTAAGTAGATATCCCGCTCCTCGCAACATATGGCCCTACTGTTGGTTTTGGCGGTAGTGATATCACTTAGCGTTTTATTACTACTATTCAACAAACCACTTTACAAGATATACATGTTAGCGCAACGGGTATTATAGTCAAATAATTCAATTACTCCACTCATTCATTTGAGAAACTTTATTCTATATTTCAAACGTTCGCTGCTACAAAATACTGCCAACACACACTTCTATCTATACAAGCTCTCTCCTAGTACTCTCTCCGCCATATTGCCATCTTCACTCTCTCTCCATACACAATAACAGTAGTACCAACTACAACAAACTAAATTCTAAAAAAACTTAAAATTACCCCAAATGTCTAAACAAACTACTCATGCTGTGAAGTCTGTTTAACCTATTTTATTTACAGTTATTTTTTATTACAATGATTTTGTGAGTGGGATCTCACATATGCCCCCACTTTATAACAAACAAGCATATTTTAACAAAATTGGTTGGCTTGTTATAAAGTCCAACCTTTTTCACAAATCATTGTCTTTATATACATTTCCACAATTCTGTCCTTATTTGTAACAATAATCGCTCACTGTCTCTATCAGTCTGCATCTTTACCAGTCAACGTTATACAAAACCACCAAATTTCACAAGAACACAATATGTCACTTATCTCTTCTGACCTTGTACATTTTCAAGTCTGTTATGTTTCTTAACCCAAATTTCTTTCCAGACTTAGGATACACTAGCCAGTATGCGTTCCTATGTGGCTTCCCTTCTACCTTAAATGGTCCGTGGTACACGTCAAAGAATTTCTTAATCTCCGCATTTAATTCGCATGACCTCTCCTGAGTCTTTACCAGTACCAAATCTCCCAAATTAAATTCGACAGGTTTATATCTTCGATCGTGCCGGTTTCTTCTCTCTTCTTATCTTTTCTTCATTCTTTTATCAGCTCAATGTTATGCCCCCACAACGTAAGGTTTTATTTTTTTCTTTTCCTCCAATCTTTTAGTGCCTCCTCCTTTAAAAACTCTTCTTATAATAAGTCTTTTTCAAGTTCTTCCTGCGACCACTTCAACAATTCAACTTTACTTCCATCTTTTAGGCACAACTGTTGTAAATCTAATTCTCTGCTACTACATTGACTATCGTCTTCCGTGTTCCATCTACTGTTGTTTCCTACTAGATCTCTTTCTTCTTCTATTTGACCAGACAAATTATTCACCACATTGGATTCACTGTTTCCCATAACTAAGCTCATATCATGACCACATTCTTCTGAAACTTGAACATTTGCCCCCTCTAGCATTATACTTTCTTCTTCATCATTGACGGCGTATTTCTTCACCAAGAAAAATCTCACTTCTTCTGTTTCATCATTGTTTAATATTCCATTTTCCGCTTCTATTTCACTATTTTCTTCCTCTTCGCTACTATAATCTTTTTCGCTGCATAATTTCTCACTTCCTCCTTCTTCGTTGTCATTAGTACTATCACTATCCACTGATGTAGTTTCATACAGATCTTCGTCCACCCTTTCTGATATAAGCTCATTTGGTAACATTTCTTCCTCTATAGTGTATTTCCTTATATTCTCCTCACGGTTCTTTTGATTATCATGATTTCCCACGTCGATTCTAGCCAATTCTTGTACCTCTTCTTCGTGCCAATTATATTCACACATCCTTGTAATGTTTTGCGGCTTATCCTCATTTAACAAGTTGAAACATTCCCACCATTTTAGCGGCTCCTCCTCCTCAAAAACTCGGACATCTTCTTCTTCTATTGTTCTCTCGTGATTATATGTTCCGTTTTTGTAGTTCACATTTTGCACATCACATTCAGTTGTTTTTCTCCCGTATGCTTTCAGTTCTACATTGATTATTATTGTCGTCATCTAGTTTGGTCATCTCCTCTCGATCCTTCGGTCCTGTTTTGACTTCTTCCGCTACTGTTCGGACCGCCCCAGTTGCGGCACTGAGTTTCCCATCATTCGCTCATGATCATGATGCCTTACTTCCTCCCTTCTTACTGCCTGGCCATTATTGTGATGCGACCACTGATTGTCATGGCTTCTGTTTTCATATTCCCTTCTCCTATTATCACCCGAATTCCTGTTGAACTGATCTCCTCGGTTATATCCGTTCATACGGCCTCTGTCTCTAGTAAAATTATCTTGCGACGGCATTTGGTTTGACCTGTTATAATTTCTGAAATCATTCCTCCTATCTTCCCTCGGTCCATGTTCATTTGTACTACTCCAACGATCTAGTCTTTCAACTGCTTCGAGAAATTCTTCTACACTATTCCATTGATTTATTATAAGCTTCTCTTGAACAGGTCTGGGCAACTTTTGTAATAATACTTCTATCTTTTCATCATCATCTATTTCTTGGTCCAGATAACGTAATTCCTTCATAACTGCTTCACAAAAGTATTTCATACTACCATCACGCCGACTATAATATCTACAATTCCAAAAATCCCTTCTCACTCTTCTTTGCTTCCGTTGTGACCAATACTTGCTCAAAAATAACCTCAAAAATTCTTCATAGTTGTTACACTCCTCGTCACTCTCGCAACTCCATGCAAAAGCATCCCCTCGTAACATGTTCTTAATATACCTTATTTTGTCAACGTCAGACCACTCGTAAGGTAAGCCATTTTTATAAGCTCTAACAAATTCTACGGGATGAACCTCTCCTTCGGGTTCAAATTTTACTTCCGGTAACTTGAAATGATTCGTAATGATGTTACCGCTTCCCATAGTAGTCACACCTCGCCGTTCTGCCTCCTTGACTCTTTGAGTTAATTGTAATATCTCTTCTCTCACATCTTCTTTAACTAAGTCGACCTGGTTAGCTACTTCCGCCACCTTGCATGTCACTCCTTTTGCCTCCTTGTCCATAACCATTAGTCTCTCTCCTAATCGAGAAATCCTTTTGGAGTTAGTTTCCGCCTTCTCTTTCAACTCTTCAATCCCTTTAGCACATTCCCTCTGATTTTCATAGATTATTTTATTTTCTTCCCGCATGGCCATTTGCTCTTCTTGTATTATATTGCTACTTTTCTTCACTTCCTCCTCAATTTTCTGTTGCACTAAACATTCTACATTCTTTTTAGTAGTCTCCCCAAGCTTTTCCACATAATCATACACCATCGTTATTTCCTTTTCCATTCTTGTGTCCACTTCCTCTTTTAATTTTTGCCTCATATTTTCTATCTTCTTGTCACACCTGTCTTCTGATTGCCGAATACACTCATCCATTTTCAACAACATATCCTGCTTTATCATTCTCACTTCGTCTGTAATTCTTTCTTCCATTTTTTCTGCTGTTCTCTGACTTAATTCAATTTTTCTTTCCATATTCTCGGCTGTTAATTCAATTTTTCTTTCCATATTTTCTGCTGTTCGTTTTGATTCCTCCCTCATACACTCCATTAAAGAAATTAACATTGATATTTCGCCACATTTCTGTTTCTGGGCATCAATTATTTCATTACCCTCCTCTTTTTCTCGTATTTTAACTTGATCGACTGGTACTGGTGTAGACGTAACATTTGTCATGAAATTCTCTGACTCATGGTCACCGATATAGCTACTTTTAATATCTACACTAATATCACCACTGGTCAGCGACTCAAATCCGCTTCCCCCCACGCGGTCAGAGATATCAACGCTACTAACTTCTGCTACACTACATACGCTAATTCCATTTCCCTCCCTTGCAGTCGAGCGCTCACTGAAACCAGAATCTTCATTGTTGACCCCAGCATTACCATTATTATCCCCCTCTTTAATTTTTAATTCAGCTTCGCGGTTGACTAATTTCTCACTAATTGCTGCCATGTTAATTACAAATTTTAATCAAACACAGTACCACGGGCTAAGTCTGCTACAAAAATTATTCCGCCAAATCACAAGACAATATCACACATACAAAATCACTTCATAATTATACAACGCCGTATTACAACGCAGCTAGACTTTCAAACGGGTACAGAAACCCTTTCCAGACTTACTTACTGTACCAAAAAACAGCTGCAACCCTGTAAAAAATAAATTTTGCAACACAAAATATACACAACATGTCATTACATCGAAAGTTACAATGACTGACATACATGCATATACATAAGTTGCTTTATATTCGTCTACTTAATAAAAATCTTCCCCCCTGTATTTAATTATTTTCTTTATTACTTTAACTAAGACTTTCACAGCATGTAAATTTAGCTTAAACAGTTTTTTACGGACCAAAATTATTCTTACGACAATTTTACAAATTTTAAATTCTTACAAACAGTACTCCGTTACTTTATGCTTGTTTTCAAATAGTTCTGCTTAATTCAACCGTTCATTTGCTGATATTTACACCACTTCTTTTTCCAATCAAGCAACAAAATTGTTCCGCAAAAGTTACAACGTTAATTTCCGTCAGTCTTTTCTGTAATTACTGCTACTTTGATTACGCTGAAATTCTTCCAAGAAAATTAAATTGTCTTTTGTACTTGCCACATCTGCGCCGTTATTTCTTCTTTCTTGAAAATACCTGCTACCAGTCGCCGATGTTTTCCTCGCGTCGTCTGCTTCCGATGAAATTATTCCAGCTCGTAAGCAATGCGATACATTGCCTAATCCTGGCTTAAGGGTCTCCAATTTGCTAGGGTATCACTGGTATCTTCATAATCATGGCAGTAGTCGCCAATTTGCTAAGCCCCACTGCTAATTTTTACATTAACCAGCAGTAAGTAGATATCCCGCTCCTCGCAACATATGGCCCTACTGTTGGTTTTGGCGGTAGTGATATCACTTAGCGTTTTATTACTACTATTCAACAAACCACTTTACAAGATATACATGTTAGCGCAACGGGTATTATAGTCAAATAATTCAATTACTCCACTCATTCATTTGAGAAACTTTATTCTATATTTCAAACGTTCGCTGCTACAAAATACTGCCAACACACACTTCTATCTATACAAGCTCTCTCCTAGTACTCTCCCGCCATATTGCCATCTTCACTCTCTCTCCATACACAATAACAGTAGTACCAACTACAACAAACTAAATTCTAAAAAAACTTAAAATTACCCCAAATGTCTAAACAAACTACTCATGCTGTGAAGTCTGTTTAACCTATTTTATTTACAGTTATTTTTTATTACAATGATTTTGTGAGTGGGATCTCACAATACGCAACAGCTAGCATTATCTCTGTGTGATCACATTTAACACCAATTGTGCGGTTAGTATTCTGCAAAATGTAAATGTGATGTACGAGGCCTGTCTAAAAAGTATCCGGCCTTAATTTTTCCCGCGTAAAGTAGTGATTCTATTGCGGCGCCACATTGCACGGTGGAAGGAGTAACCTTACTACGCATGCGTGAATGTTTTCACCTCGTTCGCTTGTGCCAGTCGCTGGCTGATGGTCATCAAGTAAGGTGCTCTTCGTAGTGGTCGTCGGATTTCGTTGTCTCGCAAGATGACTGAAAGAATTGAGCAAATTGCATCAAATTCTGTCAAAAGCTTGGTGATTCTCAAAGCCAAACAATTCGTAAGATTCAGCAGGTGTTTGGAGAAGATGCGATGGGTGTAACACAAATTAAGGAGTGGTTCAACCGATTCAAAGATGGCCGCACATCAGCGGAGAGTGAGCAGCGTTGTGGCAGGCCCCAAACTGCTCGGAGTGCAGCTAATGTTGAGAGGGTGCGAAATTTGGTGATGGCAGATCGTCGTTTGACAGTGCGGGAGATTGCAGAAGAGGTTGGAGTAAGTAAAGATTCTGCACATGCAATTTTGCGTGAAGATTTGAACATGAACCGAGTGGCTGCGAAATTCGTACCCAAGTTGTTGTCGCCGGAACAAAAAGACCTCCGTTTTGACGTTGCACAGGACCTCCTGGACACCGCCAACACTGATCCTGGATTTCTGAACACCGTGGTAACTGGAGATGAGTCATGGGTGTACGGGTACGACCCAGAAACAAAAAGACAGTCGTCGCAATGGAAGCATTCCGATTCTCCGAGGCCGAAGAAAGCATGGCAGGTGCGAAGCAAAATCAAGGTCATGCTCAGTGTTTTCTTTGATGTCCGAGGAATTGTGCATCATGAATACGCACCAGAAGGACAAACAGTGACGAAGGAGTACTATCAAGATGTTCTCCGGCGACACCGTGACGCAGTTCGGCGCAAAAGACCAGACATGTGGAAGGCGAACAACTGGCGCTTGCATCATGACAACGCCCCTGCACATTCATCCCAATTGATAAACACTTTCTTAGCCAAACATGGAATTACAACCATTCGCCAACCTCCCTACTCTCCAGACCTGGCTCCTTGCGACTTCTGGTTGTTTCCAAAATTGAAGATGCCACTGAAAGGAACCCGTTTTGCGAGTAGAGAAGAGATAATGCGGAACGCGACAACGGAGCTGAACACCATTCCAAAAGAAGACTTCCAGAGGTGTTTCCAGCAGTGGAAGGATCGGTGGGCTAAGTGTGTGCAAGCACAAGGGGCCTACTTTGAAGGGGATTAGGGTCCTAACTCCGTCAGGTACTCGAAATATTTTTTCTGGCCAAAGGTCGGATACTTTTTAGACAGCCCTCGTACTTTTAAAACCTTCCCAAAACTTTCTTTGTTGGATTGTAGGGACTTGATATTCTAATATATTGTCGATTTCTTTTTTTTTTCTGAAGCTTTGTTTTGTGTGTTTAAAAATGGTAGTAGTGATGTGTCTGACAATTGTGGGGGATTTCTCAGTAGAACCGTACTAATTCTACGAAAGCTGGCAAACAGCCAGCAGTTTGTTAAAGAGGTGCCCATCCATACCAGAGACAGATCCTCAACCACATTTGTTGATTGTAAACAGTTGTTGCTTGTTACATATGTCTCTTCTCTCATTATAGTTTCCACACTGGTTTGAAAATGAAACACAGATGAACCACATTGTACGTGATTACCCTGTTATGTGATATATTCTTAGCATAGTGATTATCATCACTTTCAATTCAGTAGATATTGACAGGGGAAGTGTGCCTATTTTGTTTCCTCAAATTTCTGCTCTAAGTGGGTGTGTATAATAAACAACTTTTGAGGAAACATTTTCACTTAGTTCTGTGTGCTGGATTCGATCTTTACCTGTACTTCGGAAACTCTCATGATCTGTTCTTGTCACAGATCAGGCAGCGTTGAAAGCTACAACTGAGACAAAGGCAGCATCTTGTTTTTGTATCGTGACACCAGCTTTTGTATTCCTTCGTTGAAGAAACCCGCCACCAACCTGTTCGGCCATTTCTGCACAACACTTTTTGTTTGTTGATCGATCTCTAGAAATTTAAGAGGAAAACAAATGATAATCACTGGTAGCCAGGCTGGGACTGTATAGTGGATGGTCAAAAATTCTCCAACCAGGCTCTTCTAGTAAAGCAAGTGTACAGATGGTAATATGTGGACTGGGCACCTATTTGAAACAAAGTTTTTTGTTATGAATGTGCTGTATTACCATTTCTTGAAATAGAGATCGAGACCCTATGAGAATGAAAAATTTTTAGCATTCACTTCACTCAGCAAATCAACTGTCACCAAAGACGCGTATCCATTTTGTTCCTCATTATCAGCTACATCATTTCCTCACATTTTCATCATAAACTTCAACATTCATCTAACACAGTGTTTTGTGCAAAAAAAAACTTTTTCATCAACACGACTTTACAGTTGAAGTATTTTAGATTTTAATATCCATTTTAAACTCGCACAGCTGGTCCCCTAGACCTTCAATCACTAACCAAAAGTGCCATAATTACAATGCCATGACCTGCCCATACCCTATTCACAATCAGTTGTTTGATATTTCAGGTTCAGATCCAGTCTCACCTGATGGTGACTTTAAATGGTAGGATGCATTAAAGACTATGTATTGGTTGTGTTAACATCACAGGAAGCTTCTAATTATATGATGACTAAAATTTCTAGTAAAAAATGGCAATATTTGCATTCTTTATAAAAAAGTAATGAAAATAAAATTAAAGATAAAAGTTCACAGTGGTTTCAAGCAAAGCTCAGATGACCAGGTATCTTTCTGTTTGGATAAATAAGCTGCAGAGTGGCATAGTGCACAAAGTTCACAGCCAGATTTTTTAGTTTGTTTCTATGGACCTTAAAACATCTGTTTTCTTACCTAATGTGTTGTACATGGCATTTCCTAGAGTCATTATTCCAGTGCAATGAAGTAACAGTTTTAAGAGGTATGGCATTGAAGTACTTGTGTGTAGGATGGGTTGTAGCAATATTTGTTTTTGTACTAGATTAGGGGGGTAGCCACAGGAGATGAGAACTTGAGACAGGTTTTCGGTGTATCTGGAGAAAGAGTCTTCATCGGGTCAGATGTGTCTACCACTGATGGCCAGGCTGTAAGGAATGGAACACTGGTGTGGATAGGATGGCAGCTGTTGAAGTAAAGGTATTGTTGTAGTATCATGGGTTTGATGTGAACTGAGGTATGAAGGACCCCATTTTGCAAGGAAGTTTCAGCAGCAAGAAAGGCGACATGGATGTGGAGTAAATCCAGGTAAAGTAGGTGAAGTGACTATTCTTTAGAGAGTGGAGGAAGTCTAGTAGGTGGTTTTCATTGTAGTTCAATATCATCTGTGTATCTGAACCATAGAAGAGGTTTAACAGAGATTTTTCTGAAATTGTTGCTGCAAACGGCCCACAAATATGTTTTTCTAGGATGACGCTTTGCGATTATCCATGACAGTGCCTCGTATTTGGTTGTAAACTTTTGTTTTTAAGGAAAAGAAGTTTTTTGATAAAATGAGGTGTGCCATAGTGATGAGAAAGTATGTGCTGTGGAGGCTGTCAGGTGGTCGAATTTCCAGGAAGTGAGGCCATTACAGTGGGAGATCTTAGTGTACAAGGATGTAGTTTGTTTGTAGAGGAGTGGTTACTGTGGAAGGACACTCGTGTAAGTGTAAGGTATCTTTTATGAAATAGGGAAGGCTTTGTACAAAAGGTTGGAATTGGTGATTCTGAAGAGAGCTGAAATCCGTTCAGTGAGCAATCCATATGCTACAACTATAGGTAATCCACAGTTGCCAGACTTATTTAACTTGGGAAGAAGGTAATAAGGTGGGAGTATCGGGTTTCTATGGAGTAACGAGAGAGAAGGATTTGCGTGATCAAGGAAAGTGCATACTTTTTGGCAGATTAAGGTAATTAGGGAGCATGCATAAACCACATAGCTCCATTTTGGCCTCCTGTGACCCCCCTCCCCTCCACATAGCCCTGCATGCCTTTTGCCTCTACCCCCCTCCCCCATGTAGCTTTTTTTTCCCCCCTTTTGGTTCCAGAAGACACTTTGTACTGTTTTCTCTTATCAGATGATTGTAAATTACATACATTGATAGTTAAATGAGGGAAATAAATATTCACAGGCTGTCATGAGCTCTGTTCCTCATTTTAACTGTGAAAAAATTTTTGAGAGGAAAGCTACGTGGCCTGGTTCGGACCCCCCCCCCAACCCCCCCCCTCTCCCCACGTAGCCCAGCATAGACTTCCAGCCAACCCCTCCCCCCTCCTGGACCGAGCCACGTAGTTTGTGCATGCTCCCTTAGGATCTGTGGGTTGTTGATATCAGAGGGCTGTCTCAAGGCATCAGCCTTATAGTCATTGTGGTGCATGACTATGGTCATTGAGCCCTTGTCAGCCAGGAGGATGGTGATGAGCTTCATTCGGACAGTTCTCTCAGGGACCGTGTTTCAATGGAACTAATATTGATGGGGTGGATATGGAGTTTAGGACAGATTGGATGTGACGAATTCCTGGAATATAAGGGGAGGAAGGAGAGGTGCGTACAGTTGGGATGGAGTTTTGAGGCAGGACTCTGTATCATGATGTGGGTAGTCACTGTACTCCATGGTGACAAAGTGGTACACCATCAGAGAGTGCAGCAGGATGCTAAAGAGTCTCGGACCAAAGTGGCATGGTCAAACCTGGGTGTTGGGGAAAAATGATAGCCCCCTGTAAAGAATAGTGTGTTGGTGTTCTGATAAAGGAGTAGAATTAAGATTATCGATAGACTGCTGTGGTTTATAGCTGTTATAGCTTTGGAATAGGTGATAGAAGGATTGGGTTGGGAGGTTCAAAATATGGGCAAGACATGGTGTTTTTGCAATCAAGTGAGATGTAAATGTGCTGTGTGTGGTTGGAATGTTGGTGGGATAGATGTAGCTTTTTTCTGTGTGAAGGATCTGTGAACAATATTTCCACCCTTTCTCCATATTTGCTCAAAATTTCTTTTTATCTGCTAGGAATTTTTCTTCTCTTTGGCTTTACAGTAGCTACGGAATGTAAACTTACTCAAGAAAACATGCACAAAAACATTTGTGCAAGCTCTCTGCATATAGCATAAAAACACAAGAGGAAGTGTTGTGTATCCTTGATATGAGAGAGGAGCTGACAGAGTATGGATTGTAAATATTGTCCACAACAGAGATACATTTAGATGTAGACCCATGAGCTCTGAAAAATAAGGCATCCCAAATTGACAGGCTTGTAGGTTCTGGGAAAGAGGTAAATGTTATAGGTATGTGGATTTTGAGGAGTAAAAAATTAAATGGACTGGGGGTAATACATTAGAGCAGCCCATTGAACTGTATAAAATCGTTAATTTTCTTGTTGATTGTAAGTGTATGATCCTATATAGGTTTTACCACCAATCACATAAGAATGAATGGCCACTGTCAGAGAGTGTTCACCCAAAATCCAAACCACCTGATAGCTGTCCATACCATCTTCCATGACACATATAATTTTAATTCCTGCTTCGTGGTACATGCTATCAGAATCCTCCCTAACAGAAGCAGTTTCTTGTAACACAGAAGATGGGACCTCTGCTTTAACTTTTCATTCTCTCTATACTCCCTTTTCTTCCACTCCTTCTACCTAACTTGAACCATCGCTAATCAGAGATGATGTTTAACTTGATATTTTTTGTTTTAATGTTGATATTTATTTATGATTATTTTTATTTTTCTTATTTATATTTTTTTCTTGTTGCTTATTTTGTATGTCTGTGATCGGTTTTGATTTTTTTTTTGTCATCCTCAGGTATTAACTTCAAATCGCTATCCCCTCTCCCTGTCCTTTGTTTTAATTTGCCCCCACCATGGACTGAATACCTTGGTCAACAGTCACTATGCAAGGCAGTCTTCTAAGGCACCCATCTCCCTTAATATTCTGCTTGTTTATGAAGGGGCTAAGAGACAAATTTCAATGTCTCTTGTGTTCGTGTTCATTATGTTTTCTCACCGCACAGCCATATATCTTTTTCCCTGCTTAGCACCCATTGTTTTACTAGTACCACATACCTGGTATATAACTGAACATTTGGATAGGAGAATAACCACCGCTTACCAGTTAAAGATGGACAGCATCAAAACATAGTCACACATTGAGTGATGTAATTTTTGGGTAGTTGACTGCGAATCATGCAACAGCCACCTCATTCTTCTGTTGATGAAGGGACATAAACCCAAAAATTGTGTGTTTGTATCTGTCAGCGTTTCGACACCATTCCTGCCTTCGACTGTGGTAAGTGGTGAGTATCCTATCCAAATGTTTAATTTCTCCCAATTTATAGTACCTTTGTTTCCTTACTATCTATGTATACATAACTGCACATATAATTTTATTGCATTATCATACGGAGTAATCTTACAAAACTTATTTGTCTGTAGAGAATATTTGTTTGAGAAGTTTTGATAACTTGACAATAAATTACAGTAATTAAATTATTTCGGTTTTGATTTTATGCTGATATTCTTGTGCTGTCTCTGTTCTCATTTTTTGTTCTCACCCATGCCATTTATTTCAGTTGGAACAACAGTTTGATTATTTTGTCTTCTCTCTATCAGGCAGTTGTTCACAAATTGTTGAGAAATGCGTATATGCCATTGTGTTGGATGAAATTTCAGTTTTTCGTTTGTAAGGAATTTGACATGGGTAAAATTTGTGCATTTTGTGGTCACAGGCAATGTTTTGAAAATTGCTATTTGACCCTTATAATAAACAAAGCCACTATTATCCTCTGCTAGTTGTATGCCTCTGCATTAAATGTGTAATTATATTTTAAAACCTGCCATTATTTGTGAAGTTGGAAGGTCCGGGGCCACCACCTGCTGTCTTCACTCCGGGAGGCAAATGCTTTGTGTGTAGCAAAGCTGCAGGGACAACTGGTTCTCCACTGAATAGTCTGACTAATACAACTAAAGTGGCACTACATCAAAAACTGGGCCGTCTCGTTGGAGCTGAACTTGATCTTATTGTGGATGAAGATGGTGTGCTGTGCCATGGTTGTACACGCCTTCTGAATTATATGGATCGCATTGAGGTGGAGCACACAATGCTTGGCAAATCAATATTGAATTGTATGCGCCGTACATTTGGTTTTGGTTATGTTCAGGGTGATAATCGTATGCCAGAGGCAGTACTAGCCAGCATAGAAGATCATGGGAAAAGTTGTATAAGTAAGTATTAATAATAATCAGCAGTTAAATATAGAACCAATAAAACTTCAATGTTTGTATTTGATTCAATTTATGTGCTTCACGTCAACTGAGAACTTTGTTATATACATTAATGTGCAAAAAAAGTACAGACAAAGGGGTAGGAGGGATGGCATGTTAATTGCATTCAGAAATAAACTATTTAGCAGGAAATGCAGGATGTGTTTGTAGAATCTTTACAACTTCCAGATCAAAATTTTAATCTTACAGTAAAATTTCATCTTGCATCTAATTGGTGTCAAAGTAAGGCTGATCCATTGACGAGGAAACATAACCTTTTCACAGCTAAGATTATCATGTTTGGTCCAGAGTACAATTGTTGAAATGCACTATCATATATATTATTTCTCTACGGTGTTTTTTTTGTCACAAGCCATTATCTCCCTTCATACTTAACCAAAATCAATGACGGTGGTGTCATTTTAAAGCTTATGGTCTCCACTTTGGTCACATCATATTATATTTTTCAGAATTCGACTCTTAAAGGGCAAAAATGTCAATATTTCTAAAATGCTGTTTTTCGAGTTATGAGTTATTTATCTCCCTGGATACCTCTCTGAAATTGTTTAATGAAGCATCATTTTAAAGATTAAGATCTTCGCTTTGTTGACATCATATGTTAAGACAGGAATTTTTCGGAATTCGACCCTTAAAGGGTAAAAGTATCAATATTTCTGCAACGCGTTTTTGTGTCTCGACTCATTTATCTCCCTTAATAATTAAACAAGGTTGATAAACTAGATATCATTTCAAGACTGAGGTCTTGGTAAAGTCTTCGGTTCCATTACACCATATATTAAGGTAGGAATTTTTCAAAATTTTGACCTTTAAAGGGCAAAAAAATATTAATATTTCTACAATGCATTTTTCTGTCATGAGCCATTTATCTCCCTTGATACCTAACCGAAATCGATAAATGGGGTATTGTTTTAAAGATTAATGTATCCACTTTTGTAACATCGTATTTTAAGAAAGAACTTCCTCTAAATTAAATCCTTACGAGACAAAATTTCATCATTTCTAAAGCGTATTTTCTTTACGTCTCTTGTTGCCTAACCGAAATCGATAAATGAGGTATCATTTTAGAGACCAAGATGTTCGCTTTGGTCAAATCGTATTTTATAAAGGAATTTGACCCTTAAAGGGGTAATAGTATCAATATTTCTACAACGTGGCTCTGTGTGTCTGTTTTTGTTTAATTACAAGTCATTTATCTCCTTCGATACCTATCCAAAATTGATATTGTTTTAAAGATTGTGTTCTCTAAATAGGTAAAATTATAAATTAAGAAAGTATTTTCCCAGCTGTTTCGTAATATGTTGTAAGTATTTTGATGCGTACACTAAACAAATAAATATCTGCTCCAAAAGTGCGGTTCTACTTTTCATTACATTACAAGCATTCAACCTCACTATTTATCGTATTTTATTCGTGAAATTTTTGCACGGGTCATCTAGTACTTGTTACAATAAATGTCTTAAGTCATCAATAAAAGGTTGTCAGAAGTCCCCTGCAGGTGCCTGATATGAAAGTGCCAGGTATGGGTTTGGCAAACCTGCAGTATGTGAGCTAGAAACTAGTGAGCACCACAGGTTTCCCACATCAAAAATTCCTTGCATGCTTCAATGTCCACCATAGAGCGTGACAGTGGAACATTGGAGAATGGGGATCTTGGTTTCAACGCCCATCTCACGAGGATGGTACAGACCTCTATAAATACTTATTTAAATAATTTAAAAAAAACAACTCAACCTCAAAGTTTGAAAAGTGGCGAAGAGGTAAATTGGGGTGAGGCCTACCTCTAGCTGGCGTGCAACCTCAGAGGCACATGCACACCCCTTTTGTATTAGCTTGGTGACATGGTGGGGGCAACATGTCACTTGACTTTTATTCTCCATACCCGTGAGACCATAATGAAGTGAAACCAAATTTCCACTACCTGTGGTGAGGGAGGTAGGGGGGGCATTTAAAATTCCCACAGAATAGTGAAGCAATGGAGCTTCCAGAGCCATCCCATTCAGAATGGTGAAAATGTGAGTAATGAGAAGGATTAGCCAGTATATAATTGCTCAAGTTAGACGTTGTTTGGATTAGTGAAATTAAGTGGAAGTATGCAGGCTGTCAGTGGATTTACTGGTGTAGGATTTGTAATGATTAAGAAAGTAGGGAAACAGGTGAGTCGTTACAAACAATTTAGTGACAGGATTATTTTGATGAGGTTAGAAACTAAATCTGCCCCAACCATGTTAGTACAAGTATATATGCCAAAGTCACAGGAAGCTGATGAAGAAACAGAGAAAATAGCACTGATATTGAGAATTAATTCAATATGTGAAGGGGGAGGAAAATCAGTAATCATAGGTAAGTGGGAGGTAGTGAGAGAAGGAGAAGAGATGAATACTGGAGGGCGATTTGACCTAGGTGAAAGAATTGAGTGGGGAAGCAGGTTGCAAGAATTTTGTGAAAGATGTAAACTAGTGACTAATACAATGTTTAAGAATCATGCACAAAGGATATGCACCTGGAAACATCCATGGGATACAGGTAGATAGCAGCTAGATTATACCATGGTCAAACAGAGATTCAGGTATCAAGTTCTAGACTGTAAAGTGTACTCAGGAGCAGACATTGACCCTGACCATGATATGATAGTTATGAAGTGCAGGCTGAAATTCAAGAGAATAAAGAAGCAATACAAGCGGAACAGAATAGCAGTGAATAAATTGAAACAGTCTAACATGAGAGACAAATTTGCAGAAATGGTTGGTGTGGGTCTAAGAAGTAACTCTGAAAGGAGCTCAACTGAGGAGGGATGGAATGCCTTGAAGAGACAAATAATGAAAGCTGCTGAAGAAATATTAGGCTTTGGGGGATAAGCCACCTGAAAACCTTAGATCACAGAAGAAATTTTGGAGCTGATGAATTGGAGTAGAAGGCATAAAAATGCTCAGTATGAAACAGAAAGAGAGCAATACAGACAATTTAGAAAGCAAATAAACAGAAAATTTAAAAAAGCAAAAAAAAAAAAAAAAAAAAAAATTGGCTGCAAGAAAAGTGAGAAGAAGTAGAAAAGAAAATGATCATAGCTAACGTAGATGTTGCATATAGGAGATCAAACAAAAGTTTGGAGAACCAAAGAAAAGATGTATAAACAATAAAGCTGCCAATGGAAAACTTCTTTTAATCTCAGAAGATAGAGCTATCTGATGGAAGGAATACATTGAGAAATTGTATGATAGGGATTACTTGAACAACAGCATAACGGAAAAGGAAGGTAGTGTCCACATTGATGACTTAGGAGATCCTGTTTTGAGGACAGAATTTGATAGAGCTTTGAATGATATGAAATTAAATAAGGCAGTTACATACAATTGATGAGATTCCTGCAGAACTTCTGAAATCCCTAGGAGAAGAAGTAATTCATGGTTATTCAACTTGCTATCAAAAAGTTATAAAACAGGAGAAATTGCAACTGATATTAATAAAAATATCATCTTCACAATTGCAAAGAAAGCACAAGTTGACAAATGTCAGAATTATCACACCATAAGTCTAACCATGCTTTAAAATTACTGGTGAGAATAATATGCAGAAGAATGGAAAAGTATTAGAAAAATACTGAAATCAATTTGCGTTTAGGAAAAACTGTGATACAAGGGAAGAAATTTTGGCTTTAACATTACTACTTGAAGATCAGATCAAGAAAAACATTTGTTGATTAGAAAAAGCTTCTGATAATGTTAGGTGGAACAAAATGTTTAAAATTTAAGAAGTCAGGTGTAAAATATCAAGTGGCTACTGTAATAGTGCAGAATCATGAGAAACTGCATCAGTTTAAAATGGTTTGAGACAAGGTTGTAGACTATCCCCATTCAAATTCAAATTATGTTTAGAGGAAGCAACAAAGGAAATAAAAGAAAAATTTGAATGTGGCATAAATGTTTAAGGAGAAAAAAATCAGTGTGCTACAATTTGCTGATATTATCTTGTTAGCAGAACAGGATGAGGATATTGAGAAGTTACTGACAGGCGTGAACAAAATAATGAATGGATATTTTGGACTAAATATAAGCCAAAACAAGACAAAAGTGATGAAAAGTAGCAGAAATTATAGCCATAATAGTATATTAAATATAAAAATAGGATCATAAGTGATAGTAGTAAATGAATTTTGCTACTTAGGAAGTAAAATCACAACCGATAGCCAAAGCAGGAATAGCTCTAGCAAAAAGGACCTTCATGAAAAAGATAATTCTTTTAATTTCAAATATTAATATTAGAAAAAACTCTTTAAACTCTGTTCGGAGCACAGAACTTTATGATAGCGAAGCATGGACTTTAGGAGTACCAGAAAGAAAGAAAATTGAAGCATGTGAAATGTGGTGTTATAGAAGGATGCTGAAAATTAAGTGGACAGATGAAGTACGAAATGAATGAGGTTTGGGAATGATTGGTGAGAGAAAAAGGTTGTGGAAGAATCTTTCAGAAAGAAGAGACAGGGTGGTCATATTTTGAGACATGCAGGATTGGTTAATTTTTTAATGGAGGGGACAATCGAAGGTAAGAACGGTAGAGGTAGACAAAGAATAGAATGCATGTGCAGATGGTTGAGGATGTGACTTGTAAGGGGTATCTTGAGATGAAGAGGTTGGCACAGGATAGGAAAGGATGGAGGATTGCATCAAACCAGTTGAGAGACTGATGACAAAAAAAAAAAAAAAAAAATGCTTTATAATCATGTCAAGGAAAGAGGGGTCTTTCCCATCCCCTTAAATCTGAGAGGCTCGGGTAGTTCCCTGTAAAATGTAAAGACTAAACAGTAATGAAGGCAAGCTCGATCACCTGTCCTGACCTCATCGATTTACAGTCCAAAGAACTCTTTAAGGAAGATGCATCAGAGAAAGTGGTTGAGGTTCATTAGATCACATGGAGGATACATGGCAGCTTTGAAAAGACTGCCAACTTCATCCTAACATTTGACACTCCTACAATGCCAAAGACCTTGAAAGCATGATATTTAAAACTGAACATTTGCCCGTGTGTACCTGGCCCAATATGCCGATTCAAGTGTCTGCAGTTCAGGCAAATGACCGCAACCTGGAAAGACAGTCCCACCTGTGGCAGATATGGCATAGGGGCACATGATCTGGTGTAGCGGACTGTTTTAAGAGTTTAGGCCCGCTGGGAAAGATTCAAGATGGCCAGGTACTGACTGTGGTTGTGGGCGTTGACGTGGCACTTACTTGGTGACGAGTATTACTGGTCGCTTGTCGCTCGTACTCCGGAATAGGCTCTAGGCTAGTCTATCAATCTGTTTACCTTTAGCTCAGGATATCTGGCTTTAACTCCAAGGAAAGAGATTAAGTGGCATAGACAATTTATTCTTCTCTAGGCAGGCAGATACAACTGTCAAACTGCCACGAGGCAAGGATCCAAACACTTTGCCAATATAAAATAGTCGTAGACTTACTATGGTTTCTAGCTGGCTGGCTAGCAAGGGCACGGCTGGTCATCGATCCAGAACACTCTTCAGCACGGCATAGTGTCAGTTTGTTTACTAAAAACTTGAGGTCGAGCTCAGGTGAACCCGCCCTTATATGTCAACCAGTCACGTTGACTGTCCTCGTTCTGCGGGCAATAACCTGGTGTTTCTTGAAGCTTATACATGTGCCTGGCTTCCAGAACTTTGTTCGCCTACCTTTATTTCGTGCAAGTGTGCTTATGCTGCATCACATTGACAGCTCAGCCCGCACTACACCTCTGCGAGTGCTGCCGCTAATATACCATCATTACTTATATTCTATTATTCCCTAAAATAATATGAATTTATTAAATGTGAAGTGCGTGCTGTCATAAGGTTTTTTACAGCCAAAGGATATTCTCCAGCAGCTATTCATCGTGAGCTTTGTGCCGTGTACAGACCAAGAGTTATGAGTGAAGGAGTTGTCCGTGAATGGGTACATTTATTTAAAAGTGGACGAGAAAACATTCATCATGAAGAGAGGAGTGGTAGACCATCATTGGTGACTGACGAACTCGTTCAGACAGTTGATGCAAACGTTCGTAAAAATCGACGTTTCACAATGTCGGAGTTGTCTACTGTTTTTCCGCAGATTTCTAAGACTCTCTTGTACGAGATAGTGACAGCAAGATTGGGTTACCGTAAGTTCTGTGCACGATGGGTGCCCAAAATTCTTACCGACCACTACAAAACTCAAAGAATGGCCTCTGCATTAGACTTTCTGTCACGTTATGAGGACGAAGGAGAACCATTGTTAAACAGAATCGTGACCAGTGACGAAACCTGGATTAAGTACGTGAACCCTGAGACAAAAGAACAATCAAAGATGTGGGCACATTCAAATTCGCCTACCAAACCAAGAAAAGCCTTGCAAGATTTTTCTGCCAGAAAACTGATGGCAACGGTGTTTTGGGATGCCAAAGGGTGTTGTTGGTTGAATTCATGGAACGTGGGACGACCATTAATCAAGACGTGTACTGTGAAACACTAAAAAACTTACGACAGGCTATACAGAACAAACGCCGTGGTATGCTGACTTCCGGTATCGTTTTTTTGCACGATAACGCCCGTCCTCACTCTGCTCGCAGAACATCGGCCCTTCTTGAGTCCTTTAAGTGGGACGTTATCAACCATCCACCTTACAGCCCAGATCTGGCGCCAAGCGATTATCACCTCTTCATGCATATGAAGAAATGGCTCGGGTCCCAGCGGTTTGATGACGACGAAGAGCTCAAAGATGCGGTCACAGGCTGGCTCCAGGCACAAGCGGGTGATTTTTATGCAGAAGGAATTTCAAAGCTTGTGAAGAGATACGATAAGTGCTTAAATCGCTATGGAGACTATGTAGAAAAATAGTGCAAAGATGTAGTTGTAAGATGTATATATTAAAATATTTTTATTTAACTTGGTGTATTTTTTTAAATCAACCGGAGGTTACTTTCTGAACGGCCCTCGTGTTTTTGATTGCAATTGGATCCAGGGATGCTTTCCCTACTCGTGGAAAGAAGCATTGCTAATCCTGCTTTTAAAACCCAGTAAAGAAAAAATGTCATCAGGTAAGCTATACCAGCATCACATTGACAAGCTGTGTTGGAAAGACACTAGAACAATTAGTAAAGCACCGCCTAGTCTGGTGTCTCAAAGCACAAAATTTACTGAGCCACTTTCAGTGGAGACTTGGAAGGTACTGTTCCACCTTGGACAACCTGATCCTGCTGGAAGTTGTCAGGGACATGTCGAATACTGGGGGATTAGGTATCGACTATGATCACCTGAACCAGTCTGCTGCCAAAATATTCTGAGTCCAAAAGAAAGTTCTGTAACCGTGTTAAAACCTTTTATGCTAACTGATAAATAAGACCACAGTCGCCACTTGTAGTTTTAAACCCACCACAAGAAGGGTAGTAAAGTATAAAATGAAAATCAAGAGTCAAAATCACTAAGTTACATTTTCCAAAATTCTTCAAACAAATAATGTCATTTTACAGTTAGCAAAGCAATCGGATATTATCGTCACCAAAGATTACAAGTTGAGACCAAGAGCATTAAACCGCTTCTCCCCCAGTTGAAACAAAACACAAGTTCGAAATTCACATGTCCATCCAAATTTTCAAAATGTCCGCCACTAACGCTTCCTTTCCTCAGACATGCGCACTACTCGCCGCCATGATGTTCCATCTTGCCCTGACCACTCCGCGCGAAACCCAACCGTGCGTTCACATGCACTTCAACATCTAGACTGATCTATCGGCTTTTTGGTGTCTTTCTCCCGCTTTCTTATATAGGAGTTGCTCGCGTGATGACGTATTTCTACAGTGTACCTCCGCGCTCCTAAACATACCCTACTGTTTGATCTAATAACTTTCTTAATACTAGGTTAATCTCAGCAAGGAAATGGTAAAAAGTGATGTGTGTTACTAGCTGAAGTGTTTAGTGTCTGAATATTATGTTAATTTTGTCTCTCCAAAAACTTGTCGATATGGTTGATTTTCCCAAATCTTACAGCTTTAGTCAAAGTTTTGTTATTTTTAAAATTGGTTGTTCTTATTAACACGAAAGTAAGCTTAAAATGTTATTCTCGATTTTAGATTCTCCCGAAACATCTACTTTGTTTAAGTCAGTTAAGTTATGGTAAAACCGTTAATTCCTAACAATCGGTTGTGGCTACTATTTAGTTTTCATGGAATAACTCTGAAGTTTTATGGATTATCGAGCCGGAAAAATTATTAAAGTGTAGCCTGAATTTAACTGCTTATTTTGAAGTTTATCTTATCTCTGTAGCGATTACCTCTGAGACACAATAAATTATTTAGTGATTTACACGTGGATTTTATGTCGAGTGTTTTTAGGAAAATCATAACATCGGTACTATGGCTTCAAATTGCATGAGATAAATATGTAGGAAGCTAAAAGGATGGATTATTAAAACAAGCTACTCTTTAACCCGGAATCTAAGTAGGCTTTTGAATAATAAAATGCTCAAGTTGGGTGTTCAATTTTTACGTGTTCATATTATGTTTAAAAATACTCAGAAGGTTGGAAATTATCTGATTTAGGTGAATTTACTTCTCTTCATGGCTGCTTTAATTTATTCTTTACTTTATATTGTGTGGCAGTGTTTAAAATCAGTGCTGAAGCATTTTATGTGTGCAGTGTCTGTGACAAATTATTTCGTGGTCGGATTAACATTCAACAGGTTAGTGAAATGTCTTAAAATGTGTTTAGAAAATCAATTATGTGTGTTAGCTGGTATTTACATGTCCTTAGCGCTCTTGAAATGGCTTTAAAGTGCTGGAATTAATTCCGAAAAGTTGACCAAATTGATCGATTTACCGGCGTCTATTTATTCACTGATATTTCATATTCTACCGACTGAAACTATTTAAAACCTATTAAAATTGAAAGATTATTTTATTTACTGCTTGTTTTTCTACTTTTAAAATCCTGAAACTACTTAAAAGACCAAAATTATTTAAGTGAACTGTTTAAGCAAAATGAGTATTAAAAATCCAATATAATTACTTCTTGTGGTTATTAGATGCTTTAAAACTATCAGCAACCTGTTAATTTATCTACTAGGCTGTCTCAGGGATTATTATTGCTGTTTTTGGAGCTTTAAGATGGTCAAGTTTTATTACAATGAATTATTTTCATTTCTGCTTCAGACTGTTATTTTATCATCCAGTTTATTTCTTTAAAAATCCTACTAAACTATATTTATTTCTGAAGTTATGGTTATAGTGAGTCTAGGCCTGTGTAATATAGGTTCTTTATTGTCTTTACTGTACTGAAATCTCCTCGGAAATACTAAAACTGGAATATGCCAAAATTTATGAGTTAGATTTTTCCTTTACTGAAATTACTTATTTATCTCTGAAATAATGTGTCTTAGACATGATAAAAGGTTTATTTATGCATATTATTTGCAATTATTCAACATTTACTTCGTTTAAATCGGTTCAAAATATCTCGCCAACCAATGTTAGTATCTGTTATTAAAAATTTACTCCTATGTGAAATAACCTATTTCCTGCTGAACTATCATGTCTTTATGGCAATTTATAGTTTACTTATGCTGTGTATGTGTTATTTATCCACTTTATTATCCTAGAAATGCTGTTAACTTGATTTTACGTGTGGTATCGTGTACTCCAACTAACCTTAAACTTGACCGGATTCTAACGAAATATGAAAAATAGAACGAGGGATACCTTACAAAGTGGTGATACAGGACACCTTTTTAAGCAGCCAGCACATTGTTGGTGTTTTGTTTTGATATGGATAAAGCCTACAGTACTACTTGGTGATACGATATTTTAATCAATTATATGAATTGTTTTTAAAAGTCAGTTTTATCACAGAATTGCTTCTGGAACAGTCTGTCATTCCTCAATGGCCTGTTTTAAGTATGACCCTTTTTGCTGTCTCTATCAACAGCATGTCATAGTGATAAGGAGTCCTATTCAATAACCTTAATTTATCGATAACTCACTATTTTCTGTTTGTCATCTAGCCTGAGAGTAGCTGAGAGACAATTGCAACTTCCATTACCCAGGCTGAGAGTGAGTGATCAGTACACACCAATTTTCTGCCAAGAAAAACCCTGTTTAGTTTTTACTCTTAGTCGTAGTCTTTTAGGAGAACCCCATCCAATCTTGAGGAATATTGTTTTAAATTTTAATGAATCCGTACATTTTCTGGGCTTCATTTTTTTGTAACAAACTGAGTTGGTTGCCACACATAAAATATCTGAGCCAGAGTCCTAAAGGCTCTTAATGTTTTAAATATCTGTGTGGTGCAATTTTATATAGCCTTTGTATGGTGGTGGTTGGAGTATAGCTGTGTTGTATATGGATCGGCACAGGCCAGCTATCTCCAGATAGTGGGCAGAGTCCACCATGCAGGAATTTGGCTCTCCGTGGGTGTGTATAGCACCAGCCCCATTCCCAGCATTTGTGTCTGGCAAACAGCTGCTTGTCATCTGTCGGCATCTCCTCGTGGTGCAATACTTTATACACATTTCTGCAACACCTGACACAATTATGAAGTTGCCCTTTGAAAGCCTCTACAGTAATCGTAGTAGAGCTACAACAACCTTCAGCTACCGTACAAGGGCAATTTTAGAATAATATCATTGGGGGGCTGACCACATTATCACCAGGATTGGAGTAAATTTCCTTCCTTGCTTTTAAAAAGGTGCAATACAGTTTTAGAGCTGCCAAGGTACAGCAAGCCATTTACTGCTGGCAATGTTTTTAACATAGTTTTTAACTAAATTTGAAACCAGCATCACGAATACAGTCCATTATCTACACATGGATCTAAGCAGGCTAATGTAGTAGGATGCTCTATAGCATTTCCTCGAGTGACTTGTAAAAAGGATAGCAGGTGTCGCCTATACACTGCTGAGTGTTACACTTTATTAAAGCTGCTCCAGCATATGAAAGTAATGCACAACATGAAATACATCATACACTGTGATTCCCTCAATTTCATTCAGGCGTTAGGAAACATGTATCCAGCAGATAGTTTGGTCCAGAAGATGCAGGACGCCCTCCGATCTCTCTAATATTGTGGTAAGGCGGTGCATTTTAGCTGGATACTTGATCATGTGGGAATCAGGTAATGAGGCAGCCGACGAAGCTGCCAAGTTATCCTGTGACAATGTCAGAATCGACTTTGCTCCAGTCCAAAAGTCATATCTTCCCATGGCAGTGAAAAGAAGTGTCTTTGATGTATGGTAGAGGCAGTGGCTAGAAGTCAGCTGGTCAAATAGACTGTTCAGCAGAGCAGGAACTCCTTCCAGTAGGTGAGAAGGGATGAGGTTCTTCTTACTCACCTCCATATAGGGCACTGTCCTTGTAAGTATATTGTTTTACTCCACCGGTGGAACTCTTGGAATGTGATCCGTGTGGCGTACCTTTGAAGGTGTGCCACATTTTAACTGATTGTGCTTTATTTTTGGATTTAACGGCAGACGTTGACTAAGCCAATGATCTGTCTTTTGTTTTAAACAATGACAGTGACAATGTGGCAAAGGTTTTAGAATTTTGTAGTTTGGTTGCTCTTGTCCCAAAAATATTGGGCAGGGATTGGTGTTACAACCACCAATCCAAAAACTGTATTTCTACCTTTTAATGGTTTTTTGTGATGTTTGTTACGTTTGCCAATTTATATATGGATGGCTTGCCCTTTTACAGCCAGTCAGCCTGTTAGTGTGTTGTTTTATTGTAAAGGCCCGTTTGGTCAAGGCCTGCACTTGTGAGCATGTTGTGGTGTTGGAGAAGCTTAACTCAGGACATTAGTTCTGACCTATGCGGTTAACTCCCACAGCTGGCTCCTAACAATCTTCTGCTCCTTCCTTGCTGTATTGCGGCTAACTAGTCTATTAAGAATCAGGATATCTGACACCACATGATTTAGGACATGATCACTTTGTCAAGTGATCATCATTGTACTAGGGATTAGCTAGCTACAGGTTCTTCTGACTACTACATTTGACAAAGCTCTTAACTGCTACACCAGCCATTTATTGTACATACTTGATCTAGCCATACATCTGTTTAGATGCCGTCTGCCAGGCTAATCCCGATAGTACCGATCACTGGAGCAAAAGTTCCTTGCAAATACCAATCATCATAATGTTTTGATGGTGGATCCATTAGTTACATTGAGGAATGGCTAATAGTTAGACTTGATGATGATATTTTTGCTAAATTGGCTATAACGCTAAAACTCGGCTACGGAGAGAGATGTTCTAACTGTTAACTGGACATAGTGACTGCCCTACAGAACCTATGCTTCCAGAAGAGAGAGTGCGTACCATCGGTGGTAGGGGTACGCATGGCGGAGGGTGGCGGCTGGCAGCGATAATCTTGCCACCTTGATCTCTGCCTCCGAAGATGATTTATCGCTGGATTCCATGTCGTGCTAAGGTGGTATTCTGAATCCCTATTCACAATGCTGTCCGCCAGGCGAATCTCCGCGGATTCCTTTATCACACTGTCCCAAAAACCCTTGGCGAAAGATAATATTTTCGTCGCCTCGAAGTCGAAGGTATGCCCTTCTTCAATACTGTGCAAGGTCACGGCTGACTTAGTGACCTGTCCCAATCGTACACATCTTGCATGTTCCAAACAACGCCGGAATACAGACCGTGTGGTCTGCCCGATGTACCGCTGCCCACATTCACAGGGAATCGAGTATATGCCGGGATGCCTCAGGCCCAACCCCTCCTTAATGTTGCGTAATAGGTCCCTTATCTTCTTAGGTGGGCGGAAGAAAGTTTTAATCCCGACTTTGTTTAACTTTCTGGCAGTCTTGGCTGAAACTGCCCCGGCATATGGAAGGTTCACATACTGGTCTGTTTGCTGCTTCTCCGTCCTCTTCTTAACTTTCTTGCGAAAAGCTCTGTTTATTTCTGCCTCACTGTATCCGTTCATACGGAATGTGCGTCGTAAGTGGCCCAGTTCAGCCGGAAGACTGTCCACGTCACAGATGGCTCTGGCACGATGTACCAAGGAAGACAACACCGAATTGCGTTGAGCAGGATGGTGGTAGCTCTGCGCCCCAAGATATAAGTCGGTGTGGGTGGGCTTTCTGTAAACACGATGCCCTAGCGTGCCATCTGGATTCCTCGTAATTAAAATATCCAGGAAAGGCAGGCAACCGTTCCGTTCCAACTCCATCGTAAATGAGTTAGAATCGGACTCCTTTAAACTGAATACAGTTAAACTCTTTTTGTACATAGCTCTATCAATCATTTCATCATAGATCGAAGATTGTGCATCGATGTTTTTAACCTCGTCATTTACGCTTGGTGACCTAATATTGCTTGATTTTAGTTGTTCAATTGTTTTACTCACATCATCCGATCGCTCCGCAATCTGTTTAATACCTGTTTAAGCAATCTCACAGCCATTACAGAAGAATTTCAAGGAACACTTTTTTAGTTCTAAACACCTAACCTCAGATGCAGTTAGTTCACTACAGTCCACATGGATAGGACAGTGGCAACTATCACATTTAAACTACTTTCCAAAATCTTCTTTGCACGAGGAATTACAAATCAAACAGTTTAAAGCCATTATACCAATGTGCGACCCAGCCTTGAAGCACAACACAGTGAATTATTAGCACACACACATGCACTCGCCAAGCTTCAATCAATAAACACTATTTTATTTTTCTTTGAACATAAAATCTTATCATGAATAGTGTGTATAACATTCAGTTCCCATTTACTCAGCGTTAGAAGAATGTCACGACTACTATTCCACCTTAAAACATATTAATTCACGAAGCGTCACTGTGTATCACCATGTGCGGCTGCGACCATTAGTTGTAACTTACGTGATTTCACATGGCAACTGTTGAATACCCCAAGTATGGCTACTTACTCCGTCGAAAATTCACGCTAATGTCTGCCCTTTAGATATTCGTTGTCACATGGTTACATATTTCTGCCCGCTTATACACTTCATTTCACGCCACTATACTTTACACAAAATATTAAGCCACTGAATGTTTTCAAATATATGCTACACTTAATTTTGATCATTACATTACTGTATCAGATCTTTAAATTTACTACTATTTCTAATTTCCAACTTAAACCACACCTTTGAACTTTAATATAGAGTCTGTGAAACACAAAGGAATTTCTGCCCGCATATATTTTCGTGTTATTATATCCAGAGGGATTAAACCACATTTCTTGTACTATTTAATAGGGTTGTAAAGGATCTCATCTTTGCAGATGTGGATTTTCAGTGCTTGACATCCACGGATGTTTTGTGGAAGCGGATGCGGATGTGGAAAAATAAATTTATAATTATTTATATATTAATATTTTATCAAAAATAAATTTAAAATCAAAATAATTTATGCCAGATTCTATCTTCTTTCATAAGTAAAGTCTATTTCCACATAATATTGCCATATTGATTTATTTTTGCCTCGTGTTTTAACAACAAAAAGTGTGGGGTGATTTGACAAGTTTGTGGAGCTCGTGCCTCGACTAATTGAAGTATGAAGCACAAGACCACCCTACCACAGATCTCTGTGTTAGCTTTTTATTTTTTTACACTGTATGCCTCATCGATGTCGAGGTCATTAGAGGAGTGAAAGGATCGAGGCTAGGAATGGGAAGGAATTCGGCCATGGCCTTTTAAAGAAAGCATTCGCCTGGAGTGATTTGAGGAAACCATGGAAAACCCAAATTTGGATGCCCGGACGAGGATTCGAACCTGCGTCCTTCCAAATGCTAGGCCATGTCGTTATTCCACCACGCTCGGTTCTGTGCCCGCCATCTGCCTTCACACTCCTTTAGTGACGTATTCACAGTACAACTTGTAGGACCTATGATGATCCGATTTTCGATGAAGAACTCTTGATGGACACTGAAAGGGGTTACAGGACTACATGTAGAACATGTTGGATCTTGTTGAACTCCCAGGCAACCATAAAGGGCCCTTGCTGTCCAACAAGCTATAGATATTGGCAGGAGCTATTGGAGGAAACATCCTGCGAGTGTGCTGCGAGAAAATATGAGTGGGAAGGATTGTTTGGAACATTTTGTTGGACCCTGTAACGATACAACAGTATCGCTGGTATATCGATATTGGTAACTGAGAGAAGAGCATTGCGTGTAAAGATAGTGGGAGTCTGTTGCTAACTGCTGAACTGTTAGGATGTTTAAGCGCTTGGTTCTGAAGAATGTCGCAAATGTGGTACTTGTGTGTGTGGCAGTGATTACACAAGAGTAAAACTACATAACTGCTTACTGAATATCAATGGTACACCAAAATGTTTGTGTAATGACTGTGACATGATGAGAACTGTGCTTTCTAAGAGTGTAATAAGGTGGATATATGTTGGCCTGAACATTTTCCTAATTACGAACTGCGCAATCTTCAGAATACGGTCAAATTGGGTTATTAATCACTGGTGGTTCACGTTGGTGAGCTGTATCAGTTTTCATGTTATTAAAAGAGAGTAATGTGTTCATATCTACACGTTGTTGTTACTTTGTGTGTGAGCCGGCAACCGAGTAGTTCGGCATAACTTATAGAACTGTAACGGCTACTTGTGTAATTATGTTTTATGGCCCCTGAACAGCGACTACAATTGAAGTTAATATTACGCCAAGGAAAAACTATAAAACAACCCACCGCCAGTCAGCTCAATATGTTTATTTTAACAATCCACATATTTAAATCCTTACAACACCTTCTGTTAGTGTGAATGGATGAGAGCTTCCTGCGGTACTTCTACACGGATGTCCTATAAGTTGGATGGTAAATTGGCTGCTTTACTTGATATGCAAGTTCAAACTTGTAAATTCGTCACTTTGGTAATAACAGCGTTTAGTTCATTGTTACTTTTATTTCAAGATTGTCAGAAAAAAATCAATCACTTTGTTGTTAGCTAAGTGACAATGGACAGGATTTTGTGTAAAGAGAAAAGAAAAATTTATATTGCAATGTAATCAAAACATCCACTATACATCCAAATTAAAAATTGCAGATGTGGGATTTCAAGCAAACTTTCTGCACTTGCAGATGCAGATATCTGTTACATCATTACTATTTGACAACACATGTGACATTTACCACACATTAATCCAGATTTTTGCATGAAGATTCAATTTACTTCTTATTTTTAATACTGATGCACTCTTCTGATTTTATTTAGCTTGTTTATTTCATTTTATACCAGAACTTCAATTCATATCTTGTTCCCCATTAATTTTTTAGAAACAATTTCCATAAAGCCCTGTTATTTTCTTTGAATTGTTACCATACATCAGGTACACATCTATCTTCCGATTCAATTTTACATTGTGCACGTCGGGGGTGCCAACGTGAACAGCTGGGTCTTAACATGTTTTATACTTCCGCTAGTCTACTAATAAATTTAATTGAATGCTATTCACCGGCACTAAGCTTTATATTTTTATGAAATACTAGTCACCCGTTAAACATTTTTCACCATACATATCATAGTGTGTCACATTACATTTCATACACATTTTATAGTATGTTAGCAGTTACATATGTACTTACAAATTAACATGCCACAGTTTAAATATTTTTTTTATTTTAAATCATACCAAATAATTATTTAAATTAAATTAAACCTGAAAATACAGGGTGACAATTATTAAACTATATGAAATGAAACTTCTGAATGGTTTGAGTGATGAAGTTCAAACTTTGTGGTTGACTGCATGGCATGATGGGAAATAGTATGTGCATGCGCACGCAACTTTTTGTTGTTGGCCTTTTGCAAGTAAAAATGTCGTGGTACAGTGTATCTACTATGTGAACAATAACAGTCTGATTGTGGCTCAAAGGCAGTTTGCGACATAGTTCAAGCTGAAGACAATTGGTCCAAGTATGCTAACAATCAAGAATCTGATTCGCAAGTTAGAGAGAACTGGTAGTATCAATCAAAAATTAAGAGAAAATGAAGCCTTAGTAACTAAAGCGGATAAAGGCAACAGTATTGTTATCACCTATCTCAAAGAAATGTAAATAAAACTGAAGTTTTTTGAGGAGAATAGCATTATAGAAGTAACTAATGAACCCACCGTAGATTTACAAAAGGAAATCCGTCAATGTTTAGCAAATTCGGATGACTTATTTAGTAAAGTACAAAAGAAATGGCTAGTAAATATGAACCCAAAACCTCCTGTTCTGAGAAGTCAATTTAAGATACACAAGCAAGGTCACCCGATTCGTCCAATAGTCAATGGGATGGATAGCGCATATCACTCAATAACCAGGCGACTACACCAGAAAATTAAAGATAATTTTGTATTCAAACATAATTTCTCAGTTAAAAATAACATCGATTTGGTTAATAAAATGAAATGTTTAGAATACACACCCAGTACTAGATTAATCTCATTCGACATAATAAATCTTTATACGAATGTACCTACAAATGTAGCAATAAAAATCATCGAAGAAAATATGTTAAAATATAAAAAAATGACGGAATCACAAATTATATAATTGATTAATTTATTACACATTATATTAAAGTACAATTATTTTACCTTTAATGGAAAATTTTATATACAAAACCATGGCCTAAGCCGATATTTTTATCAATGATTTAGAGACTAAATTTTTTAACTCTGATTCACTGGTACTGAAAGAGATACGATTTTATGCTAGATACGTAGATGATTTAATCATAGCATTTGATGAAAATGACAATGATTTAGTAATTTTATTTAACAATTTCAACCGTTTGAAGATCTCTCGGGCGTGCAGCCGGGTCATTTGGTCGTAAATGTACGAATTTTCGATGGCGTACATTTACGACCAAATGACCCGGCTGCACGCCCGAGAGATCTTCAAACATCAGATCCGCCGGGAAAACTTACGATTACACATCAATTTCAACCGTCTTCATGAGAACATCGTATTCGCCAAAGAAATGCAAAATGAAAATGGGGTGCTCAATTTCCTAGACCTTAAGCTTGCAATAAAAGACAACAGTATAAATTTTGATATTTATCGCAAACCGACCTATACAGATAACATCATCCCTGCCAATTCTGCACACCCAACATCGCTCAAATTAGCATATTTCCATTCTGCAATCAATCGAGCTTTAACAATTCCCCTTACTCCCACTAAATTAGGAAAATAAATTAACATTATCAAATCCATTGCTACCAATAATGGATATAATAAACAGATAATAAATACCATCATAGACAAGAAAACCCGTGAACGGAGACATCCAAAATATGATAAAAGACAACAAATTTATTGTGATTCCCTTTCTAGGAAACATATTGTATAGAATTAAACGTCTTTTAGTTAAAAAATACAGTTGCAGGGTAACATTCTCTACTCATAACAGTATAAAGAAAAACATTAGACATGCCATTAAAATTACGAATGACCCCTTTTCCAATTCAGGAGTTTATAAAATTACATGTAAAAATTGCCCTCAGTATTACACAGGACAAACAGGCAGGCAAATAAAAATCAGATATAAAGAACACATACAAAAAAAGAAAAATGGCAACATTCCTAATTCCAAATTTGGCGAACATCTGTTAAAGGCAAACCACTCGGCGAGAGGTTTAGAAAGTACGATAATTCTACACAGAGAAAAGAAAGGACATAAACTAGACCTATTAGAAGAATTAGAAATCTTTAAGCATTTAATGAAAAATGATGGTAATATGCTTAATGACCAGTGGGAATTAGCCAACAAACAATTCATAGAAGCCTTCAAGCCAGTAATTCAACTGAATAACATATTTTAATACATATGCCTATAATGTTCGATTCTCCTAAAAAATTCTATTAGTTAAGTAATTGTTTATATATGAAGTAGATTTTAACCAATTTTTAAATATTATGTTACAATTTTTATTATATCACATTTAAGCACTTCTTTTAAATAATCTTAGTCACGATAACATTTTAGGAATAGTGCAAACTTGTACCTCAGCCCATCATTCCATAATGCAATCTTTACACAGTAAACTAAATTTGCTTTTTAAGTAGCCATAATAATATACCACGTAGCGCCATCTAACAAATTTACGAAGTTCGTTGATTCACATCTAACTGGTCAGTTGGCGGAAGTCGCCCGCCTCGTACAGATGTTGTCTAGTAGACGGAAGGAGGAATCGTGACAATGTGCAACTTTTGCACGAAAGTGACTGAATTGTGATAATGCTTCCTCCTATGTAATTTTTAACGTATGTATAATGTCATATTTTAAAGATAAAAGCTGTATGTATATATTTTATCATAGTTCAATTATAACATGAATTTTTGTTTAGGTGTCATACTTCTGAAGAAGACAAACCTGTATTTGTCGAAACTGCAGTAAAGTTTTAAAGAATAGAAAAACTTTTGAGCAACTGGTGGCGTTTTCGTGGCTTTATGCTAATATAGAACTGGTAGTGTTTGTGATGACAGTGTTGGCAATGTCGGTTGTAAAAAAGTGTAAGAACGCCTGAAAACATCTGGAAGAAACGTGCTGTGTTTCAAACCAGCCCAAGTAAATTGATCAGACAAGCTGCACAACAAGTGGGAATCAACCGAGAGACCCTATGACAAATTGTTGTTGAATACCTGCATCTCTTCCCATACAAAATTCAAACCCATCAGCCACTAAGCCCCATGGCCACGGAACAGCGGTTGTGTTTTGCCAACACTATAGTCGAGAGAATTGACAAACAGGAATTTGATGCAAATATGGTTTGGTTTAGTGATGAAGCCCACTTTCATTTGGATGGGTTCGTCAATGAGCAAAATTGGCGCAATTGGAGAACCGAGAATCCGCATTTCACAATCTAGTAGTCTCTCCGCCCTAAACAGGTGACTGTGTGGTGTGCAGTGTCCAGTCACGGAATAATCTGTCTGATATTCATTGACAGCACAGCGACTACTGATCGATATGTAAATGTTTTGGAAAATGGTTTCATCCCCATTATCCAAAGTGACCCCAATTTCGACATGATATGGTTCATCCAAGATGGAGCTCGACCCTATAGGATCAAGAAAGTGTTTGATGTCATGGGGACTGCATTCTTGCTCTTGGGGTACCCAGAGGCCACTGGAATCAGACTCCCCGGATCTAAATACATGTGACTCAGTTTTGTGGGGTTATATTAAAGACGAAGTGTACAGAAATAACTCCAAAATCATGGCTAAGCTGAAAACTGCCATTCAGGAGGTCGACAGCATCAATGTTCTGACACTTCAACGGGTCATGCAGAATTTTGCTATTCGTCTGCGCCACATCATAGCCAATGATGGCAGCCATATCGAACATGTCATAACAACCTAAATCCGAATATTTGTAGTGATTTTTGCATGTTGAATAAAGTTTGTGTACTTAGTTGTTTTTAAATCATGTACTTTTTGTTTCATATAGTTCAATAATTGTCACCTTGTAGGAGTACAATTATTTCACCATGGAACCATGAAAATTACTGAAGTGAATTTCTGGTGCAATTTACTCAGTCACTCATCGAAACTATTTATTTATTTTCCAAGAATTGCACCTAAACCGAATAATCAATTTTTCTACTAGATCTCTCACCGAAACCTAATGACCCACCAGAGAATTAATGATTTAATTTCATCAAAGAAGATGCACCGTGATTTTTGCACAACCAATAAATATCGATTCCATTCCTCCAAACTAACAATTTAAGACAAAACATTATAGTTTACATCCTGTGCTTAAATTTTGCCTTAACACCACATTCATTATGAAAATCCAACTGAAGCTACGCATGTTATTGATTTTTGATTTTACAATACTGTTAATTCGACATCTTAGCCCAATAGTTTTTGATTTCTTGTAATTACTCCAATTTACACATGCAATTATTTTACTCGAAGCTATTTCATGCCATATAATGTTTATTTTCCAAAACTCGCTGGATTTTGATGCTGGAACCTGTAGACGCTGCATGCTGCTCTAGAACACTGGCGGATACTGCACTCGTCCTGCGTCGTTGCTACCTGACTCTGCTTGGCTTGCGAATTCCAATCCTGCTGGCTGCAGACTGCTAGCTATGTAAATAACAGATTGGACCTCTCTCCTGCCTGTCTGCAGTCATGCCGTTTCTTTTGCCATACTATTTTTCTCTCCCCCTGTTCTTCTTATTTGCCGCTATTTCCCTATGGTAGTCATACCTGAAGTGCTGGCTTTGATTCTTCTTCAACAGAATCGAGACGCCCACGGTTGATCACCAAATGTAACGGTCATTTGGTCAAGGCCTGCACTTGTGAGCATGTTGTGTTGTAGGAGAAGCGTAGCTCAGGAAATTAGTACTGACCTATGTGATTTACTCCCAAAGCTGGTTTTTGACAATCTTCTGCTCCTTCCTTGATGTATTGCGACTAACTAGTCTATTGAATCAGGATATCTGACACCACATGATTGAGGACATGACCCTTTGTTAGTACCAAGTGATCATCAATGCACTGGGGACTGGCTAGCTGCAGGTTCTTCTTATTGCTATGATTGACAAAGCGCTTAACTGCTATACCAGGAATTTATTGTACATTCTTGACTCCGGAGCAATAGTTCCTTGCAAATACCAATCATCACTAAGTATTGGTGGTGGATCTATTAGTTACGTTGAGGGATGGCTAATAGCTAGACTTGGTGATGATATTATTGCTAAATCGGCCATGATGCTAAGACTCTGCTACAGAGAGAGACATTCTAACTGTTAACTTGACATAGTGACTGCCCTACAGAATCTATGCTTCCAGAAGAGATATAGTGCGTACTGTTGCTCATAATTTATCCCGATCACCGAACGTTCTAGATGTTCAATCGATTTGCTAACGGTAGAGTCTTCAAAACGTGACTGACTCACGCAGACTCTTCACATGAATCTGGGACGTTACTTGCAACTAAAAGTACTAATATTTTACCATTAAATAATACCTTTCAAAACCATCCTTTGCATTATCATTCATTTAACCTGGTTGGCTCTTTTACAGACAAATAGTCAATGTATGTAATGTATGTTTTAGATTTTATGGTCTGTTTACAGCCAGTATTTTAATATTTTACTTTATTTTTTTTGTATGTATGGCTGACCTCTTTACAGTTGGTCATGCAAACGATAACTTAGATCGCATTTCCACACTGTCAGATTGGGTTTTGGTGAGGGCGCTAATGACATATATGTCAGTGCATCCTAAAGTGACAACAACAACAATATTGAATCAAATAGAATCTGTTAATAAGACACAAACTTTCAATTTGTTAAATTTCTTTTTTAGATGTTTTAGTATCTTTCTACAGGAGAAACCTTTACTGACCTACATGACACCATGGGAATAAGCATAATAAATAAAGTTGTAAATCTGGTTTTGCAATTATTTGTGGCATCAGCTCAAAGATACTTTGTCAGTATTGAGGGCACATTGGCCTAACCAAAGATCTGTCCCTTATTTAAATAATGATAGTGGCACCATGGCCAAGGTTATTAAATTTTGTGACTTGTCGGTCTTTCCCATAAATTTTGGGCCGATCATCATAGATTTTTAAGATTTATTGGTAGTCTCTTTACATCCCTTTTATTATTTATTGATTTGTTGTAATTTTCCTTTAAATCTGGCTGGCCTTTTTACAGCCACCCAGAAATTGTCCTAAAAATTTTAAGAATTTTTTGGCTGCTGTACAGCCATGTTTTATCATTTCACATTATTGTGTTGTCCATGTGGCAGACCTCTTTACAGTCGATTGTACAAACAGTAAAATTGTCTATTTTTAAGCCATGTTGCTGTACCCGTTTTTTGTTAGGGCTCTAATGATCTTGCTGTCAATGCACCCAAACGCCTGATAACTACAAAAAGTCTGGAGAAGAGAGGCATTTGTCAGCACAGAGAGTAAAAGACTGAAAGTAAAGATACATTTAATTATTTTGTGTTGATCAAGACTGAGTGAGACTGTACCAAGTCCAGATATCCCACGTCACAAACAGGTTGATATATAGGCATACATGAAGAAGGAAATTTCGGTTAAGTAATTCACACACTTTTGGCCCAAAATGAAGCTGTTATTGAAGTAACAGGCATTTATATTGAATAAAAATATCCTTCAAAAATAATGTAACCTAAATAAATTTTTTTTTTTTTTCGTGTAACATAATTGACATAAATGGTTTCAAAAACTGATGTAGTTTTGTACAGATTCTACTTAAACATCCAGTATTATATTTGAACGGCAGTCTGGTCATGCAGGCTAATAGTTGTAATAATATAGGATATTGGTTTAGTTGTTTTATTAATTGGTAGGTAATCACTATACAATCATATGCACTTTAACTGTTTTCTTCTAACGAGCTATTGTCCTGTCGACTGTCGAATATTTCCCTAAAAGTAATAATATGGTATCGGATACAAAATCCGTGTTTCAATATGACTTACTAACAGTTCTCAGTTCAGAACCTACTTGAAATATACAGATATATAATAATATTTCAGTCACCAGAC
Source organism: Vandiemenella viatica (assembly GCA_031002005.1). NCBI lineage: Eukaryota > Metazoa > Arthropoda > Insecta > Orthoptera > Morabidae > Vandiemenella > Vandiemenella viatica. Next base: position 167,480,353 of record JARYHS010013630.1, on the reverse strand, counting down.
TAATAAATACTTCCCTACTGAATGTGAAATGATGTGAAGGTACCCAAAACTTAAAAAAAAGCAGTAGTATGGTCACTCTCCCTACATTATTTGATACTGGTACAGCCACCACTTAAAAAATATGTGAAGGTTTGTCACCAAATATTGCTAGACCTTTGATGAAAGGAAATCTAAAGCTAGTAGCACCTCAAAACTATATTAACAGTGGTTACTTGTATCACTCACTTTGGGCTGCTGAGAGGTTTTCACAGTGTTAACCAAGGGTTGATCGAACCTGTCGACCAAAGACTCCAGATCTTTCTGGATATACTACCCAGCGCTCGTCGTTCGATCTAACCATTCACCTCCACATTTGCTTATAGACTCTTTACTTCTGGCTAATTCCATAACGGAAATTCCCCCTTTACCACAGAGTATTTTGCACTAAGTTAATCTCTTACCAGCTTCACGAGGTTAACTTTAAGTGTGAAATAAAACAGATCCGACCTAAATCATTTTCAAAACAGTTCATTCCAAAATGATTTATCTTAATACACAAAGCCTGTCGGAGTGTTACGATCGTTTTATATTTAAAAATTGTGTTCTTTGGTCTATCACTTTTAAACATATTAGTTATTGATTTACATAATGAGACCATTTATGAAAATATTCCTCACTGCCTATAAATTTTGTAGTGTTCTGCAGTGTATAACTAAATTAAAGACGTGAGCAAAAGTATTTGTCCTTCCCAGCAGACTTCATTTCATTATTTTCATAAAAAGAAAAAAGAAAATTTTAATGCTTAAAGGAGATGAAAACAAAATTTTCCATTTCTTTCTATTTTATGGTATGTGTTTGTTCCAACAAATATCAGTACATAATATATTTTATATTGATTTCTGTTAATACTTCTGTTCTTCTTTGTTCCAACAGTTCCAGCCGATAAATTGGAATTGAACCTTGAACAGAACGGAAAGGTAAGATCAACTTTATTTGATTCATTCTTTTCTGTTGCTGGTATTTAACATTTTAATGTCATTGAAGACAGAAATTAATCTGTGGAAAAGTGTGTTGATATGTGTTTCTGTTTTGTATTATTCTTTTTGGCGTGAAAAACGTGTGTGAATATTGAAGCAGGAGATTAAAGACTATTTGCCACAATGAAGCTGATATTGAAATTGTAATACAAAGGAGTGAGGTTAGCTAGCATATAGATATTAGTGAAATCAAATCATTGCTTCCATGTCCACCTGCTAGCTCCTTTTCAGTTAATCTTTGTGGATTAACTGGCCATAATATTGATGTCTTAGCATGAATATTACTCATTTCCAATCTGATCGTTTAGTAAATCCATTGCCATCTTAATAAGCTTTTAGAAATTGTTCAGCAATCATGCACTTGAATGCATGGAATAGTTACCAATATGCTCATCAAAAAATATATTTCACAAATACAAAACACATTGTAATCACTGATCTGTAGGTGCTTAAATAAGAAAATGGCTGAATTCAATCCTTAAACCTATTTAATTAGAAGATCTGAATATTAAAGAAGGAAGTTAAGTGTGGCTGCAGTGTGTAGTGAGGAAAGAGAATTAAAGAGAAAAAGAAAGAGACCAGTCTAAGAAATCCACAGATTCTGTTTTAAACAACCTGTATAATAATTAAATATTAATTTTATTAGATGGATCATATCGTAGGATTGAAGTTATCTGAGATTCAGTAACAGTTGGGTGACAGAGTTAACTTTTATAGCCAAGAATATTTGAAAATCAAATGGAAGGTGTCCCGGATGATAAAGAGAGAGGATTTTGAGGAAGATTATTTTAGGCATTTTATCTCTTTCTTGTAGCTTATTTTTATGGTGTTATTTTGTATATTCCATTTTTTGTTCCAATACTCGTTGACTATGTTCGCAAACTTATTATTAGACCTCAGATTTTAGCCAAAAACCTATTTTGTTCCTGATCGAAATACATGAAAATAACATCATATATATACGATTTATGGCCTAAATTTGTGATTTTATAGTGGCTAAAAATACCTGAATTGTCGTTAGGACCTATTTTGGCTGTTTTACTTATTTTTCTTACGAATATCAACAAAAGCATTTTAACTGAGAAAAATACAAATATTTTGTTAAGTGTTTATTTCCAACTTGAACTGTAGGTATATAGGGGCATGTCATTCGGTCGCTGTTTGCTATTAGCTGCACAGAGGCCGCAGTAAACTGTGTGTTATAAACCACCAATATGACCGCCTCTACCACCTTACACCCCATAATTTTTTTAAAAAACCCAGATTTTATCCGATTTTGATGAAAATTTGCATACATATACTTTAAAACAAACAGAAAAATACTGCCTACATATGGTTTCCAAAACACACCCCCTTAATTTTTACACAAACCCAGACTTTTTATCCAATTTTGATGGAACTTTGCACATGTATACTTTTTTAAAATATATAAAACTGTAGAAACCACCAATATGACCGCCTCTACCTCCTTACACCCCATAATTTTTTTTAAAAACCCAGATTTTATCCGATTTTTATGGAAATTTGCATACGTTATACTTTAAAACAAACTGAAAAATACTGCCTACATATGGTTTCCAAAAACACAACCCCTTCACACCCCTTAATTTTTACACAAACCCAGACTTTTTTATCCAATTTTGATGGACCTTTGCACATATATACTTTTAAAAAATATAGAAAACTGTAGACTTTAGTTTTAAAAAAAACCAACCCCATGCCCCTTTTACACCCCTTTATTATTGTCAATGTTCTTTATACAAAGCTACAGTTCCTATCCGATTTTGAAGGAACTTTGCATATGTATACTCTAAAACAAACAGAAAAATACTGTTTACTTTCAGTTTGCCAAAGCCCAATCCAACAGTCTCCCCTTTACCCCTCCCGTATTAATTTCCAGTGATCTTTATTATAACCCACAGTATTTATCTGATTTTGATTGAACTTTGCATTTGTATACTTCTAAACAAGGTAGAAAAATGCTGTTTACATTTGGTTTTAAACTACCAACTGCTTTCCACCTTTACCCCAAATTTTTGTTAATATTTCATAATCATACCCACAGTTTTTATACGATATCGGTGGAATGTTGCACACGCAAACTATAAAACAGAGAGAAAAATATGGTCCATATTTAGATCGCAAGAACCAAAACCCTATCACCCTAATCTTATATATACATAAAAATAAATGTGTGTTTCCCTATATTTAACTTTTCAGCCACCACTACCTAGCACATATCACTGGTGTTTGTATGTGGAAGTAGCATGGAATTTCCTGTCGTGCCGAATGCCGATAGCTGTGAGGATGTGGGAGATATGATGGTTAAAAGTGGTCGGTCGATGCAGGGCATTTTCATATTTCGACCAAAGACTTGTGTATCCTTGTACTTCTCTTTCCTTCACTACTACATAGGACAGACCATTGATGTTTGTGTGTGGTAAGCAAGATGGAGCCCACAGCACACACAGCACGAGACTCAATGAAATTGTTGCGACAACATTTCCCCGATCGCCTCATCTCTCTCAGAGGCGATCTCCAATGGCCGGCACGCTCTCCAGATTTGACTCCGTGCGATTTCTTCTTATGGGGTTATTTGAAATCCCTGGTTTATGTCGATCAACCACGGACCATAGCACACCTCAAGAACAACATTCGCGACGCCATTGCCAACATACCGATTGATATGCTGCAAAGAGTGGATAAGAATTTCAAAAATCGACTTCATCAGTGTATGCGCAATGGGGGTCGCCATTTATCCGATGTCATTTTCAAGACCGCATGAAAAAAAAATTTAAAACAATAACTGAAGTACTTTTGTTTTTATTGACCTTTCAAATAAGTAAGTTTCTCTGGCGCACCCTGTAGCATCTAATCTCCCATCATGCACTATGGAGGTTAGATTTCGATAGCTATGGGGGTGTGGGAGATATGGAGGTGGAAAGTAGTCGACCTGCGGCATTTTCATATTTCTATGAAAGACGTATGTGTCATGTTGTATCACTTTTCAGCCAAAACTGTCTAGCGCAGATCACTGCTGTTTGCGTGTGGTAATAGCACAGTCACCCGTCGATAACACCGTTGGCCGAATTTCAGTAAGTGTGGGAGATATGGTGTGGTCAACCAAGGATATTTTCGTATTTCAACCAAAGACATGTGCCTCGGTGTATGTCGATTTGCTGCCACAACTTCATAGCGTAGACCATTGATCTTTGTGTGTGTAGTAGTAGTACCATGTCTCCTTTCATGCCCTATGGTGGTTAGATGTGAGTAGCTAGGGGGGTGTGGGAGACATGGTGGTTGAAATTGGTCGACTTGCGCCACTTTCATATTTCCACCAAAGACGGTATCGTATTTTAATGTGTTATCGTCGTATTTTAATATACATATCCTGTTTAATATACTTCCTGTTGTTATTCTAATAAGTATTCTTCCAAATTCTTGGGTCAAAACTTCAAAGCAAACGTAATCCTTAAACATTTGAGAGACGATAAACTTTCATATAATTCATTGATCTTTATTTCTTTTACACTTTACTAATACGTATCCGAAGATTACAAAGGTCCTCGGCAAGCAGTAACTAAATATCCTCAACCCAAACGTACACACTAAACCTTCTTGTTCACTGGCTGGTTCTTGTTGTTACACTGGCAACCAATTACTTTTATAATTTCTCCATGTTATGCCACAACATATGTGTCATGGTGTATCACTTTTCAGCCAAAACTATCTAGCGCACATCACTGCTGTTTGTGTGAGGTATTAGCACAGAGTAACCAATCGATAACAACGTTGGCCGAATTTCGGTAAGTGTGGGGGAAATGTTGGTTGAAAGTGGCTGATCAAGGATATTTTCGCATTTCAACCAAAGACATATGTCTCGGTATATGTCACTTTGTTGCCACAACTATATAGCGTAGACCATTGGTGTTTGTGTGTGGTAGTAGTATCATGTCTCCTTTCATGCACTATGGTGGTTAGATGTCGGTAGCAATGGGGGTGTGGGAGATATGGTGGTTTAAAGTGGTCAACTTGTGCCACTTTCTAGTTTTCGCCCAACACATATGTGTCATGGTGTATCACTTTTCAGACAAAACTATCTAGTGCAGATCACTGCTGTTTGTGTGTGGTAATAGCACAGAGTAACCAGTCAATAACAACGTTGGCCGAATTTCGGTAAGTGTGGGAGAAATGGTGGTTGAAAGTGGCTGATCAAGGATATTTTTGTATTTTGTTCAAAGATGTGTGTTTCGGTATATGTCAATTTGCTGCCACATCTACATATCGTAGACCATTGGTGTTTGTGTGGTACTAGTACCACATCTCCTTTTGTTCACTATGGTGGTTAGGTGTCGGTAGCTATGGGGATGTGAGAGATATGGTGGTTGAAATTGTTAGACTTGTACCACTTTCATATTTCTATGAAAGACGTATGTGTCATGGTGTATCACTTTTCGACAAAAACTATCTACCGCAGATCACTGTTGTTTGTGTGTGGTAGTAGCACAGAGCCACCCATCGATAACAACGTTGGCCGAATTTCGGTAAGTTGGGAATGTGTAAGATATGGTGGTTGAAAGTGGTTGATGAATGATATTTTTGTATTTCGAGACGTGTGTCCATATATTTTAGTTTGCTGCCTGAACTGCACAGCGCAGATGACTGGCGTTTGTGTTTGGTAATAGCATCGAGTCTCCCATCGTGCACTATGGTGGTTAGATGTCAATCCATTTTCTTAACAAACACAAACGGAGTCGTGGGCACCAGCTAGTTAAGAATAATTTACACTTGAAACTATTCAGTTTTTTTGAATATCTCGAAACGGCTGCGAAAATTAGACAAAGTAGATATCAACATTATCAAAGTATACATTATTTCCTGTTAAGCATCACTGTACCGATTACGATCGGACAATTAATGAACAAGAAATTCGAAATTTGGTTTTTAGAAATTTTAATTTTTTGTTACAACACACAAATATACGGTTTTTATTTGATGTCGAAGTAAGTTTTCACACATATGCTTTAAAATAAGTGAAAATGATTTTTATATTTAGTTTACAAAACTGCACACGCTCTCCCGTTTCATCCCTCTTAAGTCTGATTTACAGGTGCAACTTTTCTGTGTTTAGCATACATCTCCAAAACAAACGCAGGTGTTTTCATATATATATGTTTCATGTGGCGGGCTCGGATGTGACCACATCTTTCCCCCTGCCATATGTCTCGCCTCCTACATGAGTAAGACTTAATTCGAAATATTGTGTAATTCTTTTGTTTTTGTGTTTTTACGTGTCTCGCCCTCCTGCCTTCATCTGTGGTAAGTGACGGGTAACTGTTTATTTTCCCTATCCTATCTTATTTTTATATATATATATATATATATATATATATTATAGAATTACCAAAAACATTGCATATCCAATATTGCAATAAACTTGAAATTGAATGAAACAGTAATTAAAATGTATACATAAATATCTTATTTTTACTAAATACAAGCTTTCAAATGTGTTCATCTAATTTATATGTGTACTCAAGTCTAGCAATAGTGTAGCATTGCCAGGTCAGCTAGTCGTATATATAAAACTCAATGAGAATTTGTTTGTCCTCTATGCGCTCCTAAACCGTACGTCCGATTACTGTGATACTTTGGTGAGTTCTCAAGTGCGTGTCAGAGATGGTACTTAGGAAATAAAATTAAAAAAAAAACACTCCGTCTTCCCCATAACTTAAAAAACCCAAGAGATTTTTTTCCGATTTCTATGGAAATTTGCACATGTATACTGTAATATAAACAGAATAATACTGACTACCTATAGTTTCCAAAAACGCATCCCTTCTCCCCCTTCCCACCCCTTAATTTTTACACAAACTCACACTTTTTATCCGATTAGGATTGAACTTTTCACACGTGTACCTTTAAAAAAAATATAGAAAAATACTATAGACATTAGTTTAACAAAAACCCAATCTCTCTCCCCTTTTCCACCCCACCACCACCTTAATTTTTACACAAACCCATACTTTTTATACGATATCGATGGAACATTGCACACGCAAACTATAAAACGGACAGAAAAATATGGTTGATATTTAGTTTGCAAGAACCAAAACACTCTTCTCCTTTACCTTCCCACTTATTTTTTGTCAATGTTCTGTATACATACCCACAGTTATTATCTGATATTGGTGGAACTTCACACACGTATACTTTAAAACAAGGAAAAAAAAGCTGTTTACATTTGGTTCCTAAATACAAACCCCCCATCCCCCTTATTCCGTCATCTCTTAATTTCCTAAGTTCCTTACACTAATTTTATTCAATGTGGGTAGAACTTTGCAATTGTATAAATTAAAACAAAGAGAAAACTGCTGTCTATCTTTGGTTTACAAAACCCACCCACTATCCCTTTCACTCTAATTAAGAAAAAATTACACTATAAACCATTCAGATTTTTGGAAATATCTCAAACGCTGGGGAAATCAGACAAAGTAGATAGCAACATTATTAAAGTACACATTACTTCCTGTTAATCAGCATTGGACAGAATACGATTGGAAAATTGCTGACCAAGATATTCGAACTTGAATTTTAATAATTATTTTTAAGTTTTTATGACAACACACAAACCAACAGTTTTTATTTGCTGTTGAAGGAAGTTTGCACACATATGCATTAAAATAAGTGAAAATGATGTTTATATTTAGTTTACAAAACTGCACCCACTCTCCCGTTTCACCCCTCTTAAGACTGATTTACACCTGCAACCTTTCTCTGTTTAGCGTATATCTCCATTTTTTGTATATATGCTGATTGTAATCACCAAAAACATTGTTTATTCAAGACCATTGCAATAAAGTTGAAATTTAATGGAGCAGTAATTAAAATTTATACATAAATATCTAATTTTTACTAAATATAAGCTTTCAAATGCATTCATTTAATCTACTCACATCTAACAATAGCGAAGCATTGCTGTGTCAGCTATAGTGGCAGTCACGAAATTAGTCCTGTGAAGGTCACGGAGTATCCGAACAGTGTTGCAAATCAGCAAAAAAATCAACTTTCAGTAATGAGTGCGAAAAAATTTCTAAAACATAATACTTAACATCCGGGACAAGGTGATGTGCTTTATAATTCCAAATATTTGTGTGACTGTTTTTTAAAAAAAATAGTAATGTGTTTCCATGAAAATTAGAAATCAAAATACTTTTTCACTTCAACCGACAGAAAAAGCAATAAAAATCATAAGTAATAACTCAAAAAAAATTATGCGCCTTCCTGAAAGTTAACAGACTCATACCGAAAACATTCTATTCATTAAATAGGGAAGCATGTGAATAAAAAAAATAAAATGTTACACGAAGCGCTTAGTTGTTTCGGCTGTGTAATGTAAAATGTTGTCGCTGACTAACTTACGTTTTATTTGTTTACGTAAAAACTTCCAGCGAGAAAGTTTCTAAGAAAATACTGAAATTAATTCTGGTAGCAGGCAAAGCCTCTTCAGACAACCCCTTTTGGATTGTTTCACAGTTTATATTTGCGCGAATGATTGCGCGCAGCGCATGCCGCAGTGCCGGCTGGTCGGTCGGTTCGTTTACGACTGAGAAACATATTTCCTGTCCTCCACAGAAAAGATATTTTCAGCTTCTGTAAGAATTATTATTGTCATTGTACACAATGGCCCATACATGACAAATTACGCGAGAAATCTTCAAAAGCAAAGACAAAACGAAAATTAATTTATAAAATGTAAGATCCGATTATTCATAGAAATGACTGCCACAAATACCTCCATGTCAGTGTTTGTAATTTAGCGAAGTATTTTTTTTTTTTTATTTTTGCGTATTAGTTATTGGTAATATTCCTTAAAAATACTTTAAAATATCTGCTACAATGATTTTAATTAGGTTTCCAATGCCCAGGCGGCCTGCAGGTTCGCGAATATTAATTCTGTCTGTTAATACACTAATTGCATGATTATGTTCCTGAACATCACCACCATTAACATTACTCGAATAGGCCTTAAACTAAGGAAATAAAGCGACCGCGTGTAAAGATACGCATGGACGACCGGCAAAAGCTAATGTGGCAATGTCGCCGGCCCAACCAAGGGACAGAGGGTTGGTGCGGGCAGGGGAGGCAGTGGAGACTACGTGACCTTGGCAGGCCTAATTTCATGACGCCGACTATAGTATATAATAAAATTCCATACGCAGTTAATATAATATCTGACAACCGTATATTCCAAATTTATTTTTCTATCAATAGGAAATACATAGTAAATGAACATTACTAGTTTTATTGATTTTGTTAAATAATACCAATCAGCTAAAATCAATTAAGTTCAGTAATGTTCTGCTGAACTACGTTTCTCGATGTTATGTCGTAAATTAAATCCTTTTTAATGATGATATTTCATAAACATAACCACAATTTTGATAGCCTAATTTGACATTTTTTAAATCCTATTTTGCTTTGGAAAGAGCCTATTTTAGGCACTAAAATAAGATTTTTAGAGCCTAAAAATCTGAGATATACTTATCATCTATATTATTTCTGTAAGATGAATTTTGGTCACAAGCTATTGTCTCCCTTATACATAAGCGAAATCGATAAATAAGGTATCATTTTAAAGCTTAATGTATTTGCTTTCATGATATCATATTTTAAGAAGGTAATTGTTTCAAATTCGACACTTAAAGGGGTAAATGTCAATATTTCTAAAATTCTGTTGTGTTTTTTTTTTTTATCATGAGTCATTTATCTCCCTGGATACCTAACTGAAATCGTTAAATGAAGTATCATTTTAAACATTAAGATCTCCACTTGGTGACATCATACATTAAGACAAGAATTTTTCGGAATTCGACCTTTAAAGGGCAAACGTATCGAAATTCCTGCAACACGTTTTTGTGTCACGAGGCATTTATCTTTCTTGATATCCAACAGATCTAGATAAATGAGGTATCATTTTAATGATTAAGGTCTCTGCCTTGATATTTTAATAGAGGGATTTTTTGGAATTCGACCAATAAAGGGCAAAATTATCATTATTTCCATAACATATAACGAGCTATTTATCTCCCTTCATATATATCCGAAATCGAGAAATGACGTGGTATTTTAGAGAGTAGGGTCTCTGGTTTGATTAAACCATATTTTCAGAAAGGAATTTTTCTGAATTCAACTCTTAAAGAGCAAAAAGTTTTTTTTAAAATCATATGTCATTTATCTTCCTTGATATCTAGCCAAAAAATATAAATGAGTTATCATATCCTAAGACAGAAATTTTTTGGTATTCGACTCTAAGGTATCATTATTTGCATAACATGTTTTTTTGTTACAGGCCATTTATCGCTATTGACAGCTAAACTAAATTGATAAATGGGGTATTACTTAAAAGATTAGTCTCCAATGAGACAACTTTATAAATTAAGAACGAAAATTTTCTGAATTTGACCCTTAAAGGGCAAAAGTAATAACTGTGAATGTTGCGTGTATGTGACAGTTCAGAGTCAAGCTGCTAGATAGCAGTAACATATATCACATATCTTTGGCGTCTTCTTTGTTACATACCTATTACACTAAGCAAATAAACAATTGAAACATTTTCATACTATTACCATCCCTCAATTTTACTACTCATTGAATTTGCAAAATTTTCACATGGGTCATATAGTATTTATTACTTCTGTATGATGTTTTTGTTACAAGACGTTATCTCCCTTCATACTTAACCGAAATCTGTCAATGAGGTATCATTTTAAATTTTATGGTCTCCACCTTGGTAACATCATATCTTAAGAAAGGAATTTTTTGGATTTCTACCCTCAAGGGCAAAAATATAATTTTTTCTAAACCGTGTGATTATCCCACGTACTATTTATCTCCCTTGATACCTAAACAAAATCAGTAAATGAGGTATCATTTTAAAGATTAAGTTCTTTGGTTTGGTCACATCATATTTTATAAATGGCACAAGTGTCATTGTTTCTATAATGTGTTTTTTGTCACGAGCCATTAATATCTATTGATACTTAATCAAAAACAAGAAATGAGGTACAATTTAAAAAATTAAAGTCTCGGGGTCGGTCACATATTTTAAGAAAGAACTTTTTCAAATTTGACCCTTGTAGGGTAAAAATATCATAATTTCCAAAAACTTTTTTTGCCTCGCTTAATGCCTAACCAAAATCAATATATGAAGTATCATTTTAAAGACCAAGCTGTCCACTTTGGTCACACCCTATTTTATGAATGGATTTTTTTTGGAATTCGACCCTTAAAGGGCAAAAGTGTCAATATTATTTCTACAACGTGATTTCTTTATTATGAGCCATCTTCTTCGATACCTAACTGAAATCGATAAATGGCGCATCGTTTTATAGATTAAGGTCTCCAGTTAGGTAAAATCATAAATGAAAAAGGAAATTTTTCAGAAAATTTTGACCAACAGTAATAACTATGAAGTTTGCGCATATGAGACCGATCAGAACCAAGTCCCTAGATAGCAGGAGCACATATCACAGAGATGCCAATATACTGTATTTTACATAATAAGTAGCTTTTAACATATTTTTTCTGTTAAGGAAACACTTCTGTTTTATAATCCAATTCCAAAGAAAACAGTTTTAAAAAAAAAAATACTGATTACTTAAAATCAATAAATAAAAAGTGAATAAATATGGAAAAATGTAGCTGTGATTCTACAGTAATAAAGCTTTAAAAGAAAATACTAGATGTGTATTTGAATTTCAGGCATATTCCCTATTAAAGTTTCATATTTTTCTTTTTAGTGTAAAGTACCCTATGAAGTACACTATTATCCTACTTTTTAAAACTGGTTGGCCATTTAAAGTTCACTTTGGAAATTGTGAAAACTGAAATTAATTTTTCTTTCAAACATCAGAAAGAGTGTTACTATGTGGCCTGAGATCCTGGGCAAAGAAACTCTATGGCAGTTTTTCAAAATTAATATAAATACTTTTCCTCTTCACATTCAATATGGACTGGGGATTAAGAACTATCAAAATCAGTTCAGCAGTTTTTTAGTGTTTCTTGAACCAATATACAAATGTTATGAGTGTTCTATCTATTATTACTGGCTTAGATGACAATTACTAACTAATGTTATAATTCTAGAGTTGCCTTGCTACTGATATTTGTGGTTATTTAATATATAATTTATAAATATGGTATCTCGCTGAGAACAAAGACGTGGTCATCACTCAAAAACAGTTACTTGAGTTCCTGAAGTTATGTAATCGTAAGTATTGTGTAACCTCCAAACATTTAAAATTCATCCAATTGAAGTCGAGCAAATCCCATTAATTAATTTGCTCGAAACTCTGTAGATCTTATGACGACATGGCCCTAAATATGTCGTCTTTTGATCCACGCACACAGAGTAGAGGTCACCTTTTTTTAAAAAATATTTAAAGATATTTAATAGTAATAAAATAGCTCATCAAATTGTCGCTAATTCTACAGAAGTTACAACTCCAAGTCGTTAGCGTATATTCTCAGCTGTTTTTAATAAAAATCAATCCAAAGCTCGCAGACAAAACAAAACACAATTATAGTAGGCTACATAACTTCTCGAACTACTAATATATTCATATAATTCTACTGCGACACTCAGTTTAAAACCTGCAGCTTTTTACACACACCTTCCTTCTTCTTTTTCTTTTAGAATCTCTCACACCAGACCAAAGATTTTCTATCTCATTCTTTTCAAAGATATACTACCCACTGACAATGTTTGTTAATCTGTGGATTCCTCAAGCTTAGGAATTATATCATGTACATCATTACAATCAATATTTAAATGATAATTAATTACACTTAACAAAATAATATTTAAATGATAAATAACTACATAATTGGGGTGGTAGCATATGTTATAATTGGTAGTACACAAATCACACCAAATGTTGTGCTATTATATGGTTTATTAATGCAAAATGCAGCTCTACTTAACAGCTCATTGATCTTTATGTATGAAATAGACTTTAAAGAAATCCCACTCTGGCTGATATCTTGACAGTCAAAGTAAGTATATATTATTTCCAGAAAGTTTTTTTTTTCTACTGACAATTTATATCCCTAGATACTTCACTGAAATTGATAAATGAGGTATCGTTCTAAAGACTAAGGTCTCTACTTTGATCACATCAAATTTTAAGAAACGAATTTTTCAGAATTTTACCCTTGAAGGCCAGAAGTATTAATATTTCTACAACACACTAGCCTCAAAGCCTATCAAATAGATGGCTCTGAGTGTTCTGACAGTTCATTTCTCTGCAGTTTCCTAAATAAATTGAATTGTTGTTATGTAATGCTCATAACCTTATTTTGTAATTTGTACATATTTCAGTTGTAGTTTACACAGCGATTCAGATGGAACTTCTACTGAATGAATGATGTCAGAATTAGGGAACGAATTAAAAATAAATTAGGAATCCTAAAACCTTATGCTATAGCATAAGGTTTATGTTTGGTACTATCTGCATTTTTACATAGCCACTAATTCTACTAATATTGCTGTTCAGAATTCGTAGATGCTATTACCCATATAAAAATACATAAATTGTATTGCGATATAAATTTGACCTAATCGAAAAATTTACATATGTCTGATATAGGGACAGCAGTAATAAAAGCAACTAATACTTAATATTATAATTTAAATGCAGTATGAACCTTTATTTAATTCCTTCCAGTATATTTTAACAGTGACTTAAAATATCAACATGCCTGTCAAAAATGACATGTTGAATGCAGTATTTTAGCAATTTATTTCTTTGCTGACAGTTGTCATCAAATAATGTTCATTGTCTTGAAAATGATATAATGTAGATATTGTTAGCTTACTTTAACAACAGTATCGCTGTCCAGAGTGTATAAGAAAAATCTATTTTAATTAAGAGAAAGCAACCAGTAATTTATATATCGAATACAATGGAATACATACTTTTCTTTCAGTTTTCTGATGATTCATTTATTCAGGAATGCATAGCTAAATAGAACTGTCATTAAATAACCTTGAACATCTCCAATTGATTTTTGTTGTGCAGCAGAGGTGAAAAGCGTGACTTCGTAGTCCGACATCATAGTGTGACATAATGCGTGACACAATTACAACATGACCAAAACTTGCATTTTATAAGTAAAGATTTTTTTGTCACATCCCTTGATACCTAATCAAATTCGAGAAATGAGGTATCATTAGTCTCCACTTTAGCCACATGATATTTATTATAAGAAAGGATTTTTTTGGAATCCGCCCTTGAAAGAGCAAAAAAAAAAACAACATGAAAGTCACACATGTGGAACAGTGTGGAGTTAAGCCATTAGATACCAGTAGCACATATCACAGCGGTATTAATAAACTGTTTCACTGGCATTGACAAGGAGTGAGTGCGTTATGAAGCAATGCTAATTAATATTAAACAATAATTGAATCATCTAATTCCCATTTTATTTTGTTACATGCAAATAATCAAATTTAGTCTCATTACAATTCCCACTAGACAGCCGCACCACATATCACAGAGATTTCAATAAACTGTGTCTTTTGTAAACTAAGTAGCATTTCAGATATTTTTTCTGTTGTGGAAATTTTTCCATAACAGCGCAGCTTAAGTGACCGGTATAGCAATCCAGACTTACAAATGCTATCCATCTGTTTGGTACCATTCAGTTAGTATTAAAATTTAACAACAAAAAAGTTTTTTATCCCATAAAAGTATCCTGTGTTCTTCATAATAAAACAAAGCATTCCATTGTCAAATTTCAGCAATATGGGTTTAGACGTTTAATTGTCAAATCGTAAAACACAAACAGAAAGACAGAGTTACTTTCGCATTTATAATACTGTATTATTAGTGTATCAGTGGTTCTCAACAGGGACAGCACCACCCACCAGTGGGCATTGTAGAGGGTGGGGTGGGGGGGGGGGGGGGGGCTTCAGGGCGTGTCAACGTCGGGGGGCATTGAAGAGATCATGAGGGGCGTTTCTGGTCCAAGGCAAATTTAGGGGGCGTTGTGAACCAACCACAGCCCCCCTGCTTACCAGTTACATTCATCTTTAAGGATTGCATCATAGAAGTTTTCAGTTGCATTCTCACAATTCATTTGTAGCCAAAAGAGGATTTAGTGTAATCAGCAATTTATTAGCTAAGAAAAGAAACAGATTGTCAATGTTGGAAAGCAGAATTTTAAAATTGCTGATGACCAATAAGGAAACAAATATTGCAAAATATTTGTTGCCTTAACTCAGTCGCCTAATTAATATTTTTCAATATATCTATTTGTTAATCAAACTGGAAACAATATCCCAATATTGTTAATATATTTTATAGAGTAATTTGTTGTTTTTCTGTATACTAGATTACCCGTGCGAAAATTTCGCGAATACAATGATTAGTAAGGTTGGTGGTTTGTAAGAGGATGAAAGAAGAGCCACTTGATTTGTTTCAATTGTTTGTTTATTTAGTATGTAATAAAAGTCAACGCGAGTGAAGCAGTTATTAATATCTATGTGATATGTGCTACTGCTATATAGGGGCTTGGCTCTGAATTGTCTCACACTCACGACTTCCACGGTATTTTGCCCCCTAAAAGGATCAAATTCCGAAATATCATTCTGAATTTCTAATGTTGCCTGAGTAGAGACTTTTAAATGATATCTCGTCTATTGATGTCAGTGGAGATAAATAGCTCATAACAAAAACAAAAAACACACGCTGTGGAAATAATTATACCTTTGCCCTTGAAGGGTCGAATTCTGAAAAATTTCTGTAGCAGCACATCCTAAAAATGAAGCCTGTGCGTGACTTCATCACGTGTAGTCCATTTGGCAATACCGCGCGAAAGTTCGTACTGCCGAAAACGACGTAAAAAAATTGAATTTCGCTTCTTGATAATACTTAAAACTATTTGCTCTTTGAAATTACAATTCTTTTGTCTGTAACTTATTTAGAGTATCTTTAAGTAAGTTTTAAGCAAAATGCTGTTGTAATGTAGGGCTGATGAGGTGATTCTCCACAGTTCATGCATCCTTTCCTAGAAAACCTTATCCTCCCACACGTTCAAGATATACATGATGTTGCAAGAATGATTATGGACAGGCTTACTTTCTGAATTTCCTCGATTCTGCTTTAATTCTTAAGCTATCTTCATTTCAGCCAGGCTCTAATTGCAGGTTTTCTGTAAAGATTTCACTGTTCCAGCTATAATATATTGGCAGGCAAATTGTTTTCCATTTCTGAAATTGAGGAAAAATTTGTTTCGATTAATTTTTTCCAGGAACTTAAAGTCCGTAAACGACACTATACGGTACCAGAAGCTGCTATGAACATTATAAAGGCAGTTTCAGAGATATTTCTCACACTGAACTAAAATGAAAAGCGAACAATGTAATTTGCACAAGAATCCCTGAAAATATATACCTTGAAATATGTACTCAACATTTTAGAGTATATAATGCAGCAGCTACCTACAATAGAGGCACTTTTATTATTATATGTGAAGTTCTGAAGTCAGGAATAGCAACTGGAAAATAAATGACAATGGGTGAAAGAGAAGCCAGACAAACCATGAAGGGACTAAAAGGATACTTTAAGAGGAAGTGTCCAGTGACTCGAGGGGGGGGGGGGGATGCTTACAGAACAGGATTGCGCTAAACATATATCAAAACCTTGAGACCCAGTTTCCGTATATCTGCGTTTACCCCCCCCCCCCTCCGCCCTCTTTGTGAGGAAATGTTCTCACAAGAAATGAAAACTGATATTTGCATAATGTCAAACTATAATTTGTACCATTGTCATTCCTTTATATTGCATTATTTTAAACTGTAAATCTGCAAGCTGTTATAAAAGAACCTGTGTAAAATTCCTTTCATTAATAAATAACTGCAATAAAAATTCAAGTTCTTAAAATATCTGTCACACAAAGTAGGCTAATATACCTGTAAAATTAAACTAAAAAGAGCCTAAGGTGCTAATAGTTTAGGAGGAAATGTTCCCTTATTTAGAGACTCTTTATTAATATTATCATATAAACCAAAGCAATATGAAAGCTTACATGTTGGAAAGGTATGAAGATAGAAATACAGTACAATTGCCAATGAATGGTTTATTTTATAATCTGTACCAGTTACACACAGGAAATATCTTGAAATAGAATACGATTCACCAGTATACATTCAACAAATATGCAGCACAAAAGAATAAATGTAAAATTCCAGTTACATAAATAAAGATGCCTTAACAGCCCATGATAGTACAAAATTAAGTACAAAAAGTTTGCAATTTTCACTGGGTATTCTTTGAAATTTTGTTTACATTTACTTTATTACAATAGTTATTCAAAAATGTGTTCACAGCAACCCAAACAATACATTTGGTTATTGTCTGTGATTGCAACGACCCCATCAAATTAAATAGTCATTTTCACTTAGAGTTGCAAGTGATATTGCACATGCCGTAGCTCGTTGATTTCTGCAGGAAAGAAAAACTCTTTCATGTTCTGAAAGAAGTTTGCTTACAACAATGTAAGTATAGACAATAATGTCAAAAACAATGTCTGATGTGTATTTTAGGCCAACACAGTCAAGTCGTCGCATAAAAATAAAATATTCATTTTTTGGCAGCTCTTCCTCAATCACCATTTTGCAAACGCAAATCTCACATTTCAGTTTCGTAATTACTGCATGGGCACAGTAGCCTACAATGAAAGTTAAAGAAGACACAATCTCTTTTAATTCAAGACTGTCATCTTCGTTTACACTAACTTCTATGTCTAATGAGTCTGCTTCCTCCGCCTAAGAAAACTTAAAAAAAAATGTAAGGGTTCCACTGAGATACAGCCATAAGAGGATGAACTTAAAACCAGAGGCATTACACTTTGGATGTGAAGCTTCTTTTCTGCTTCATAAACCTGCGTCACAGAAACATTATATTGTGACCCTGCCAGCTGTCAGTACTTGCGAAACCGATGCTCAAGCACATCTGTTTGAAGCTTGTCCATCAATAAGTATTTCATACCTAATTCTTCAAACCAATAACGAGCAATTTCTATTACAGCATTTGTTGTATGCCGAATGGCAAGAAATGTGTCTTTTGTGTGAAACCCAGTTGAAAGACATTTAGCTTTCGATACATCAAGCCAATCTATAAAATCATATAGAAATTGCATAGAAACACTTTCAGCCATTAATGCCGCCATAGATGGATTCTGCTTGTGTTTCCCTTTAAACACTGATTTGACATACGTGACCTCAAATCATTTTGTTAGTATTCTAATGTACTCAGCTGTTGCTGATCCATGCCGCAAATCAAATTTACCACTAGCTGCCTCAATCTTCATTTTTCTGATTCAGCCACACATTTCTTATGCACTTCAGCATGTGAACTGGATCAATTAAAAAGAAAAGTGGGTGATCAGGGTTAGTTGGGTGTTTAACAGCAATATTAATTTCCTAATCCACATAAAACATTGACATTGTTTTACTACTAATTTTATTGTTGTAAGTTCCAATACAAAAAACCCTATATCCAATAAGTTCAAGGCCATTTATTATGGATAACAGCGCATCATGTAACAACTGAGCAGAAATGGTTTTCTCTGGTAGGATGTGAAGAACATCTCAGTAATCAGACCTTACACTGTTCAGCATAAATACAAATGCTGAATTTGCAGCATTTTCTGAATTATATGACACGCCCGAAGCATTGCTACTTCTGTATTCGAAATAGGAGTTTAGATGAATTTCATCTAATTTCAAAACTACATTAACATCATTGGTGTTCAAATACTGAAATTTCTGTTTTTCATAAGATTGGAAATTACTTCCTCAAAGCTTTTCATGTGATGGATTTACATTAAATCTGCTGCAGATTCCACGTATAGTACTAGGATGTGGCATTCTGATTAAAGAACTGCTACGTACAAAGTATAAGCATGAAAGGAAATCGAAAAAAAATAAACAACAAACTATATGGGGTAAACTGTTTGGCCTTCGCTGATGACATACCAGTCCTCTCTGGAAGTATAGAAGCCACACTCGAGCAAATCAACCTTCTGAGTGAAATAGCAGAAAAAGTTAACCTCAGATCTCTTTTGAGAAGACTAAATTCATGACCAATAATAAGGATTCACCCACAATACTAAACACAGAGTATGGAAAAATTAACAAGGTCAATAAATTTAAATATCTAGGAGAAGTAATTCAGATTAATGGGCTTGATAAGGAAGCAAACATATAAGAACAAGAAAATTAGAACTAGCCACAGGTGGGCACAGTTAATCCAAACGTTAACTTCGTTAATCATTATTCTGCTACTTAAAAAGTTAACTTCGATAATCGTTAAAGCGTTAAATGTTTATAAATTAAACACAAGTTAAAGTTATCCATAAAAAGTTAACTAGTCAAAAGTTGTACTGATGTATTAGTATTATAGTACGGTAGGTATAACTGCTCTCTATCTCAAGGTGTTATGTACCATGATGCAAGTGTGGATTTATTTATAAAAATTAACAAATTGTGGTTACGCTATCGCCACAACAACGAAGTGGTATTCCTGTCTGTTTTTATCTTTGTTGAGACTGTGATCAACATAACACTTGCAAATTGTCTTACGAGAGACAATTAAGGTACTCGTGACTTTATATATATATATAAAAAGAGAGTAGTAAAAAAAAAAACATGAATGCAGAATGAAAAGCAACAATATTATAGAAAACAAGTTGGACTGGGACACCTGAATATGTGAAAACTGCGACCAGTGAAATTTGCGGCCAACCTAAAATCTACGACCAATGCCTGTTACGGTTACCTTTGTGCCACGGCCTACCTGTGACCTAAAGGCCCCTTTAGACGACCCGGCCTGGTTTCACTAAATCGTGGCCTGCATGTTTTTATGTGAACAAATAGAACGGAAGTTAGTCAGCGACATCCTTTTACATTACACGGCCAAAACTTTAAAAAAAAAAGACACACAAATATTTGGAATTAAAATTGCACATCACCTTTTTCGTAACTTATGTATTATTTCTTTGAATTTTTTCGCACTGGTTACTGAAAGTTGAGTTTTTTGCTGATCTGCAACACTGTTTGCAGACTCCAGTGCGATACTAACTATCGATCAAGCGGCCGGTCATCCACTGAGAATTTCGTCCGAGTAATGCCCGATTTGACGGCCGAACAGTTTGTCCGATTAACCTCTTCCGACACACACTGCCGATCCGTCACTGTTGCTTCAACACCAACTGAACGCGATGTTTTTACTAAACGTATAATAACGACATACATTTTGTAATAATAAATACACCTCATTACAGATAATAATGTTGATTTGTCAATAAGATAAGTTATGACGCTTTTTAGTTTATTTACGTTTGCAGAATTCACAATATGAAATAGTTACGCCGCCGCCAAGATTTTAGCAGGCGGCGCCCACTACTACACCGAACATACGAGCAGCGCTGCCAGTACAGCCAATTTATATTATACCGCTGTCTCTTTAAAATTATACAGAATGAAATCCAATTATACAAAGGGGTCATCCATTGATTACATACGTGAGTGAAAGTGCTGGGAGCAAAAAAAGTCCACGAAAAGTAAACAATGTATACATTAATAAATTTTGAATAACAAAAAGGAAATAGGAAGGGTTGCCAACTCAATGAAACAAAGGGCAAACACTTTCAAAAAGGTGCTGGAATGTTCTTTACTTTTAAGTGCTCATTTTTGTATCAGATTATACCAGGTAATCTGTTAGACAAACAGGATACAAGAGGTAACCAAATTATACAAGTTTTGTATCCAATTATACAATCTGGCAGCCCTGCATACGAGTGGTGGTGTGGCGCACAGTTCAAACAAACGAAAAGACGTCAACAACCTATGTAACGGACTAAAGGTAACGGAAGTCCAATTTAACAGAAGTTAAGAAGACCGTTAATGATTTTTTTAGGTTAACTTAAAAGTTAAATTTTCGCAATTTTTTTAACTTTGTTAATTAACGATTAACAGATTAACTGTTTTGTGCCCAGCTGTGGAACTAGCATACCAACTGACTAAAGATACACACAATAAGAAGAATCTTTCAAGGAAAACTAAAATCAAACACTACAACACAGTGATCAAACCAGAAGGTCTGTACACCTCAGAATGTTTGTTCTCTATGAAAACTGGAGAAATAGAAGAGATAGAGAAAAGTGAAATGAAAATCTTGAGAAAAATTTGGGAACCATTAAAAATTTAAAATGGTGCATTTAGACACTGGAGGAATAAAGATCTATACAAAGAAGAAGAAATTGAAAGGATGTCAGACACGATCAGAAAGGGGAGAATCAGTTTTTTGGTCACATAATGAAAATGGATAACAACAGTCTTACAAAAAGAATTTTCAACCATATTTACAAGAGTAGGAAGGCCAACCAGTGGATCCAAGGAGTAAAGAAAGATATGATTGAGATTGGAATAACAGAAGATTTAATACAAGATAGAGCAACTTTTAGGAGACTGATCCAAAATTTCAAGGGTTTCCAAGAGAAGGAGAACAGGAAATGTATAAACATATGGACGAAAGAAATGAGGAGAAACTATTGGAAATCAAGAAAAAAAGGATGGAAAAGAATGCACGGGATTACTTCTTATGGTCCTTAGATGGCTGATATCGAAGAGAATAAAATATCATGAATATGGAACTAAACCTAGTATTAAATCTCTTGACATTTATGAGACCAACTTGCTGAGATATAAATTCTATCACCTCCTTTTCACATTCCTCTACTTTACCTTGCAACACAACTTTTTTTACCATCTGTACAATATTATTTGTACAGAATTCTGAGCACCCACTATCTACATCTGAAAACTGTTGCAATATACTTACAGTGTTATGTATATTACTTATCTTTTGAGGAAAAGATAACCTTCCTAATATTTTTAGTTCCAAATTTCCCCTAAACAGCGAAACATTTAAATTTTTATCTACAACACCAGAATGTGTAATTAATGGTGCTGAGTTTCTTGTGATATTCAAAAAATACACAAATTCACTGTTCACTTCAATTACATTCCAATTACAGAAAAATTCCACTTCATTGGTGTGTAACAATAACTCGTTTAAAGAACAGAAGCTGAAAGTATTTTCATAGTGTTTTTGAGAATATAAGCTACCCTGTAATGTTGCTGCTAGTTGTTCATTTTCAAACCTCGGCTTCTTGTTCTCTGGTCCTTCTCTCCTCATCTCCTTTGGAGAGGTATGCAGGACAGTTTGAGAGTATCAGTGACTTCAATCGTGGTTTTTTTTTGGGGGGGGGGGCACTTAATACTTGGCCAGTGTTTTCTTCCCTAACTCTTGTTTTCCAAATGATGTCATCTTTTTGGAAATGGGACGCTCACAACTGCAGAATTTAAAAAGGGTACTCATACTTCATGACAGAGTTATCAAAGTACTGCAAAGTTAGGCATAAATGATCATGAAGTTTAACATATTTCTGGGTGTGTCCACATACACAAAGCACTCTTAGAAAACAAAAACCACCTGAATGACGACATGACCATGGCACATCCAACATTGTCCAGATTAACAGAACAAATAATTGAATAATAAATGCACATATTCCTAGAGAATAAATACAGAATTTTGTTAGAGAAACAAAATATTTAAATAAACATTCGAATGGAATAAAAATATCAAAAATCAAATCCTATCTTCAATACCATCTACAGCACCCCTAACATACCCCTATCCACCAGACCATAGCAATAAACATGTTCCACTCTCATCTTCCCCCCCTCCCCCCCCCCCCACACACACACACAGTTAAAGTTATTATACCATATGATGCAAATTTATATATAAACAAACAGGAAAGCAATAGACACTCCAAACTACAACATTATTTCATTTGCAAGTGTATCAAGTGCAGATATGTGGCTACACACAGGGGTAATACAGCAGTGCAAGGAAAAATGTTGAATGTTGCGAAAATTTGAAGACTTACTGTCAAAGGGAATAATATAGTTAAATAAATTCACATGAACTCGTGCGACAACACTAACCTTCACTATGAATGAACTTCTTGTAATCTATCACAGCAAAAACATTGATGTAGAACGTAAGCTGCTATTTTCGTAAACATTCAAAATTGTTAAATAGAACAATAAATTTTACAGCTGGACAGTTAAAGATACTTTAAATAAAAAGTGGAACTCGTTAAAAAAAAAAAAAAAAAATATGATTTTTATTTCTAGCGTGCATATCAGACATTACACCACAGAAACATCCATACAAGCTTTGTGTGCGAACTTAACCTCTTAAGAACATAAACAAAACAAAAACTTACCCTTGAACTTGAAGAAGGAACAAAGCAATCCCTGTGTGTATTTGATATCCATTTCTTCTTCAATGCTTCATCATCCGGAAATTTAAATACACTAACTTTTGGTCCACCTGCGTAATTTCCTCTACAATTCGGCACACAGCAGCAAATCAGCATATTAGGAGGCCACAAGAAAATCACTGGTAGATAGAACACAAATATATCATGGAAACTCAAAGTATACAACAAATCATGCAGTAACTACACTCACAAACAATATAATAAGTAGCGTTCCATACAAGCGCTTACAAACCAAACTTATTCAAGTAATGGTGTACATTCGACGTCATGACACTGACATCACGAGCTTGCGCACAGGCTTTCGTTTTTTAGGTGGTGCTGGCTGTAGGCCATAAAAGGTTAGGAACCTATGGTTTAGATCACACACAAACTGACTGCAAGAGAAAAATACCTGAGCAGCCGATATAGCATAAAAAAATTACACTCTTGGGTTTCGACAGATTGTTAGGCCTCCTACATCACAGTGTTTCAATTTGAAACACATTCTCCCTCTGTTGTGGCTGCACTTACAGTTTATCGTGGAATCCATACAATGGAACATCCAAACATGGCTGAATAAAAAAAAAACTAAAAAAAAATTCCTGCTCCCAATGAGATATGAACCCAGGATGTGAGGCAAAACTTTTGAAAGCAAGCACCTTAACTACTGAGCAGAAAGCCTGATCGCTCGCAGGGCATTTCAGACACCTACACATGCAATGCGCTGGACCGAGCTTGGTGGGTGAGCGGTAACGCTCTGCCCTCACATTCGGGTTCAAATTCCTGTCCAGGCATCCAGATTTTGGTTTTCAATGGTTTCTCCAAATCACTCCAGATGAATGCCGGGATACATCCTTCAGAAGGCCATGGCCAAATCCCTTGCCCCTAGTCTTTCCCACCCGTAATGACCTCACCGTCAAGGAGGTGAAAAACATAAGCAAATAAATAAAAGCAATGCATCTGTCTATCACAGTTCACTTAGTTTTCACGATTCCATTACTAAATGTATTATTTTTACAGAATTAAGTATCCTATGTCCTTCCTAATATCTAATAGTATCTCCTTGTCAATTTAATCAAAATTGGATAGGCTGTTTAGCCCCGAAAATGTAACAGACAGAGTTAATTTTGAATTTATAATATTATTAAATATATATGTATATAAAGTAGGAATGAAACAAAACATACTTGCGTTAAAGCTTTTATTATTTCAATTCTTATACACTTTCTTTCCTTGATTATTTTTGTCACTACATATATTTTTGGTAATTCTGCTAATAGAACATTATCATATGCCTTCTCAAGGTCATGAATATTATATATGTATTTGGATTCATTGCAGCTCTTACATTGAGTTTTTGTCTTCGATTTGGGTTGATCAAAACAGGATCTGCTAGCATGAAATCTACTGTCTTCTTGGACATATTCCTTCTCTTTTTCCCCCACACTGTAAACACTTCCTCATCAGAACTATTAAAAAAAATCGATCTAGAACTACCACAATTTTACAAGATTATTTAACAGAGCTGGTTTAAAAATTATGGGTCAGTGACGATGGAATAATGGGAAATAATGTGTTGATCCAAGTGGGCATATGTTGAAAATAGAAGTGATTGCAAAAGTTAAAGATTATTTAATGGTTAAACTAACTTCATTCCTAATAGTGAGGATGAATCATTTTTATTATTGTGGAGTAAGTAATGTTTGCAAAGAATGTACTGTGTAAAATATTTATTCTGATATGTTTCAGGAGCAGGTTGCAACTGGAATTCATGTAACCAAGAGAAAATCATTGACATCTGTAACAAATAATGAAAAGAGATTGAAGGCAATGGTACCAGATTCCTTTACTGAACGAAGGCTGAGTGATGATGGTAGAAAATTATATGAATGTCAGATTTGTAAATTCAGAAGTAAATATCAATCTGTTTTTATTTTCCATCTACGACAGCATCTTCAAACTGTCTACAGGTGTGATTTCTGTAACATACATCTACCAAAGGGTTTGAAGGTCATTGACAATAAAAATGTAGAAGTAAGTAATGGGGCATCTATGAGGGATAAGACTGTGGCTGTCATAAATATGGAAGCAGAACCAAAGGACTATGTAGAGACCATGATAGAAGAGCTTCATACAACAGGCATTGTTACAACGATGAAACCATCTGCTCTTGATAATTCAGTATTAGTACCACGAGTTATGAGTGATATACAAAATTTAAATGAGCCCATCATTTCAGATGAAGTAGAAAATACAAATATTGACAAATGTGAGGAGAAAGCAGTTGATGACGCTACCTTGAATATTCTTTTAACGTTTCCCAATGAGAAAGTACAAGAAAGTGTATCTGTGCCCCAAGATGTATCTGATGGTGACCATAGCTTTACCCATGATGATGTATCAAGAGAATTGCGTGATATTTTTGGAAATTTCAATGATTCGCTTGAACAAAGTGTTGTATCAATTAAACCCAATGTAGCTAATTTGGATAGTGATGTTAAAGAATTGTCCAGTGTTTCAAAATTTGCCACCAGTGACATAAACTCTGTCAATATTTCTAATAGAAAGAACTTTAATCACAAAGAAAAAGATATTGGGACTAACGAAAATAATATAAATGAAGAAACTGTCATTACAAATAGTTCTCCCAATTCTGGAGGCAGTTACGAACTACAGGCACAAAACAACCAGAACAATGAAGATGCTGAGAAATACCGTAAGCAGTTAGCTTTGCTTGATGAGATGGGCTTGATTATGTTACCAAAAAGAAATAATCATTCAGAAGTGGGAAAAAATGAAGTTGCTGTTAGCACAGATTGTATGTCAGTTGCACAAAATACAAATTGGACAGCACTTGGTCCTCATGAACGTGATGATCAGACCACAGATCAGTTATCAAATAATGGTGTCAGTGATGCTAGTCTTTTGAAGCAACAGACAAGTTGGCTGACATCATTAGAAGAAAAGAAAGTATCAGTAACAGATTCCTCAGATGAGCGACATACGGATGGTGGTGAATGGTTGAAATCGGGAATTCAGATAGATGGTGAAGAACCTCAATGGCTACCTCCACAAAATGTGGAACCTGGAGGATTAACAGAAACTGAAGGGAACTGGTTACTGGAGAGTCATATAGCTGATCCTATGGGCACTGAAATAAAAGAATCTGAGAGTGGAGAGCAGAGTACATCTGAAAATAATGGCAATTGGAACCAAATTGACAACAGTGGCAAAGTTATTCACAATATGTTAGAAAGTGGTGTTGATATAAGAAACAGCAACAGTTCGTTAGGGGGTATTGATAAAAGTAACACTGTGCCCAGCATTAAGGTAGATGGAGATAATTTTACGGAGTCTGTTTCTGTACCACAGACGACCGATGACAAACTTAAAAATGTATCATTAGGTAGTGATATTACTGAAGAGGAACAAAGTAAATGTAATAGTGGTATATCTTCATGGAGAACACTTGCTTCTGAAACGGCTGATCAGGAACAGCTTTGTCTGCAAGAGCTTAAATACAGTGTAGATAAGGTGAAACATGCTGTTGATACTAGTAAAGATAAGTACAGTGTTAGTGATAGTATGATGGTAGTTGAAGAACATCTTAAAACTGTTAGCAGTCTGTCTCAAAGCCTGGAAGAAATAGGGAGTAGGGATGAGAGAGGCTTATGTGCTTTGAGGGTGGTTGAAAGTTGTAATCCAAATGAAATTGACAGAAAAAAAAAAATGAGACTGGTGAGTGTGGCTTATCAGATAGTGCTATTCATGAGTTAGTGGTGGAAAATAGTGAAAGATCAGGTGATAAGCAAATATACAAAGAAGAAAATAGTGAAAATGTTGACTCACAGTTAAAAATTTCAGAACTGAATGTTACTGAACAGGGTGATAGACATAATTCAGATTTACATCAGCACAAAGATGTTTTGGATGACAAAGACTCTATGAGGTAACACTAAATGAAAGCTTTTGCATTATTATTATGTACAGAAAATATATATTTTGGCATAAAGTCAGTTATTATATATAATTTTCATTATGTAGGTTTTTCGTGTAAATACAGATATCTCATAAAAAATATATCAGTTTATTGAGAATTTGTTGGTTATTTCCTTCCAATAAACCAATTTTGATAACAATAGGATCGCAAGGAAATGTCAAAGATGCACCAACAATACAGAAAAATATTTGACTGCTTTTGGTTTGTATATTGTTACTCTCTTTAGTAGTACATGGTTTCCTGTTTTGCCTTCATATTACAAATTTCAAATAAATATTTGCACTATGAAATTTTTTTTAATTTAATATTTCAGAATATGGTATCTTAAGAGAATTTCAAGTATATATATATTTTTTAATTCTTCTTTTTTTTTTGTGAACGTACATTCTGTTTTATCAGTGGTGTATAATTTCATTTTTAATTTAATTTAATTGCAAAGGAACACAGGTTCTGATGGCAATTTCCCTACACCAGCATTTTCCCCCTATACTGCAGTTCACCTACATTTGCCCTCTGAAAATTTTATCTTTAAATTCTTTCAACGTTTTCAGTAAATTATTCATCATTTCTCTTGGTAACGCATTCCAATCCCTGACACCCTTACCTAAAAAAGAGAATCTTCCCACACCCTTGTGCCTGAAATCAAGTGCCAGCTTGAGGTCATGGTCATATTTTCCCTTCCATGTACTATTTTTCATACCTACTCCAATATCTTTCCATGCCTCATCACTAAGCCCCGGATTCTTAGATTCGAACCTGTTTTGTTCCCAACCTAATATTCTCGAAATTTTAATTTTCTTTTTCGTCTTTTGTATAAACTAATAATATTCATAAATTTAATAGGACCTAAAAGTACCTAATTTTTATGTTATGTCCTAAAATGACCTAATTTGGTTTTTAGAACCTAAAAGGACCTATTTCAATGTACTGATCCAGTCCGACTGTAATTTTGTTACTTAAATAAAACAAATGACTTACCGGATTAGTTCAGTGGTACGGGCCGTGGGCGAGTAATTTGGACTCGGGAGACGCCCTGGATTCGAATCCCACCATCGGCTCTTCTGGAATGGTATTCCGGAGTTTTCCTTTCCACCTCCAGGCAAATGCTGGCAAAGGCAGTGCCTTATTGATAGGTTACGACTGCTTCATTTCACCCCTTCGTTCTCAAAAATTTCGTTTCCTTCTACATCGATCCAAGTTAATGTTTTCCTGGGCGATCCGGCAAGTCACCATCCCCAGCTATATAAGACACTGCAAATTTAAGAGGTATAGAAATGATTTCTCGCTGAGTCCGAGAGTGAAGCCGAACTTGTAGAGTAAATGGACTACTTTAACGTGTAAAACAAATGGATTTATTTTAAAATTTGAATAACTATTCACCACAATATTAAATGATGTGTTTTAAGCTCATTGTTGACGGTAAAATTGAGAAAAGCTGTAACAATGCAGTGCGGCAACTTCACATTATTACAAAGGCTTACAATCAGTTGAAACAAACCGACAAAGCAAGTTTTAAACATAGCGTGTTAAACTTTAACAATTTCAGGGGCGCAAACGCTTTCTCAGGAATTAACTGTTGTATACCATCATCGTTCAGTGGTAACACGGAAATTAAAACATTGTGTTGGCTTAGATATTTTTAGTTCTTTCATTAAAAGCAATCGTGCCTAAACAGAAATCCTCAAGATGTAGTCTCCTGCGAGAATGGATTGGAAGGGATAAGAACTTTTCTACAGATGGAAAAATTATATATTGCCAAGCATGTGTAAAACCAGTAAGTTTATTTTGTTTTATATATGTATATCTTTTATGATTTAAAAAAATATATATATTTGATTTGTTTTCATTCCTAAAGTAACAAAGTTGTAGAGTCTATACTGCAGAATGAAATTTTATAATATTAATTGGGTATTATCCGGGGTGTTATATTCAGGTAGACTATTTTTATTTTGGCTTTTGTATAGGTGCCTGCAGAAAAACGATCCCACGTACTGCAGCATCAGAATTCAGCAACTCATTTGGCAAATGTTACCAGAAGAAATGCTTCCAAACAGAAGCAGAGTTTCATTACAAGTTCAAAGTTGGGTACAGAAGATTCGTTTAACCTGCGTCTATGTGAAGCTCTCACTGCCGCTAATATACCAGTTGCAACCCTCCAGAACGCAGTCCTAAAAACATTTTTGGAAGAATTTTGTAACAGAAAAATACCAGATGAATCCACTTTAAGAAAGAATTACTTGCCTCAGCTGTATGAGAAAACAATTGAAGAAATAGGGTTTGACATTGCTGACCACTTCATCTGGTTAAGTGTAGATGAGACGACAGATGCCTGCGGCAGATACATAGCCAGCGTTGTTGTGGGCAAGCTCGCATGTGAGGAACCGAGTATACCCCATGTCATTATGTGCAGAGAACTTCCAATGACAAACCACTCTACTGTGGCAATTACTGTAAGGGATGCGTTAAAGGTGTTGTGGCCAGATCCAGAACACGAGAATAAGTTGCGGTTGTTGGTGACAGACAGTGCAGCTTATATGATAAAAGCAGGGGAGTGTTTGAAGGCATTCCATCCCCGAATGGCTCATGTCACCTGCCTAGCTCATGGGCTCCACCGGGTAGCTGAAAAAATTCGGGAACAACACCCTGTAGTTAACGAGATAATTTCTTCAGTGAAGAAAATATTCCTGAAAGCACCAAGTCGAGTAGTTACTTTCTGGGAAAAGCTTCCATCAATACCCCTCCCTCCCGAGCCAGTAGTAACACGATGGGGGACCTGGCTCTCAGCCGCAATATATTATGCAGAAAAACTATGAGAGCATCACGGAGGTCATCGATGCACTAGATGAAAGTGAAGCTATTGCAATAGTAAATGCAAAGAAAGCGTTGCACTCAGTACCAGCTGTACAGGAGTTGACATATATAAAGGCAAATTTTTACAACCTAGAAAATTCAATCAAGAAGTTGGAAAGAGGCACTCTACCGTTGATGGAAGCGCTTCAAATCATCCAAGAAGTGAGGGCCAAAGTGGCTCCTGGACCAGTTGGGATGTCTGTAGCTAAGAAGCTGGAGGCCTGTTTTAGCCCGCAGTCCCAGATTTCAAGAGGATGGAACAAATAGGCCGTGTTC
The DNA here is from genome assembly GCA_031002005.1 of Vandiemenella viatica. NCBI lineage: Eukaryota > Metazoa > Arthropoda > Insecta > Orthoptera > Morabidae > Vandiemenella > Vandiemenella viatica. The sequence continues at coordinate 167,449,807 of JARYHS010013630.1, read as the reverse complement.
TCTCTGGACTAAAGGAACCAGAAAGTACTGCCTTGGAATCCTAAGAAATCGCTGATATGAAGTTCGCACCTCTTACCTCATGTAACGTGGAGCGTAGTTTTTCTGCATTCAAGAGAATTTTAACGGAAGAGAAGAAGAGGGTTTACTCCTGAAAATCTGTCAAAATATTTCATTGTTCAGTGTCATATTAGAAGTTTTAAATGAGTGTTTGACAATCCACAATAAAGACAAAATGTTTTGAACATAATAGTGGTTTATGTCGCATGTTTTAATGTGAAGGAGCAATGTCATGTTAGAAGTTTTAAGGAGTACTTGACAATAAAGTCACAATGTTTTTTAACACTATGACAATATATATTACGTGTTTTAAATTTTATTTCCCTTAAAAATGTGTAAATTCCTAATCAGAATTTTAAAAACCTATAAAAGCCTAAAACATGACTTGAATAAACCTAAAACTTGATTTTTAGATCCTAAAAATCCGGGGCTTACTCATCACCAATATACACCCTGTACACTCCCATGACGCTCCTCATCCTCCTTCTGTCTTGCAATGAATCCCATTTCAGCTCCTTTATCGTATCCGTCAGTGATTGCAATCTGCGATAATTTCCAGAAACAAATCTAGCAGCCCTTTTTTGCACCCTCTCCAATTCCTATATTTGATACGCAAAATTAGGGTCCCATACTGCACTATCATATTCCAGCAATGTCTGACCAAAGTGTTACAACCCAAATCCTTGACTTCTCTCGTACATCCCCTAATCACTTTCCCCACAAGTGCAGAATGTTTAAACCTTTCCTACCACCTGTCCAATGTGTCCTGCCCAGTTAAACTTGTTATCAAATGTAATGCCAAGATATTTTCATTTCAAGTCTTCAGCAAATAATTCTTTCCCCACCTGATATTCATATTAACCTTTGTTTTTTATTTGTGTATCTAATAAGCTGACTCTTCTTTGCATTTATCTTCATCCCATGTTTACCAACCCAACTAGATATCCTGTCCAGATCAACCCTGCAACTGTTTACAATCCTCTATCGTTTTGATTCTTTTATACAGCATTATGTCATCTGCAAACAATCTAATCTCAAGAGTAACAATCAACACAGTTATTCATTAGAATAATGAATAGCATTGGTCCAAATACACTACCCTGCAGCACTCCCATTTTTACTTCCACTGCTTTTGACACTACATTTCATACCCTACTTTCTGTTTTCTACCGTTTTAAAAATTCTTGTACCCAGCAAATCACTTTCTCATCCACTCCAATGGTTTTTTACCTTATTTATTACCATTTTATGGCTCACTATGTCAAACACCTTTGCTAAACTAGCAATTTGGTCTCCATTTCATCTGAAATATCTTGCATATATCCCACCAATTGAGATATGCATGAATATCCTTGCCTGAACCCATGTTGCCTGCTTGAAAACCAATTATGATCCTCACATATATTTCTGATGTGGTTGCATATCAATCTTTCCATTAATTTACCCACCACTGATGTCAAACTGATTGGCCTGTAATTCTCAACTCTATTTCTCACCCCACCTTTATGTACCGGTACTACTATTGCATGTTTCCATTTCTGTGGTAAGCAGCAAGTATCCAGACTCAATTTACATAACATTTCAAGATAAGGTACAATGTCACATCCGGCTATCTTTAAGATATCTGTAGTAATATTATCTACACCAGCCCCTTTATGTTTTTTCAGCTTTCTTATTTCCTTCACGATTTCCTCAGGATGAATTTCAAATGTTTTACTATCTTCATTTCTAATTGTGTTGTTAAGCTCGTTTCCCGAATTAGACCCTTCCGTTTTTGATGCAGTTACTTAAAATCTCTGCCTTTTTCAAAACGTCAGTAACTTCTTCTCCATCCTTATCTATAGGTGTGTCTACACTCTTCCTTCCCCTCAGTTTCCTGATATAGCCATAGAAATTTCTAGATGCATCAGTCAGTGGTCCTCCTGCACTGACAATACTCTTCATAAACCCATCTTTAGCCACTTTCTTTGCTGTTATTAAGTCCTTGTTTAGTTGCTTTAAATATTCCCTACTACCCTGCTGTCTCTTAACTCTGTTGTGTTCTCTTGTTACCAACCTCTTTAACCTCCTCACTTCCCTATTATAGTACATAGGTCTCTACTTCCCTTATTTTCTACTGTCATTCTTCCACTGCGCCAAAAAGCTAACACACTGATTCTTTTCTTTTTTATTACCCCAGAAATCTACCCCAAGTAACTCATGGTCTTTATCTATGAATGCCAGTGAGCTGTGGTAGTTTTTGCTAACTAGTATGAAAACTCCTCCACTAGTTGCTCCTCTAACTCTACGGTACACTCTGTAACCATCAGGAAAAACCTCGCTGTCTAGTACTTCTTCTTTTAACCAACTCTCTACCCCAAGTATTACTTGTGGTTCATGTATCTCTATTAAGTTTGCAAATTCGATTACTTTGTTTATTATACTTCTACAGTTTACCATTAATACCCTTACTACTGGCTCTACATTTTCAGAATTTATCTCCTCTTTCCCAGTTTTACCCCAGTCAGTTATTGTTTCAGCCACTTCATCAATTTCTTTAACATCTGTGACTTTTCCCATCGTGAATCTGCAATCAGTATCACATTGATAATCTATTTTTGTCCCTTCACCAGCAGCCCTTAACCTTAAAAAGGCACAGTCCTAACCACATCATCACTGGAAATGGGATCCCTCACTGCTTTCGCTAACAACTCAGAAAGTACTCCCTTCCCCCTTCTATGTAGGTGTAGGCCATGCCTAGTGAACAGGCCCGTAACTACCGCCGGGGCACTGCCCCGGGGCCTCAGAGCCCGAGGGGCCCCAAACTGATGGTTAAAAAATTATTGTACTTTAATATCTAATCTAACTTCCCATAAAATAACCAGCACCTAGCTAAAAGTTAATAATAAAAAAGCCATCAAAGTGCTAGTAAATGTTTTTGCATGTTCATATCTAAGAGCAGACAGCAGAATGTCGACTCGAATGTGTCATGTCGCCCAAGTGCCTGCCGAGTGATAAGTGCAGACTGGGACGTGCAGTGAGCTAGTGCTAAAATTTGGAGAATGAAAGAACCTCTGGCGAAAAGCTCTTGAAACAATCCTAAATGCGACCTTAACACTTGCAACATAAAGTCTCGCATTTCATGGATCTAGTGAAAAGTTAGAATGTGGCAACAAGGAAACTTTCTCTCGATAGTTCAGCTCATGTAATAATATGACCCAGTACTGCAAGAATTGATTCAGCGTCCGCAAGGGACTGTGAATAACCTCAGTCTGAAATTCAGAATGAACTTATAAACCTATTAGCCTTAGAAATAAAATATTAAATTACCGTTGAGCTTCAAAACTGCTTGTTTTTTTTCATTGATTTTAGATACCATTCAGGATTGCTAAAGTTCATCAGTTAAGTGAAGTTTACAGGTATGTCAAAAAGTTAATGATGAAGAAGGGACACATATTGATATAAAAATATTTGAAACTTTTGTATCCTTTAGAGAGGTAAAAGTTCAATCCGCCCAAGGTCTTGCAGAAGAAATACTTACTTCATTGGAAGAAAAACTTCGTGGACAAGGGTTCGACGGGGCTGCAGTCATGAGTGAGGCATACAGCGTTATGAAGAAAAGCGCCACACGCATACTTTGTGCACTGCACTGCACATAACCTTAATTTACTATTAAAGGATATGGATACTGTGGAAGGAAACCGAGTGGACTGCCAGTTTTTTGAAACCATTCAAAGTATTGCATTTTTGGTCACGGTATTTTGCTGGCAAGATTTGTAGTTAGTGCACGTCATCGGGCTCAGACTGATTCACTGAATTCGAAAGTGACACTGAAAACTCTTAATCTAACTCACTGGGCGAGTAGGCATGAGGCACAGTGTATGCACTGAAACACAGGTTTTGTGACGTGTTGAAAAGCCTTACCGCATAACTTTGATTTCCAGGAAAAGCAAGGAAAGAAATGAAGCACAGCAGCTAAAGAACAAACTTGAAAATTTTGTATTGCTTTTGGTTGTTCAGTGCGAAGTTTTAGAGTCTCTCAACCTCGTGTCATTCTGGCAATTCAATTCGTTTCAGTTTTTTTTTTTTTTTTTTTTTTTTTTTTTTTTTTTTTGCAGTTGGTTAATTATACGGAATTGCTTATTACATAATGCTAGTGGTCTTGATTTGGTAACGTTCTAAATATTTGATTTGCTGTTCACATAGCAATACAGTAGTAACATCTACTAAATTAATGACGACGGAAATATAGAACCAATAAAATTAAAAACAAATTAGGAATCCCGAAAACTTTTGCTATCCATGTAATATCAGTTTTATTCCTGGTCCAGGCACAATTCAGCACGATGCGTATGGAACGTACTATCACCCGCATTAATTAATACCTTCACTAACATGGCGCTTATGAAAGCAGTTTGATTGGTTTGTAAAACTGATTTCAGAGTGAATTATGCTGTAACAAAATGTGTCAGTGGGGATTCTGGTCAACTTAACTACAACCTCCACTAATATTGCTTTCGAAAATCATAGCTTCTATTACCCTCATATGAATAACGACGGGCATCACCTGTGGTAGTAGTAGGAATTTATTCAGGAAAAGCTTGTAAGGAAAAATGAATAATGATCGGGTCTACTAGAGATCGCGATTCCGCCAAAATAACATTCAGTAATGACGTCATTACACTGCCGTAGTCAATAGCAAGACATATTATTTTCAAACAGTACTTCCGTTGTAATACAACCTGTAGGATACCATTATTTTCAAGCAGAATCTAGGTTGTAATACATCCTGGACCGGCATAATACAGTTTAATGTACTTTGGAAAATATTTCTAGAGGATTCTTGCGTTTTAACACGGCAATTCCTGGCGGAATCGCGATATCCAGTAATCCCTATTTATTTACTTTATTTTACTTTAAAAAACGGAAAGTATAATATCAAAAACGGATAACGGATTTATTTGAATGATTTGTTTCGCGATTCGTATATTTCGTGTAAACTTTCTCTGAGTTTTTAATAAACTTCATTGTTTCTTATCTTCTGCCAAAAAAAATTCTGAGGTTATGTTTTAACCAAGTACTTACAACTGATACAGGTAATATAACGTAAACATAGAATAAATACCCTTCTCCTTTCATGATTTTTGCATCTGGTTGTCGTAGATAAACAAAAAGCAATATGTAAATTTAAACGGACATACTAATTGTAACTTTGTCACATATTATTACCTCGCCTTAATTTTTTTTTCCCTGCTCTCCGTATTTCTAATATCTCTGCACACTGCTATTTTGCGGCAATAATGTCGTTGTTGAATTGCGAGTGTCACTTCGCTTATACAGTAAATAGTCATATCCTTGATGATTTAAATATAATAAACAAGTTATCTTAAATCTCATTTAATTGCTAACACAGGTATCAAAAGCTAAGGGTATCATATATAATGGTAGTAGGAATTTATTCTGGAAAAGCATATAAGGAGAAACGAATAAGTCGTTTTTAATTATATCTTTTGTTATATTAATATGTTACTCTGGTTAGATTATCAGAGTATTTGGTTAGGATTTTACATAAATAACTGCATTTTACTTTAGATCACGGAGACTATAATTTCGAAAACGGATAACTGTTATTTATTTGACTAATACATTTCGCATTACGTTTTTCCAAATTTTTAATAAACTTCATTGTTTCTTAATATCTGCCAAAAAAATTCTTAGGTTATGGTTTAACCTAGTCCTTATAACTGATACAGATAAAATAGCGAAAAAATTTAATCCCCTTCTCCTTACATGAATTTCTGCGTCTAACTGATACGGATCAAATAGCGTAAATATTGAATCCGCTTCTCCTTACATGAATTTCTGCGTCTAGTTGTAAATAAACGAAAAGCAAGATGATGGAACGAATGTAATATGGTGGTTGTTGATTGGCGAGTGAAGGCTGGCACGTGACCATTCTCTAGCCAATAGCAATAGCTATAGACGCATACTCCAGATTAGCATTTTATACAAGAAGATTTTGTAATTTATTGTTAAGGATAACTGAAATACGTGGAAAGTTTGAAGAACTTGTTTCTGAAGCATCAGACGTTTGTAGTCGATGGGAGTAAACAAAGAATTTCGCCAGAACAGACTAAGGAAAGCGAAAAAACACATTATTGAGTTGAGTGAAGACGAGAGATTAATAGACCAAAATCTTGTTTCCGAATCACTGTGTTCTATCCCATGGTAGACACACTTTATACTCAACTTGATCGCCTTTTTGAAGGGATGAAAGCTGTTCTTGACACTTATCAAGTAATACAACCTAATTTTTAACCAATGCAAGTGAAAGTGATATTCCCAAAAAGCAGTTGATTCGTTAATATGTTTCTAAATGATGTGAGTCCAGCCTATCCTTCACAATATTGTTCAGGGAAAAATTCGTTTCAAAACAAACTGGAAAAAATGAAGTTGCTAATTATACGAGAATAGTCGACCACAATTCGTTTTCATCAAGCTACCCAGATGTTTGAACAGCGTGCATCATATATTTGACTGTTCCTGTCACAGTATCTAAGGCTGAACGGTCTTTTTCTAAGCTTAAATTGATCAAAAATTACTTGAGAAGTACAATGGCTCAAGAAAGACTCAGCAGCTTAGCTTTGCTTTCAATTGAGAATGATTGAGCTCAACATATCAATTCGCTTCTTTGAAAGCTACGAAACAAATTTTTAAAAAAATAATAAAATGTAACTAATCTTTAATCTTTTCAATCTACACTACTTTCCATGCATCAGTTCCTGATTCCTTGTCTTTTAAGCAAAGTATGCATTTTAAGTAACTTAATTTACATGTATGGTAACTATATCTTTAATCTAACTTAAACTTTTATTTAGAAAAGTCATATTTTAAATTATCAGTTAAAAGTTTTCCAATAGTTCAATCTTATTAAAAGTTAACTTTTTGAGTTTTTTATGTTAATAACAGTGTAGCAAATAGTTTACCATGTATTTTTAATATGTGATCTTATAAATTTTTTATAAATATACGCTCTTTTTAGAAAATGTACTTTTGTAAATATTTTGCTTTTGTATTATTCGCCTTATTCTTTTTACAACCATACACACTGAATATTTAATTTCCAAAACTTTTATCATAAAATAATCCATTTAATAATTTTTTAATTGTATAACATAGATAAATACTTGAACATTTGGCTTGGTTAACCTTAGTAGCTAGTTTTGTTACCATTGCATGGACCAATAAGAAAACATTTTGAGGGGCCTCGCTATGAAGTTTTGCCCCGGGGCCTCCAAGTTTATAGTTACGTCCCTGCTAGTGAAACCGCATAACCCCCAACACAGAACTAATGCCTTTCCCAAGTAGCACTTCCGTTTCCATACTAACCCACCTCACAGCATAGTTCAATTGTGGCCGGTCATGGTGACTTAGGACCTTCATGAGCTCCACCCTGGTATGCTGTGCCTCCTTCACCACCTTCCTCAGGTCACTCTCTATACTATAACTCGCGTTTCTATCAATACTATTTCCCGCACCTCCCACTACCACTACTTTATCGTCCTTAGTGAAACTCCTAAAAAGTGAACCTACTATCCTCTATTACCTGGACCTAATGTTGCACTAGGTTTGAAAAAACTTGTGACCTGGATATCCTGTACCTAAACTGATCCTGCAGAAGAGGGCCTACACCTCTCCCATGGCTACTACCTAGCAGCAGAATCCCTTTTTTTCCTATTCTTGCCCTGCACGCCCTATTCCTAAAGTTCTGCTGCATCTTACCTACTCCTACATCTACATGAGGCTCTTCTCCTCCTGACTCTGGCAGCAGGTCAAACCTATTTTTTCCTACAATTACTGAAGGGTCTGGCTTGTTCATCCTGTTAACCATGTTTCTCCTACGACCTGTTACCAGCTCCACCCCAACCTTCTCAACTTCCTCCAACCCACTATCTCTACTTTCTGCCTCTACAGCTTGAGCCTCCACAGGCTGTACTGCCACAGGTTGAGCCTCCTCAGGCTGAGCCCCCACAGGCTGAACCTCCATAGGCGAGGCCACCACAGTCTACGTCAGCAGAGGCTGAGCCTCCACAGGACGAGCCTCAAGAACCCTGATCCTTTCACGCAACTCCCTAATCATTTCGCCCATCTCCGACATCCAATCATCCCTAAGACAAATTGAACAAAACCATGGGAGAGCCTCATTTATTTCCCCCGTTTCCTCTTCCCCACTAACCCAGTGAAACCAGTTCTTACACCAACTACAACCCATCCCCTTCACAATGTACCTACGACAGGCGCCATAGTTTCCAGTCATGATGTTCCCAAATACTTCAACCATCTTCTAAACAAACCTTAAATTTATTTGATAAAGTAGTCTTATAAAGTTCATACTATATTTTTTAACATTTTTTACTAAATATGATAGGCGCTATACTCGACTAACTGTTGAATTTTTATATATATTTAATTTGAGTGAAGTTTTATGAATAATGACTAGGTAACTAAACTACTTAAGAACCAATGAATAAAATTACATAAAGGTAGGAAGTTTTATATATATATTAGATGGCAATAACACACAATTAAATTTCAGACAGAACAGGTTAGTTATTAGAACGTACGTTTTTGTTTTCGTAAACTTGATTTTGATATCGATAGTCGAACTTAAAACAACGATATTGTATTAACCTAATGTGAATAACTAAATGCTATATATGAATACTTATGTTTATTATTTCCAGTTGATTTTATTACTAACTAATTAATTAAGAAACTGTGTTATTTTAAGCCTAATAAAGCCTTAATATAGGACAACACAAAACTTTAACAATCGAAATTCAAACTAGTGATTTGAACTTTTTTTGCACAGTATATACGAAATTTAATGCTACAAAATATCTTAAACTACTATTTTTACCTATGCTATAGTATTATAATTAATCTAACTATCAAGCTTAGGCTAAATTTAATTCAGTAAACGGTTAGCGTTCTTGCCTCGCATTCGGGAGGACGGCGGTTCGAATCCCCGTCCGGGCATCCAGATTTGGGTTTTTCATGGTTCCCCAAATCACTCCAGGCAAATGCCGGGATGCTTCCTTCAAAAAGGCCATGGCCGAATTCCTTCCCATTCCTTGCCCCCCATCCTTTCCCGTCTCTAAAAGACCTCGATGTTAAAAGAGACGTAAAGCAGTTAAAAAAAAAAAAATCAGTAAAACATGCAATAATGTTAACAACAATGACGTGAAATTTAAAAACTTATTTATGGTGTAATCTTAAATAATTCTTCCTGCTAGCAATAATCCTAAGAAGTTAGATGATAATTAAAGATTTTAAAATAATTTGATCTACAAAAATTTAGCTGATGAATACAAAATCGCAGTTTGATGAGCAGCTATCCACACACACAGCCTATCGATCGCACAACAAGAGATGTGGTATATGGTTCTAATCATAAAATAAATTTGGCAGCATCTATTTGTAATCCTTTTGTAATTTAGTTAGTAAAATAACACTTATTCCACAAATATAAATAATTTTCTCGGGTGACTAGCCGAGTTATATGAATGTCATGGTTACACGATATTTCGGCGCACTGAATCATCGACGCCGAGAAAAACTACGTAATTATGTACTTATTCCACAAATTATTTATATACAAGGAACAAAGTAGCCTGATTTTCGTTTAATCTCAGATAAAATTCACCAGAGTGGTAATGGAATACAACTTTCATATCTTCCCATTGCAACCAGTTGACAACGGTGTCAACAAATAAAGTCTCAGTTCATCTTTTCCATTAGGCAAAAAAAAAAAAAAAAAAAAAAAAAAAACAACCTGTTAAGAGGAGCCTGATGTTCAACTTTTGTGTTGTGTGTGCTTAAATATCTTGTGACGATTCCAAAAATCAAGTTCTGATGTTCTGTCAATAGAAGAATCAATATCTGGATTACAGGAGGAGGTGACATGGTGTAAGCACTCGCTATCAAAAAGAATCTATATTTAAAGAGGGTATACCAAGAGAATACACATTAAACATTGATTAAATTTTGTAACTAAAGACAATGAGAACCGTACAGTATGTTTCCCTAACAGGCATTTGGTAATTTTTAGGGTTCCATTCTCAAAAGTAAAGGGGGCATTTACGTAAGTTGTGAGCAAAATAGCAAACCATTTTATTTTGTTGTTACTTTGCCATGCATGAATGTGATTTTATTTAAAATACTCTAAATTCAGAGTGCATTGCATTTTAATGTATGTATATTCAATTTAATTCTAACTGAATGATTGCCATGCACAATGCTAATGGTACGTGTATTTGACACAGGGTTAGCAATGGAGTGGAATCTGCTACGTTATCTGTAAAAATGTGGGGCATTGATTTTTGCACCAAGTGACTACCGTCTGACCTACATAGATTATTAAAGTGCAGAACCTTAATTGTATTAGGCTCGACACATTTGCGCAGTTTTTTTTTTAATTCTGCTGTAAAATAAATCCCACAAAAACAATTACTGTAAAAATAAGTCGAAGTCTCATGGCTGTTTACTGATAAAAAGTTCTTGTTCTGAGCCATATCTTCTCTCCATGGTATGTATTCACTTCACTTTCTAAAACAGAATGATTTTCTCTTCGTTGAGTTGGCCAGTATGCATGACATAATTTTTACTAAAATGAAAGACTTAATGCGCGTGATTTACTGTAAGATGTGTAAAACTGGAAAGAGGTGTGATTGGTGTGCATTTGTAAGGCTACACAATTAAGGCATTTCTTTGGATAGAAGTTTTATTGTCTAATTTACTAAAACATGCAAAGTCACCAGATTATTTTATTTTATTATTTTCAAGTCAACACTATAGGATAAAATCTCATAAGTATTTTTCAATAAACATACATTTCATTATGCAAGAGTGATATGGGTGCTTAGGGGCTAAATTGTCTGACTTTTTGAATCCCGGTCTTGGCTGGAATTTTCAAAGACTTAACCTTCACTTCTGCACAGCTTTCTATAAGTGTATGTAGTGTGTGTATGCCAGAATGCTTCCTTGGTTTGGATTCCATGTTAAGCTTTAGGTCCTCTATAGCCAGTAGGACATGGAATTAGGTTAGGTGGCTACAATAGAAGCAGACTGCACATCTAGTAAGAAATCCTGTCAACTAGGTCAGTATGACACTATTATTATTTCTTTTTACAGTCATCGTATTCATCAGGCTCTAATATTTACACTTTGGCAACTATTTATCTGAATTTCCCATTCTTCCAGCTAATAACGTATTTCATAGAGAGAATGCTTCCGCCAATAATGTGCACCCTCATTTCAAACAACAGGCTTGCTCTGAGCAAGAGATGCCTTGCCTGTGTTACTGCCATCATCCGTGTAAATGGTGTACCAATAACTTCCAAACCATCAGTAGGAAGAAAGTAAAATTTAATGTCGGTAACAATGGAATGAAAGAACTGCCGCGAGGAAATATTTACGTGGAAAAGTAAAATTTAATGTGTTTGTTAACTCTTTCTGATTCTTATTATTAGTGTAATCCTGTGACAATTTTTTACGTATCATCACGGGCCTAGAATAGTTGAAGAACTTACTGAAATACAAACTTGACACCGAGCGTGGTGGGTGAGTATTTAACGCTCTGGCCTCGCATTTGGGGGGATGCCAGTTTGAATCCCCATCCGGGCATCCAGATTTGGATTTTCCATGGTTTCCACAAATCACTCCAGGCGAATGCCGGTATTCTTCCTTTGAAAGGCCATGGCCGAATTCCTTCCTGTTCTTTGTACCATGTCCCATCCCGCCTCTAATGATGTCAGCATCGACGAGGCATGAAACCATAAGTTTTAAAAAAAGAACTTGTATGTGACCCTGAAAGTTCAATCTGCAAAATTTGAAGAATTCCTGTTTGCTACGAAAGCATCACATTGTTTTTTTTTTTTTATTATTATTATTGAGGGTGGGCAAACATTCATAATGTAATTTTTTGTCATAGTGTCTGGAACGGCTGGAGAATTTGATACAGATTTCAGATTATTAAAAAGTTGAGCATCTCCGAAGAAATGAACTGCCAGAATACTTGATTTGGTAACATATTTGGCCCGATGTCCACTTTAAATAACCTAATAGCACACATACAGTGAACATGAACAAAGATCATTAACGAGAATGGTCAGTAAAATACCTCAAAAACAAAGAAATCATAATGTATAAACTTTGGTCAGGCGTATATTTTTTAACTTGAAATGCTACAAAAAGCAAAGTTAACAAATGTATTAAGGCAATTAATTTGGTAACAGTTGTTTGCTATTAAATTGTGGACATACCTCGAATTTCTTCTAATAATATCTCTGTTTGCTAACAAGCGAAGGTCGACGCGTGGCACCATTCTCAAGCCAATTACTATCAAGGTGAGTGAATGTCCTTAGAAAATTATATATTAGGTTATTATTATTATTATTGCTATCACAGGTCAATTTTTTAAATATTTAAATCTAATAAGACAAGAATTTTAAACAGTTTTCTACAAAATGCATTTAAGGATAGGAATTTTGAAAAGATTCCAGTTGGCATCATTTGGTCATTCTAATTAGGGTTGTCGCGGATGTCATCTTTGCGGATGCGGATGTTCAGAGCTTGACATCCGCGGATGCGGATGTTTTGCGGATGCGGATGTGGAAAAATAAATTTATAATTATTTAGATTTTAATATTTTATCAAAATAAATTTAAAATCAAACTTTTTCATAATTAAATTCTATTTCCATATAATACTGCCATATTGATTTATTTTTGCCTGATCTTTCAACTACAAAAAATGTGCGATGATTTCACAAGAGAAATTATTTAATTACGTAAGCGTCTAAAAATCAGTCTTTATCATATTAACTTTGCGGAGTTCGTGGCTGGCTACACTAATTCAAGCGTTAAGCACAAGGCCACGCCACCACTCATCTCCGCGCTCGCTTTTTTTGTATGTTATAACTATACGCCTCGTCGACGTCGAGGTCATCAGAGGCGTGAAAAGATCAGGGTTTGGAACGGGAAGTAATTCAGACACGGTCTTTTAATGGAAGCATTCGCCTGGAGTGATTTGGGGAAGCCATGGAAAACCCAAATCTGGATGCCCGGAATGGGATTCGAACCGCCGTTCTCCTGAATGCGAGGCCAGGCCGTTACCTCCTGCTTACCACGCACAGTTTCGTGCTCGCGACCCACCTTTCCACCGCTCCAGAGGCGCATTCACAGTACAACTTGCAGGACCTACGAGTTCCGATTTTCGATAAAAGAACTCTTGATAGTCTATGAAAGCAGTTACAGGTTCCTTTCGATTCAGTCAATATTTTTTCAACGAAAAATAATAAGATTATTATATATTTCAATTTAAATACAGACTGCAAATATTCTGTAAATTAATAATAATTTCGTGTGATCTAAAAATTTCAGTCACAGAGTTTCTTATCAGCCGCGCAGTGTACCTCTATTGTTGTCACCTATTTTTAAAAGGATACCTCAGATTAACGTGAAATTCGAACCACGGAGCGTCCCAGCATCTTAGCATTAACAAAATCGAAGCTTTGCCAGAGGTGACTATCAATTTTAAGACCCATGAAAATTGCAGCTGAGAAACGGATTTAAACAAAAGACTTTCAGTGCCCCAATTGTACGCCGTATCCATCTGAGTCAAGAGACAAATCTGGATGTTATTACAAATAAATATTCAACCATAATAAAATCAACATACTTTTTTTCTGTAGCATGTATTTTTGCTATCCCAAAACACAAATGTTCTTTTATATGATTAAATACATATTTTTCAGTACTTCTAAATTCAGATGCTTGCGGTGTGTGATTCGGGTATGGAAGGTCCCCGGTTCAAAATCCGGGTCTCTGATGCAATTTTTACAGGCCTTAAAATCGACCTTCACATCTGGCAATTTCATTTGTTAATGTGAACATGTTACAAACATCCGATGAACCTAAAGTAAGGCTGAAAAAATGGACGCTTTTCTAAAGTAATCAGTAACACTAAAACATCATTTAGTCGTAAAGGACCAGAAATTTCTGAACTCTTTGTATACGATTCTCCATATCGACCAGCCCGACACCGGTCTGCACCGTCAAAAATTAGACCAAACTACACCGTTTAGTTCAATGTTACTTTTATTGCAAGATCGTCAGAAAACAATCACTTCTTTGTTAGCTAAGCTACGATGGGCAGAACCTCGAATAAAGAGAAAATAATAATTTATATTGCAATGTAAACAAAACATCCGCAATACATCCGCATCAAAAATTGCGGATGCGAAAGCGGATGTAGGAATTCATGCGAAAGTTTCGCACTTGCGGATGCGGATATCCGTTACATCCCTAATTCTAATGCACAAATAAAAGCAAAAGTTTTAGCTCTTCATCTTTTAAAAAAAAAATTCATTTCGATTAATTGATACACGGTGCAAAAGTAAAGTAATATAGAATATGATGTAATTTACAATCTCTCATTTGCTATAATATTCTTACGTCTTGAATTACTTCTTTAAGTATTTCCGTGAATTCATTTTGCATAGAAGACTTGATCAAGTGACATGAAACATTACAGTTTCAGCACTTCATTCTGCGGTAACTTTTGCATATTGCTTTGTCAGTTAGATGCTGTGGCAGTAACCAACACCATCCAAGTGTACATCTGCAACAGGATGGAGTACTTTTTCTACCCTCATCTTCTTCATTGGATCTAGCTTTGGCTAGTCTGATGAAGACCCTTTTCTTCTCGTTTTATTCAGTTTTAAAAAGGCCTGCTGCAATATCACACACAAAATCAAGCAGTGGTGGATACTTCTCACTCTTCCAATTTCATTGTCTTCTATGAAGCAACCATGCATTGACACATGCCATATTTTAACTTTTATAACATGACATATTTATCAGATGAAATAGGTTCCCAGATAAAAGCAATGACCCTTGTTGTTGATATGATAAAGGTGAACGAGATGTCATGCAGATCGACACCTCAGGTGAGAATGCTTAGTCCTTTACTACCTTTGGCTGGTTCTTGACTTAAGTGGAGAGAATTTATACTGTCTTATTGTCAAACTATTTCAGTAGTATGATGTTATCATTGGTGTCTCATCTGTAATCATAGGAACCTTGACCACTTCTCCTCACCCCTTCAAAGAAGCCACTGACTGCAAAGAGTAGCTTCCCAATCTATTCTTGCTCTGAGTCCCAACCATATATATTCCACTGCCGGGTCCTACGATTGAAACCAAATGTCAACAAATAATTTATGGTTCTGATACTTATGCAAATCATCCATTAGTTCAAACGTATCTTTCACCGCTCTCCGTATAAATTTTAAAACCCGAAAAATGACAGATTTTATATCATGAAAAGTAAACTCAATAAATGTGGTAGGTACTAAAGTAGATGAACTTAAATTCTTCCAAATTTCTGACTGATATATCAAGGGATATAATTATCAGAAGGAACTAAGCAACTTGTTGGATATCCTGCTGATCGTTGAGGAAATATAAGGAGTAAGTGAAATGTATTGAGATTGTCCTAAGATCTAGCTTCCTATCAAATTCAATCTTAGGAAGTAAGCATGTTTGTGTTAGAGTGAGATAAACAGTTTGTTTGAATGAGGTTTGAGGTAAAGTAAAGGTCATGGGGTTCCTACATCTCCTGCTGCTTCCTGCAGGATTCACAGTAATAGTGCTCAACATTCCCATTACAACCATTGGCACAGAAAGAAGAGATAGTCAGTGCCACACTCCAGCTATTAAATGAAATGTAATATGATTAAAATCAGTATAATGTTTGAAATATTAAATAAAAGATTGTAACAATGAATGTTGTGTTTGAATGTTGTGTTTGAATGTTTACTTTTGTCTGTTTTATGTTTAAATATTGTCTGTTTTAATTTATATATATTTTCGCATGATTCTAAGTAATTTTGTGTATGTTCTAATTGTTTTACATGACTTCTGTTGTGGAGTGATTGTTGGAACTTACAAAGTTACTTTTGGCTTCTTTCAATGTTCTCTTGAAAACCTCTCGAGATTGTTGGAACTTACAAAGGTACTTTTGGCTTCTTTCAATGTTCTCTCGAAAACCTCTCGAGATTGTGAGAAGGCATTTCACTTGGAACGTTGCTAGCATGATGTTGTGTCTATTGTAGTAGTAGTGTGCGTAAATTTTTGAAGAAACTCTGACCCCTTATTCCATATGTGTTTATGAAGATTTTGGCATAGTAAAAAAGTCAAATAAAACGTATATCAACAATGTTGTTATTCCAGCAACTACCTTATCATTGAGAAGTTCCAGAAGATAAGCGTTATATCTTGGTTAATGTTATAAATCATCTGGAAACCTGACAAAAACCTTTAAATCTACGATCCCACTAAATAAATTAACAGTGATCTTCTATCCATAAATACCAAGTTCCAAGAGGTTTCAAAATATTATATACTCATGACTATGACTCCAAATAGAATCACTATCAAATAATTCTCTTATTACAAGGTTAAAAAAAAAAACAGTTGGCAGTCATTGGGGACTGCCGACAGGAGTGAAAACTTAAAACTATACATATCATATGCACACCACCTCATACTTATAGCTACAGATATACTAAATAATAATAATTCTGTGTGGCCATAATGACCTGGTGACAGGGTTTCTATTGGCTGCGTATTCCGCCCCTGCCGTACCCACCTTAGCCTACTACCAGGTACAGGGGCCTGCAGTTAAACATGAAATCTGAACAATGGAAGGATTCTGGCGTACTTCACATTACACAGCAAGCTGTGCTAGAGGTGAAGGTCGGGTTAAGGATCTATGAAAATCCCTGCAGAGATAGGGATTCAAAACAAGGACCTTAACCACTGAGCCACCAGATTGCTACATATGTATTGTTAACATTAGCATATTGGTGACACGAACCCTTAACATTTTACCCATCCAAAAATCGCTCAACGTACCTAAAAGAAGTTTTCACTTCAATGACTAAAAATCTAACCTAGTCCACAACCCGAAGGTTGATTGAATCTTCTCGAACGAGGTGTACGAAGTTATTGTGTCAAAGACAGGAATGCCAATTCCTTTCCTCAGGGGCCTATGGTTTATTGTGAAATCAGAACCCACCGCAACTCATGTGATCAAATACAACTCCTAAAAATTCCTGCTCACCACTGTACTTGAGCCTGCAACCAGAGCGATAAACTTTCGGAAGTAAGTCCCTTAACCTCTGAGCTACCAGACCGCCTTGTGTTGAAGTATACGTGTGCTAAGTACTATTAAAATCGAATAAAAACATTAGTTTTGTATGAACAACATTGAAAGATATTAAGGTGAGGGGGGAAATGAAGAGAGGGCTTGGGAATTTATATACTAGTATAATCTATTCTTTGACTGCTGCCCAAGCGCAACATATCATACTTACAGCATGTTGATGACATGAACTCGTAGGATTTTACCCAACCAAAATGCATACGATACCCATATCATACACGCAACATGTCAGTGACAGGAAGTTGCAAACTTGTGAATTTACCCCTGTCCTAACATGCCTAAAGAAATAATCTAAATAGTTTCAGAAAGTGAAGTGCAGGTAAAAGTCAGGATGCCATACGTATGTCAACATTGTTGAATCTTTCATTATACATTTAAGAACGAAGCCATATGGAAACACGTACCGCACGAACGTGTGTATTTAAATTATAAATATATATATAGTTAATAGTTAGTTTTTGTTGTAATAGTAATTCAAAACTGTAAATTCTAATACATTTTACTACTGTGAGCGTTAGTGAGTGTTTTTATTCATACAAAAAAAAAAAAATTATTTGTGATTTGGTACTTTGGTCTGTTCCGTGTTTATTTTCTGTGTTTGTTTACATTTTTGAATGCTAGGCTTAAGTTCAGATATTTGTTACAGAGCGTAAATATATTTAGATAAAGCTTACTTGTGAATTAATTTATCAGTTTTTTTTTTTGTAAGGTTAAGCTCAACAAATTTTCTCTCTCGCTTTGTGTACTTTGTTTTTGTTAGTTTCTTGTAATCATGAGTGAAAAGTGTGGACATTGCCGTAGATTTTTGAGGGTTGGAATTTTTTGCGAAGGGTGTGAGAAATGGTTTCATTGGGGACCGATTTGTAGTGGCGTTGAAAGTGGGGAAATTGAGAAAGCTCTCCCATGGTTCTGTAAAGGTTGTTTCTAAAGTAAGAAGATATTGGAGCAGAAGGTAAGGATTAGTGCCCTTGAGGCTGAACT
Source organism: Vandiemenella viatica (assembly GCA_031002005.1). Classification (NCBI taxonomy): domain Eukaryota; kingdom Metazoa; phylum Arthropoda; class Insecta; order Orthoptera; family Morabidae; genus Vandiemenella; species Vandiemenella viatica. The sequence goes on along the minus strand of JARYHS010013630.1, from coordinate 167,431,502 downwards.
GTTAGATGCTAGAAAGGCTGCGCAGGGAGGGAAACAGAGATGGTTGGGAACTGTTGACAGAGAAAAGGGCAAATTAGAACAAGAAGGGCTTCTGATTCTTTTGTTGTTGGGGTGTAAAATACGAGGGTTATTTCAAAAATAAGGTTCCCACATTTTTTTTAGGCACAAGGAATTTTATTCGAAAAAAACAATTACACTATTGGAAACGTTGATTTTTAAGCTATTTTTCCACATAGTCCCCATTTTTTTCTATGCATTTTTTCTGTCGAGTAATCCACTTTTGCATTCTCACCTCAAAGGAGTCCGCCGCCAACCCGTCGAGAAACTTGGAAACTTCTTCTTGCAACTCCTCGTCCGTCTGGAATCGTAGACCGTCTAGGTGCTCCTTCAATTTCAGAAACAGATGGAAATCGCTGGGTGCCAAATAAGGGCTGTAAGGGGGGTGGTCAATGACATCCCAGCCAAATTTGTCGATTAACTCCTTCGTTTGTTGCGACACATGTGGACGGGCATTGTCGTGGTGCAGCCTTATGCCTTTGCTGAGTTTTCCCCTACGACGATTTTGAATTGCCCGTCTGAGCTTTTTCAAGGTTTCACAATAACCTGATGGTCCCTCTAGGCATGAAATCAATGAGCAGTACACCACGCCGGTCCCAAAACACTGATGCCATGATTGTTCCTGCTGACAGCTGCTGCTTAAACTTCTTTGGTGGTGGCGATCCGGTGTGTTTCCATTGGCGCGATTGTTGTTTTGTTTCCGGAGTAACGTAATGGCACCACGATTCATCCCCCGTAACAATGGAATCAAGGAAGTCTTCGTTATTCTCGTCGCATTCACTGCAGAACTTCCCAGCACAGTCGACGCCCTGCTGTTTGTGGACTTCTGAAAGCATGTGCGGCATCCAGCGCATGCACACCTTGTGGTAGCCTAGCTTTTCATTAAATATCCTGTCAATTTAAGCTTCAGAAGCCTCAGGAATTGGAGCAGCCAGTTGCCGGATGGTGATTCGCTGATCTTCGAGCAGGATTTGCTCAACTTTCGCCACAATGTCGTCGGAGATCGACGCCCCTCCCGCTTTGTTGTTCGTCGTGGACGTCCGTATGGCCGTTGGCAAACTCCCTACACCATTTGCGGATGTGTTGAATGCTTATACACGTTTCCCCATACACTTCACTCAATTGCTGATGAATTTCTACAGGTGGTAACTTTCTTGCGTGCAAAAATCGGATGACCGCACGAATTTCACACCTGGCGGTGACGGTGATGACGGGCTCCATCGCTTTTGGCTGTCAGGCCGGTACTGACCGTTGCAGAGCCACGCTGGTTGTTGGAATCGGTGGTGGGGGATCCGGCGAACACGGTGGTGTTGCCAGATTTCGCACTGCACCATGCACGGTAAGGGTACAGAGTTGGGAACCTTACTTTTGAAACAACCCTTGTAGGTTTGCCCTGCTGCCAGAGTTAGACAGGGATGAGCCTTCTGTAGTTGTAGGTGTTGGTAAAAAGCAGCAGACTTGTAGGAAAAGCTGTGTAGTTAAGTCTGGTAGGCAGGGATTAGGGAAAAAGAAAGTCTTGCTGCTAGGTAGTAGTCATGGACGAGGTATTGGGCCATTGGTGCAGGAAAAATTAGGATCAGGTTTCCAGGTCATGAGTTTCTTCAAACCTAGTGCTAGTCTTGGTCAAGTAGTAGATGATATAGGTTCTTTGTGTAAGGATTTCACAGATCAGGATCATTTAGTGATAGTGGGAGGAATGAGAAATTGTTTGGGCAGGAATGATAGGTATATTATCAGAGATGACCTGGAGAAAATAGCAGAAGCGACGTGCCACACTCTGGTCAGTGTGATGTCGGTCTTGAGACACTATGATCGGCCACAGATGAACTCTGCTGTGAAGCGAGTGAAACTGGAACAGTATCTTATGTTTGATATTGGCTCTGGCATGGGCTTGGTACCTGTAGATGCTATTGATAGGTGGGGTTATACTAGGCATGGCCTACACCTCAATAGTAGAAGGAAGGGGGTTCTTTCAGATCTCATAGCAAAACAATTAATTGGGACCATAAATTCACATGAAAAGTTTCCTGTTAATGGTGTTAGGGCAGCTCCTTTTTTAGATTAGGATCATGTATTAGGCAGAGAGTTTTAAAAGAAATTAGTTTAAACAATAATGAGTTTTCAGATACCAAAATTAAAAATTGTGTAGAGATTAATTTATTACATCAAGAATATCAGAGGGTTAACAAAACAATGTGGATGAATTGCTAGTCCACATAAATTAATTAAATGATATCAATAGAATTGATGTTTTTTGTTTGTGTGAACACCACATAACTATAGGAATAGGTATGTCAAATGTAACTGACTTAATTTAGCTTCTCATTATTGTAGAATGAACTTGGAGGAAGGAGGAGTTGTCACTTATGTTAGAAATGGTTATAGTTCTGAGGACATAAGTATTAGCAAGTACTGTGTTGATCAACATTTCGAAGCTTGTGCTACACGGCTAAATTTCAGTATTGAAATTCTCATAATAGTAATAGTATACAGAGCACCATCGGGAAATATTTTTATTTTATGAACCAGTTTTAACTCTTATTAACATTTTTAAGCAGAAAAGAAGTCAACATAGTCGTATGTGGTGATTTTAATGGAGATTTTCTAAATAACTTACCCTGTAAAAGTCATATTAGAATCATTAGACAGTTCATTCAATTGAACTCAGGTAGTTAATTTCCCAACTAGAATAATGAATAATAGTCACTCAGCTTTAGGTAATGATTTCCTAGATACCTCAAAATTCAGTTATACAGTCGAGCCATCCATGAATGGACTTTCGGATCACGATGCCCAGTTATTAACCATTAACCATCAACACATCAATAAGAACTAGTACTAAGAGTAATGTTTTTAAACTTCAGCATGTAATAAATGATGAGTCATTTACTTCTTTTAGAAAGTGCCTCAATACCACAAACTGGGAACAGGTTTACACTGCTCAAGGTATGGATGAAAAATACAACATTTTTAGTAGCATTGTATTAAATTACTTTGAAGTTGCTTCCCCTTGAAAAAGTGTTGTGCTTCTCGAAAAGAACAAAAACTTTGGATAACTATTGCCATTAGAGCATCATGCATTTGTAAAAGGAAGTGTTAATTGACTCTAGGGACAGTGAGAATGCTAAGTTTAAATCACATTACAAACAGTACTGCAAAATACTGAAAAAGGTTATTAAAGAATCTAAAAGTTTGTACTAGAACATAAAATTAAAGATTCTGAAAATAAAATGAAGACAATATGGGACATTGTAAAAAGGAAATACGAAAAAGTAATCAAGAAGTAATGATATTTTATCAAAGAAAATTCAGTAGAATCTAATTTTTCAATTGGTGATATACTTCAATAAACATTTTTTTTATCTGTTGCTGATAAATTGACTGCTAATAGCTCAGTGACACATGGTACGGATTTTGTTAAAACAGGCTTCCAAGAAAAATTTAACTCTGTCTGTAAAATTAGCTACTCCATAAGAAATATGAAAAATTATCAGATCCCTTAAGAGCAAATACTCAAGTGGTTATGATGGGATTTCTAGCATATTAAGTTGTGCTCTACAGAACAGTAATATACTAAGTTATCTGTTAATATATCTTTACTTGAGGGTACTTTTCTAGAAAGGCTTTTAAGTATGCTGTAGTTAACCACTCTATAGAAAGGGAGATATGGCAGCTGTATCGAATTACCGACCAATTTCATTACTAACAGGCTTCTCTGAAGTTTTTGAGAAAGCAATGTACAATATAGTTTATGAACACCTTAAAAATAATAATATTCTAACTAAATCACAATTTCGTTTTTCAAAAGGGTCATTCAACAGAACAAGCTATATTGCACTCGCTGACATTATTTTAGAAGGAATAAATGATAAATTAATTCCTGTGGGAATTTTTTGTGATTTATCTAAGGCATTGGACTGTGAAGATCATAAAATTTTGTTACCTGAAATTAAAGTATTGTGGTATAGATGACATTGTTAATAAATGGCCTAGTTCTCACCTTCTACATAGAAAACAGAAAGAGCAATGGAGAATTTTAAGGCTGTCTTAAGAGGTCCACTGTTTTCCAAGTGGAAATTAATCAGATGTGGAGTACCTCAGGGTTCTATATTGGGGCACTTGTTTTAATATATATAAATGATCTACCTTGTGTTACATCCAATAACTCAAAATATGTCCAATTTACAGACGACACAAACATAGGAATTAAAAGAATTAAAAATACTCCAGATTTATCTACAGAATATATTTCAAATTATGTCTTTGAACTTATTAATAAATGGTTTACAGCTAATGACTCGTCTTTAAACTTTGATAAAACTGTATATGTAATACAATACATCACACCACATTAACACCAGATATAGACATAAAATTTGCAGGCCAGTCCATTAAAGAGGTAGAGAGTGTGAAATTTTCTATGTTTGTATATTGATCATAATTTAAAATGGAAAGTACATGTTTTGGACTTACTAAAGCGATAGGGTGCAGCCACATTTGCAATTCGTACAATTTCAGCTGTAGGCGATCTCCGTATGAGGCAACTAGTTTATTTTGCTTATTTCCACTCCTTATTGTGATATGGAATAATATTCTGGGGCAATTCTACCCATAGAGACAAAGTGTTCAGAGCCCAAAAGTGTGTAATAAGAATTATGTGTGGGGTTAGCAATAGAACTTCATGTAAAGAGCTGTTCAAGAAGTTAGGGATTTTAACATTAGCGTCTGAGTATATATACAAATTAATGTCTTTTGTAGTCACAAATTATACTTTGTTTGGAACAAATAGTAAAATATACAATTATGCACTAGAAGTAAAAATGCTCTTCACAAGAATTACAAGTCATTGCCATTTCTTCTAAAAGGGTCCGATATTCAGGGATAAATATCTTCAGTAAGCTCTCAACACACATTAAATGTCTAGCAAATGATAAGAATAAATTCAGGACAAAATTGAAAGAATTTTTAATTGAGAACTCCTACTCTGTCGAAGAATTTATTTCTTAGGTATCTACAAAATAACTGCCATTAGATAATGTAGTTTAAATAATTAATTTACCATGTATGCGACGACTTGTACATCTCCTCGTGTATGTATTATTTCGTTATTCAATTGTTATATAGTACCATGTATGCTATGACTGTACATCTCCTGGTGTATGTATTTAGTTTGTTACGCAATTGTTTACGGTACCATGTATGCTATGACTGTACATCTTCTGGTGTAGGCCTATGTATTATTTTCTTATGAATTGTTTAACTGTACCATGTATGCTATGACTGTACCTCTACTGGCGTACTTATTATTTTGTTATGCAACTGTTTTATTTGTAAATTGACAACTTTCCACATCCCATACAGCCAGTCTCTTATATTGGGATCAATGGAAAATGAATGTATTGTATTGTAGAATCTTTACAATTTGCTGTTGCCTTGGTCAATGTAACGCGTAGCTCGGGTTGACGAGCCTTTGAACACGTCAATTTTGCCGCCTCATCCACGGATGGCAGCACAATGCGTTGAGCATGCCTCTGTAGGACGATAGTGGGTACACACAGTGTAAGTGTGCTTTGCATGCCGCACACTGTGCATACACACCTTTAAGATGCGGCGCAAACACCGTTATTTCACGTTGCTGCGTGTATACAACATTCTGTACACATGTAGAATCCGGTGGTCTGCCACTGACAACTGGAAGTTTATACTAAGATGCAAGTCATTTTTGCTAGCTTTTGTGGACTCAAATTATGAAGTACAAAGAAGCTTGAAAACGAGGTCAACCTCTTCTGGCCACTTCTCTTTTGTTTGTGATGAAGCATTTTCACTTTCAACAAATCTAATAAAGCTTTATAGTGGTAAAGTTTTGTCAGACAAAAAGAAGTTCTTGATTGTGACGCACCTGGGAAAATGTTGAAAGTGCCTTTGCTATACTCTCGAATAAATGGAAAATTATTCACGAAGCAATTAATGTAAATTTGGATTTATCCATCCTGTTAATAAAGACTTGTTGCTCTTTTTATAATTTTGTAAGAACTACAGATGGATACAATATTCAAGGTGCAACAAGTACACAGGGGAGGACAAAATAATACGAACACCTGTGAAATAATGGAAAATCTTTATTAATAGGGGGTTGGACCACCCTTTGACCGAAGTACAGATTTAATGCGACGTGGATAGATGCATAAAGGTCATGGACAATATTTAAAGGTATATTAAGCCATTCCTCCTGCACCCCCATGCTTCAAAGTCAGCAAGAGGCATTCAGGATTAAACGCTTCTCTGGGCGTTCTCCAGACATAAACCTGTCCTGTCTTCTGAAAAAGGATGAATGACGATTCATCTGACCATTTTACCTGTTGCCACTGCTGTGGGGACCAACCTTTGCTATATCTGCACCACTGGCGTCGCTTGAAAGCATTAGTTGCTGTCACCAAGGGTTTACGAATTGCCACTACACCATAAATGTTCGTAGCATGAAGTTCCCTTTTGACAGCTTTTGTTGAAACGGGGTCCTGGAGATGACTGTTCATTTCAGATGTTATCTCGGATAACGATTTCTTGTGCTTTCGGGTTACTATGCGCTTCAAGACCCGTCTATCCCCATCAGTAAGCTTTGACTTGCGGCCACTGTTGTGCTTTGAAGACGCCGTCTTACCCTCTTTCGTGTACGCTGTGATGCCTTACTCCTTGCAAACCCCAAAAGTTTGATGTTTCCGTAACCGTTGCTCCACTTAAACGCGCTCCGACAATCATTCCTCTTTGGGATTCTGACAGGTCTGACATTTCAACTTATCACAGACAGTTCGATAGATGCATGCAACGCAGATGACTGCTGTTGAGAGATTAATACCTTCCTCTTCACGCTCACTATGTGCAGGGTCCGCTCTAGGGGGGGGGGGGGGGGCAAACCGGGGCGCTAAAATTTAGGGGCGCCATTTCGGCTGTAAGTGTGAGAAAAATATTAATGATATTAATGTGTTAAATACCCAATTAATAAAAAATCCTCATACCGATTTTTTCGTTCGTTAAAAACTTACAGTTCTTAGCTATTTGGGTGCGCCCCTAGAGACTTCGAAGAGACGGGGCGCGGTCTTCATAGGGGCGCGCCGTTGTCCTGCCGCCTCGGTGTGAATTGCGCCATAGGAGCAACTTCAAAATGCGCAGCGTGCGCGCCACGTTTCTTCTGTGTGAATTGGGCCTTAGCACGCGAGTAGAATGCTGTTTCGACTTTAGTTGTCTCAACTTGTTTATTATTGCTAATTATTAAAGTGGTTTCATTACACAACATCATTAGTCTTACTATTACGTTATTAGTGATAAGTGGAAGTTCATAAAATTTACTTCAGGAATTTATAATTTCTAAAGGTGATTAAACTGTTATTTAGTTGGATATACGACATAAGCGCACAACGACATAAGCGCACAACGACATAAGCGCACAACGACATAAGCGCACAAGGACATAAGCGCACAAGGACATAAGCGCACAAGGACAAAAGGGCACAACAGATGCGTGGTAGGGGGGGAGGGGGTGCTGTTTACTTTACCTTTGCTACCTGCCCTGATTCCGACGTTATACTGCCCACAAGTTACTAGACACGGCGAAAAGGAGTGTTTTTAACAATTGCAGTTAGGCTCTAAAACACGGAATTGATAGTGCTTGACGGGAGATGCTGAGTATTTATTTTATTGAATTGATTAACCAAATCAATATGGATCTTAGTTATTGGAAATCGAAGTGGAATATTTTGCATAATAATTTCTTCTCGTAATCCGAGCCTCACAGATTTGTTGTAAAAAATAGATATAGTCATTGAAAGTGTTATGGTTGGATTAAATTACATACGCTATCTTTGATCGCTTGTGAAACTACTGTAAGTTTAGTGGGTGTGGGACAGTACTTATTATCATTAATAAATAAATAATATTAACAGCTACTGATTACCGATTAGTTACTTCACATACCATTAGTATATTCAATTTCGAATGTTAACTGCTAATATATAATAACCCATGATGCTTATTATATATACGAATGCGGTTTCTAGATACTCTAATTGCTGCATTTGCTGTTTCAACAAAAAGAAATTCATTAACTATTTTAGTGAATGTGAATAACTTTGTCAGTTGGTTTAATAAGTGCAATGCGCGACAATCACTCCACAACATCATTTAAAATATATATAACTTATTATGAACTTGGAACGTATTCCGTTTAAGCCTATAGAAATTGCCATTCTGTATACACGGTTTCTGCATTTGCAGCAAATTTACGGATCGTATCCTCCGCGAATAAGCTTTGACTGTATAGTAACATTAGACTTTCTTTATATTCACAGGGTATGGAAAATATTTTGTGTTGTGCATAAATATTTTTTATATCGACTGAGAATATGGTTTTAGCTTATCTAGAACAAGAATCAATATTTACTTTTTATATTATTTTATAGTGTATATTGTTTGAGTTACGTGCGTGCCTCTTCCAAAATGTCTGATGGTCAAAGAAAACTATCTGGTTACCAGTACAAAAAAAGAAGGTTGGGAAAGGAAGCGGAAAAGCAGAATCAATCCGGGGCGTTAAAAAATATACTGTATTCAGGGTTTAGCAAAACAAATCTTAGAATCCAATATCAGGTCGGGATACAAAAGACGTACATAATCGTCAGAGAATAATAGCATACAAATGAACGAAGTTTCTAAACCAATTGGAACTGACACCAACGTGAGACTCACAGAAGGCGTTCTAAAACTTTGTGGCCAAGAATTTTACGAGACGCCGTAAGAAGCTTTTTAGTAAGGCAAGGTCCACCTAAACTATTACATAGTTACAAATTTCCTTCCAATGACACAGGTCGACATTTTAGTGCAAAATATTATGCACGAATTTTAAGCAACGGAGAGCAAATATTGCGAGATTAGCTACTATCTTTCACAAAACTGCGTTTACTGCTTCTGTTGCAAAATTTTCGGCTATTTAGTTAGTTCTCTCTCAAAGGAGGGTTTTAAAAATTGGAAGCACCTCGGCGAAACTTTAAGAGAGCATGAAATTTCTAAAAATCATATTCAGGCACAAAAATCATGGCTATAAATGAACGAAAGATTAAATTGTTGTAAAACTGTAGATGCTGCCACTCAAAGAGTTATTACGTAATGCTGAAATAAATCATTGGAGGTGCTTCTAAGAATCGTTGCAATTACCAAAATGCTTGGTAAAAGTTGTCTGGTTTTTCAAGGTACAAGCGACAAGTTGTTTGAGCATAATAATGGTAATTTCTTAAAAATAGTTGAGTTACTGTCTGAATACGATCCCATTATGGAATAGCACGTGCTTGAGTGCTCTAAAAAGTAGAGACTAAAGCTCAATATCTTGGGAAAAGTATACAAACTGGGATAGTAGATCTGCTGCATCAAAGTCTCATGTTATTAATGAAATAAAAAAAATCAAATATTTTTCATGATTTTAAACTGTACTCCTGACTTTAGTAAGATACAGCAAATTACTCTTGTAATCAGATATGTTTCAACCAATAAATTTAATCCTGATGTTGAAATTAAAATTAATGAAAGCTTTTAAGGCTTCTTACCAGTCGAAAGATCCACAGGAAAACAAATGCCTGATACTATAGTTTTTTTTTTTTTTTTTTTTTTTTAATGGCATTCGGCCTTGTTAGCCATTCAGCCAGCTCGATGTGTTTGTTTCTATTACAATGTACAGATTTCTCATAAGTATTATTATTTTCTCTAATGTGTAAGGACAACACAAGACGAACACAACACTTAATTAAAACCACCCATGCCCTAGGCCGGACTCGAACCGGCGACCCCTGCAACGAGAAGCAAGAACGCTACCCCTACGCTGCCGGGGTCGGCGGATACTATAGTTGGAGATCTTAATGACTTGGGTTTAAATTTGCAGGATATCAGAGGCCAGTGACTGACAACGGGTATAATATGAGGGGCAATAAAGCAGGAGTGCAATTTAGAATTAAACAATATAATTCGCGAGCATTCAATGTTTCGTGTAGTAGCCATTCTCTCAATCTTGTTATTAATGGCAAAAGCATCCTTGGAAGCCGCTAATTTGGAGATCTTAATGACTTGGGTTTAAATTTGCAGGATATCAGAGGCCAGTGACTGACAACGGGTATAATATGAGGGGCAATAAAGCAGGAGTGCAATTTAGAATTAAACAATATAATTCGCGAGCATTCAATGTTTCGTGTAGTAGCCATTCTCTCAATCTTGTTATTAATGGCAAAAGCATCCTTGGAAGCCGCTAATTTCTGCAACATGGTTCAAAAAATATATTTATTCATTTCGGCATCTACTTTTCGATGGGCAATACTTTTAAAGCATGTTCAGGGTTCAACTTTGAAAACATGGAGTGACACTAGTTGGGAGAGATGGATAGAGGCATTAAACCCTTTAAAATTTCATTTGGGAGATGTATACGACGCCTTGCTAAGCATTTACGAAAACCAAGAAATTGATAATTTAATGATTTAGCCATTTTGGCAATTGAATATGAAATTGCTTATGAACTAAAATTAAAGATGTAATAAAAAATTCGCAAACTGAAAGTAAGAAAAAAGTTTTTTTTTGCGATTTTAGTGTATTTGATGTAATCTTGTTTTATTTTCAAAAAATGGCATTTAGATTGTTTGTGTGATAATATCCATCTGTAATAGCATTTAAAAATTTAAAAAAATATGATTAATTTGTGGCTATGTACAGATATTTCGTAATTAATTTCTCTGTTTTGAGCAGCTAGATAAAAATTGAATAACTTTATTTATGAATATACGATTTTATTAAAAATAAAATATTTTATTCCATTAAAAATTAATTATTTTTTAATAAAATATATAATTCTACATAATCTTAAGGGGCGGGAAATTGTCTATTTGTCCGGGGCGGCGAAACCACTAGAGCGGGTCCTGCTATGTGACAGACTTGTATTGCAGGTGGCGCGGCAGGTTGAAATACGTCATACTTTTTCACAGGTGTTCGTATTATTTTGTCCTCCATCTGTACAAGGTTTCGTCGGTATCGGAAAGCACTCTTCGAGACCAACAAGAGGAACTATTAAGCAGTCTATCTAAGGAAGAAATTTGTTAGCAGATAATTTTGTTTCCGATATTGATTACGTACATTTGCTCAAGAATGTAAGAAATTTTGTATATTCGACAGCAATTTAATAAACGTTTTATGCTGGTGTTACATAAAATCTAGATTCTAAAATACTTTATTTTGAACTGTATTTGTAATAAACGCAAAATATTTTACTTATACATTTCATTTTGGGCTTTGTCGTCCTTTCCTCGAATCTCTCACTGAATATGCAACATACACTAGTCCAAGCTCCTATCTTCTTGATTGGGTTGTGATATCTCTCTGATGTGATATCCCAAATTTCTGGGTAATTCTTAATTTCACAAATGAAATGCTAAACGTTTTCTGGGTGTAGTATGGGATCCACATTTTGGGTATCACATACAGGAGATGGAAAGGGGTTGGGGGGGGGGGGAATGCAAAGAAGGGCTGCTAGGTTTGTCACTGGAAATTACTCCAGAACACAATCAGTAACCGCTGGCACAATGGTATTGGAAGATTTTCTTTCATAGGTAAGAAGGTTGAAGCGGTATCTGTTAGAGACGCTTCATAATTATTAATAGACTATTACCATTGCACATGATTCGGCGTGAAATTACACAGTGACTAGATAATACGGGTGACGTAGCAAAAGATTGTTTACGAAGTATGCTGATGCAACTTCGTAAAAACGAACAGCGGGAGTAATGAAGCGGTCCGCTCACGGAAGCTTCATATTTTACTAGAAAGCGTTGGTCGGTGCGAGCAGCGGAGACTATTTCGCAGTGCAACCACCGCGGCACCCTTTGTAGTGTAGTGCAGGTGTTTGGAGATGGGAAGGGAGATAAGTAGACCGCATTCCTTCAGTGACAGTCCGCCCCATGCGAGCGGTGCGGCAAGATAGAGCGTGTGTGTGGTGTATGCATGGAAGGCTACACTATTATTTGATAATAAGCTCAGACAAGTTTTGTTTCACGCTAACACCCTCGTTTTGAGGAGAAGATTGCAGCTGGCCAGTGAGAGAGGGAACCGCTTATCGAAAGGATAATAATCGAATGTGCTCCTAAGCAAGTGCTCGTCCAGTGTTAAACAAGTGCGACGATAAAATTTTGTCCTGTGTGTGTTGCGCGCAGAAATTTGAGAAGATCCGGACAACGCCGACTTCAACATAAACGTTAGCTGGATGGTAAATACACAATTTTTATTCCGCCAGAACAAACCGAGGCAAAGTGTGGCGCGTGTACCCGAAAACGAAAACTTGTAGAAACTTATGCTCTCTGATTTTGAGTTAGTCGGACTTTGTTCATGTTCTACCATTTAATTAATCATTCGATCAATTTTTATTATATAGATTTAATTCTTGTTACATTTGTTAGTCAATGCAATCACCTTTTTCATATATTGATAACAATAAATGTGAGTGGTCAGTAGATAAATTAAAATGATTTTCCTTATAGTAAAACAAGTAATTGCATTTCTAAATGTTTATTGAAAATTCTGGACGGACTCCTTCCATGGCGCCCAGGCAAAACTGAACAAGATATTTTATATATAAAATAAAACTTAATGATATAGAGTAATAGTAACTGGTGGCAATCCTTAAACCGGGTACACTACAAGGTCGGTGATTCGAATGAGTTACCAAGAGAAATCGGAAAATTTGTAGAGGGCAAATGTAGTTTTGTACAGAAAAAGGTGGAAAAATGGATGTGTAGGGAAATTGCAATTGTAGCGTGCACGCCATTGCAATTAAATTAAAACATCCATCATTATTACTGCACTTGTGTTGTATGCCAGACGTGTCACGTGTGCACTGCTCCATTGCGAACTATGTACTAGGAGAGTGGTGGGCAAGATTTTAGAAAAAAAGACCACAGGGTAGACATAGATATCTGCAGCATTGCTGCAGGTGTGTGCACATTACTGCATCTGTTTCTATGTATTCCACGCTCGCAACTGTGGTGGCGCTGCGTGAAATAATCGATGTATGCGCCAGGCATAAGTGTCGCTAGCATTATGCATGAGTAAGGGAGAAATGAAAGAGCCATTCAGTTCTCAGTCATTCCTGTATTTGTTTAGCAGACACCTTACTTAAGAAATATGCACGATGGTGTTATCGTGATATAATTTAGTGCTTGAAGGAAGTGCGGCACATCATTAAGAAGCGTAAAAATTTTTTACCGAGATTAAATCTTGCATCATATATTAGAAAGTTTCATTAAATTACCTTTATAAAGAAAAAGTTAATTTCAAAGAAGATAAACATTTACCTTGTAGTAAGCCTTAAATTATTGTAGCATTAATGCTTGTTTTAAAAAGTGAGAAATGAATTTTCCATACCATCATTGGCTGCAGTGCCTCTCCAGGGCTTGTGAACATATCGGCTGTACCTAGATTCCTGGAAAAAGATCGCGTTGTCAGATAAGTCATGATTACAGTTTGTTAAAGCTGAATGTAGAGTTCAAGTGTGCAAGCTGGTGGTGGTTCCATCCTGGTATGGCTATATTTTTATTTCTAAGTCAAACTGGAACTGACCATTGACCGTAAATGGTTGTGTTCAGCTATTTGGAGACCATTTGTAGCCATTCATGTTACCAGCAAACGATGGATTTTTTCAGGACTGTAATGCGCCATATCACAGGGTGAATTGGTTTGACGAACATTAAGGACAATGACTTGGCCACCTAGATTGTCAGATATGAATCCATTCGAACATATCTAGAACATGTTCGATAGGTCAGTTCGCTTGCAACCTTCTGCAACGACTACAATTTCAGAAATATTGACGGCTGTAGAGATATAATGGTTGAATATGTGTGTATTGAATCTCCTATGATTTGAATCATTGCCATGTCGGGTTTGATGGGACAATAAGGTCTCACACTCTTACGTTAGGAAATATCCCATGATGTTTAGCACTTCAGTGCCAAAGAATTTAGTATATTTTTTATAATATAGAAGCAAATAATTAGTAGGATTCTAAATTCAATAGAATTGAATTGCATTTTTGTAAGTAACTGGTTTAAGGGATATGCATTTAGTGAAATTGTGTATATAAAATAAGTAGTAAATGAAATTGTGTTTTTGGTAGTACACAATAGCTTAAGAGATCGAGAGGTGGTCTTCGTCGTAATCAAAAACGACGAAAGATTGTCAGTAAAAGTTAATGAAATATTACAGTTTACTGGAATTAATCGATGATAATTTCCCGATGACGATATCTGCTAAAACAAATCAAGTAAAAGGAAGAATTTTGGACAGAATGTGGATAACCAGATCAATGTGGTCGGCGGGAAAGATTCCTAGTACTAATAACTAAGTCTTTAATTAATGAAAAGTATACTTATTTTAACCTCTCAAGTTATATTGTAAAAACAAACTGATATGATAGGTAGTATATAGAGATTGTCCTAGCTGCCGTTCACCATCCCGCCACCAGAGGGCAGCACTTACTGGGGACGCTAGTGTCGACCGCATAGCTCGTGGCGCGCTGCGAGGGGCCTCAGTTCCGGCACATCGCCGCAGGCATACAGCTATTTCGGGATGTTCCGCTACTCAGTAATTAGGACGCTTGACAGCGCAACCTCAATCTGAGTATTTCTGACACGACATCGCCGCAGGCGAGCAGCGGTACCGTACAGAAAGTTTCCATTAGGTGCTGTTCCGAGCGTGTCATTACGGATTCACTAGTGTGGAATGCGCGCGTCATGTTGACAACTGCTTGCTGGTATAAATTAGAGATCCCTCACCATTCATTATTCCCAACCTTTAATTTTCTTCCTAGCATTTTGTCATGTGTTATTCATATAACGAACTATTATAATTCATTAACTGTTTAATTACCATAAAATTAACTTCTAAAATTATTTTCTCATATTTTTTGGATAAAACTTATTGTTTCCTTCTGCAAAAACTATTTTTGGCTCAAATGACAAATCCTTACTTCAACCCCCCCCCCCCCTACCTTATATCTCATACACTTCTGCGACTGTTCGCTATACATTATGTAAGATCATTGTTTCAATAATGAGAGAGTGTATAACCTGTTTGATTGATTGTAATTGAATTAAAAGTAAGATTCACTCGTCTCAAAAGTGTAACTTTTTTGTTTATAATGTGATAATGGCATTACCATGGATTAGTCGAAATTAACATAGGGTGGGGATTTGAATACGGGCGCGGTTGCTTGCTGTTGACAATCGTTATTCCCAAACCTGTAATTTTCTTCCTAGCATTTTATCATGTGTTGTTGATATATCGAACTATTATAATTCATTAATTGTTTAGTTACCATAAAATTAGCTTCTAAAAATAACTTTTTAGCAGACTGTCATCACTTTTGATCAATAACACTGAGCTGAAATCCTCTGATTGGTCAGGCAAACTTATTCTTGAGACTGCCCTATGGTGGATGAAATGAAACAAAAATGAATTAAATACAATATGTTTTTATTTATTCTTCTCACACACAAGTAGTACCATCAACAACCAAATTTTTAATTACTATATTATTAACCTCATCAGATAGTAAATTATTACAAGCAATAAGTTATTTTCTTAGAAGCGTGTAGTCGAATGATGAACTGGGTGATCATTGAGCTACATGAACATTATTAATATGGATGTCAATCAGTTTTTGCACTGTAGCCATAATATAGTCACGTAGCACTTTGTTAACTTAAATGTCCACGAACTCTGTATAATATCTGAAAACTAGGTAGCCCCCACTTCTTGACGGTCAAGGCGCCGGTCACTGCGGACTGCACACCGATGAGGTTCCTCCAAAACGAATCGCCTAAGGAGACACCACTTCGAATGCCCATCCGACCATCCTGATTTTGGTTTTCCATGGTTTCCTGAAATCACTCCAGGCGAATATAGGGAAAGAAACCTTTAAAAGTCCATGCCGAATTCCTCACCATTCCTTCCCCCACATCGTTTCTCACCTCTAATGATGATGACATCGATGAGGCACAAAGCCCGAAAAAAAAACCTCATATGCTGGAAATACTAGAATTTTGGATGGTCGTTGAAATTTCTCATGTGTAACGATAGCAATATGCCAGTAATAATACACGGTAGATGAAGAAGTTAACGATAACCGCGACAAACACCTAAATTAAAAATTCATTCACAGACAAAGGAATGGAAAAACAACCACTTTTCGAGTTCTGGAACATGACACATACTTTAACTTTATGAAGTTTCTAGACGAGAAAGAGCTCAACAGCCGATCGGTGGCTAATATATTCTGACATCTGGAGCAGTAACAGCACTAGCAGACCACAAAAGTTTTTCTCATTGGGCACTAACCATGCGACATAGACTCATTTGACAAAGACTGCTTCGTTTCTCTCATGTAATCCTGAGACAGCTAATATTGTATGGTCAGAACAGCGTGATTCAGGCCTTAGAATCTGGTAAAAGTGTGTAGGAAGCATAAGAGCCCACTTGAAAATAGTTGGGACATGATTAACAAAGCCTTTACCATACTAGATCCAAGGTTAGAAAAATCAGTTTCCAGTTTGACCATGGCAAATCTCACGGAATGGAACGAGGGAAGAAAGAATTCATACAAGCATCAGTACGACACCCTATTTCTCTAATCTTATCTCTGCTGTCATTCGTATGAAATATTTCGCCGCACTCGTAATTTTTACCAACAAGCTCAAACCTATATCGTCTGTCTACTCTGACCAATCTATGTATCAGTTCTGTTATGCTTTCGTAAACTGTGGCAAGCAATCACAAATTGAGAGCCCTTAGCTGTACTTTGTCTAAAAATTCAATCAATCCCTTGTGACACATCAGTGAGTCACTATAAACAGAGAGAGATACGCTGTGGCATATACTTACCCACCTTTTCCTTTCCTTTTTACTGTATTTTACTGCACAGCATGTATGTCCCAGGAATGAAACACCGTCCGTTAATCTTACTAATTTCACTCCTGTGGAATCGGTCCGCAGCAGTCCTATGTGATAAAAATCGAGTCACTCTAAGGTAGTGCTAAGCACAGAACATGCTGATTCGTCATAGAATGCCTGTGGCCAAGGTAGAGATATAGAAAATTTAACCACTCCCTTAAGCCAGAAATCTAGTGCCAGTACTTACTGATAGTCTCCATTACTCTTTTACGCACTACTCCTGATTTCTTTCACCAAGATCCATCTCTAGCCTCATCGCCAACATACGCCGTATACTCCACCAGCACTTTCTCAAACATCCTTCTGTTTTCCAATGATTCCCAGTCCAACCCCTGATTTACATCAGTCACCAACAGGGTTATCTTTTGTTAAAGTAAACCAAAAATTCAAAATTCGCACAGTCTTCTCCTAATAAGTACCAAAATGTAGTTTGATGGTCATCAAACAGACATCATAACCCACATTTTCATAGAAGAGCTCCACACATCGACAAGTATCCAAAACATCACCATAGGTATAGGCACTAGTTCTATTACGCCGAAGATAGTGCCCACACTTGAACTGTTGTAAATTGTTAGGTTATTCGTATATGAAAGTGGGTGTTTGGATATTTTATCCACTCAGGCCTCATCACCTAAGGTCTAGTGCCAGATTGAGGTCATGGCCAACTTAGGCTCCATACACAGCTCAGAATTATTCCACCAATATCCATTCTAAAATCATTATACGTCATATACAGCCCCCCCCCCCCCAACACCCTTTCTATCTTCCAGTGACATCCAGCCCAGCTCCTTTATTATGTCACTTGTTGAATGTTTTCCACTAATAAATCTGGCTGCTCTCCTTTGCACCCTACATTTGATGTACAAATAAATGTGGACTCCATACTACACCACTATATGCAAGCAATGGTCTGACTTCACTTCTCTGGTACATCCCCTCAGCACCTTCTCCATTAAGTGATTTTTTTATCCCGAAGTGCATATAGTGAAAAACGTGAGAAACACAGTTCGTATGCCAACACAAACGCCAGTAAACTGTAAACAGTACTATGAAATGGGTGAGTGCCTAGGCCCTGAAACAATGGTTAGAAGCACACATTGGTGGTGAGTATAATTCTACAGGGTGTTTCAAAAAGGACTTTACAACTTTGAAAATTCACATAAATATTATGAAACAATGTACAGAGCTGGTTTTGGTGTTGTTTTAAAGGAAAGCACTTCAAGTTTTTTATCTTACACTAAAGATGTTCTATGTGGCTTCCGTTCGTTATTCTGCAGACATCCCATCGGTATTCGATTTCTTCCCAGACTCGCAGTAGCATTTCAAGTGTAACTTGCTCAGCAGCAGCGTAAATTCTTACTCTAAGTTCAGGTAGAGTGGCCGGCAAAGGAGGTACGTACACCATATCTTTTATGAAACCCCAAAAGAAAAAATCTAGCGGTGTCAGGTCTGGGGAACGGGGAGGCCATGCAATTGGCGCATCACGGCCAATCCATTGACCTGGAAAGCGGTCATTGAGAAAATCCCGGACGTCAGTCAGATAGTGTGGTGGTGCGCCATCTTGCATAAAGAAAACATTTCGTTCTCGGTCATCCTCATCAATCTGGGGTATCAAAAATTGTTGCAACATATCAAGGTACACTATCCCGTTGATGGTTCTCTCATGGGTAAAAAAGGGGCCGTACATTTTCCTCTTGCTCAACGCACAAAAAACGTTCACTTTAGGGCTATCACGAACATGTTGCAATGTTTCATGTGGATTTTCACTGCCCCAAATCCTACAGTTATGTGTGTCAACCTTGCAACTTAATTGAAAAGTTGACTCGTCAGAAAAGATTATGTTGTCCAAGAAATGTTCATCATCATCCACTCGATTTAACATATCCACACAGAAGTTCCTACGTGCAATCTTAACAGTGTCTTCAATTGCTTGTAAAAGCGAATATCGGTATGGTTTCAAATATAAACGTTTTCTCAACCCACGCCAAATAGTCGTATGTGGGACTAGCAGCTCACGAGATGCACGCCGGGTCGATTTCGTAGGGCTGTTGACAAATTTTTTTTCTCCCTTGCTCAACGACCTCGTAAGATGTGCTTGGACGACCTGAGGATTTTTTCTGTTTTACTGAGCACCCTGTTTCTACAAAACATCTATGCCACTCATAAATTGTAGGCCTACTAGGAGGATCTTTAGCGTATTTGGTACCAAAATTACGCTGAACTGTTGACGCAGACTTCGATTCTTCAAACCAAAACACAGAGCTAGCACGCTCGGGTCCAGTGAAGGCAGCCATCTTTTACGTAACTGCCGCTAGTGCTTGTGCGGCGCGATTAGGCACTAGCGGATTACGCGAGTCAAAACTTGAAGTGTTTCCCTTTAAAACAACACCAAAACCAGCTCTGTACCTTGTTTCATAAAATTTATACTGAATTTTCAAAGTTGTAAAGTCCATTTTGAAACACCCTGTATATCGATATATTTTAGACTCAAATCCACAGAGGAATCACACCACACATTTCCATGCCTATAGCGAGCTCGACACAACAACCAGCACCAAGATAGAACTCCCACAGAGGAAGAAGAGAAACACACACACACACACACACACACACACACACACACACACACACACACACACACGTATATATATATATATTTGTGGAGGAAATGAAAAGGACATCCTACATCCAGACAAACGAGTTAAAGGAAGGGCTGACCATATTTACGCATACATACCCAGACAGAGACATACACACACACGTACATGCATACAGGGAGTTCGACATAAACAACAGCAAGCATCATGGAAACAATGAAGTGGGACAGAATTTTCGTTACCACTGATTAACTGGACAGAACTCTCGTTACAAAAATCATTAGACAGACGAGTTAAAGTCAGGTATCACCATACTTACGCTTACATGCACAAAGAGAGAGGCAGATACACATGACCATGTCTACAGCGAGTTCAGCACAACTTCCGGCACCATTCATGGAAACGAAAAGTGGTGAAGTACTCTCTTGCCTCATGACTGACTGAAAAACAGAACTCTCCTCACATATCATCGGCCTGACGAGAGAGAGGGTGTGCAAAAGATGGAATGTTTTCACCACACACCTCAGTGTTTATCCCATAAATAGTGTTCATCACAACCAATTGATCACTTGTACAGAATTTGACTTTATTTCTGGCCACCGCTGAAAAATTCTATCACTCTTATTTTGCACAACCTGGCATCAATGTCATCCAAGGCAACAGTAACGCAATACTGGCTCCGCCTCCTCGCAATTTCATTGGTGGATATTTTATTCAGAGCCATCTATACTGCAGATTTTTCATTTCCTTAAGTCAATGCAGGAAACAATTGGCTAACAGGTAGGAATTAAGCTCCTCCCACTGACGATTCTTATTGGCAGAACAGTTCATCAACCTTCCACTACATTTCTATAATACTTTACCAAAATTCAGATCTTGAAACGTATCCCAAAAGTTGTAATTAACAGGATTGCATTAAACTGAGGCAAAAAGCAGGCTTAATGCTATATATTACTATGGTTGATTAGCATGAAACTATAACGATAAGATTGTTATACTCATTTTGAAAATTCCTTCGGATAATATTTCACTCATATATCTGGTCAGTCCACAAACCAAGGGATAATCATGTTCCATGAGGTAGAATTTTTAGTACTACGAAACTACAGAAACAAGAAATTATTTTGGAAGTGTCTCTCTCCAAGATGGATTGAATGAAACAGTCTTACTTCGCTGCGTTGTATACACCTATACGAGGAAAGTAACACCGAGCGTGCAGTGGTCCTATGGTTAGCGTTCTGGGTTGCTGAGCGAGCGGTTCTGAGTTCAATTCTAAG
This sequence comes from Vandiemenella viatica, assembly GCA_031002005.1. Lineage (NCBI taxonomy): Eukaryota > Metazoa > Arthropoda > Insecta > Orthoptera > Morabidae > Vandiemenella > Vandiemenella viatica. The sequence continues at coordinate 167,410,549 of JARYHS010013630.1, read as the reverse complement.
TAGTTCTTTTTTTTAATTTAGAAATTTATCATTACTTGTATTATCATATTAAGCGTTCCGAAACTGCACATTGCTTATGAGTATAAAATATCCATGATTCTTTCCTAACTGCGTCAGGAAATAAGATAAAGATCTGCGAAACTACCCAATGTTTCGAAACTAATAGCCGACGTAAGCATGAAAGATTTGCGGCGGCAGAACTGACGAAAATCTACACGGGTTTCAAGCCGCGCCGAAATCATATCATCTGTTCCTTTTCAAACGACACACATGTTTCCAAAATAATTATTTCACAGTAGAACGATCATCGCGTTTCAGAAAGAAATAATTTACAAGAGGAATTATTGCTCTCTTGTAGGTGGACGATAATGATTATGCACTATATAAATAAATGAGAGTTAATCGCGTAGAACTAAATATTAGCGCCGCAACAAATCAAACGACCATTGTCACTAAAAAATTTACAACCAGATTATTATCGTAGGACAAAAATAAATTCTTTTATAACTGGTATAAATAATTAAATTAATTGAGAATCGGTCTTAAAGACAGGGAGTTCTTAAATTACCGTTTTTCCCGTTTTCTACAATGCTGTTAGTTGCTTCTGACACTATTACTTCATAATCTTTACAGCATTGGGATTTATTAAATACTGGGGCTAAATGCTCCTTATTTAACAAGGCGTGAAATTACCTGCGTTATTCTTTGTTTGGAATAACATAAATAAATACAAGCATTTGGCGAATGAGGATGTCGCCGTTCGCGTGATTGTTCTTTAGTCTCCGGTATAAAGTGGAACGCTCAAGTTTTGTCACCCGTCATAATCGACTCCATAATCGCCTAGGTCTCAAGGATTCAAACAAACACAGTCTACCGGTAAAGTAAGGTTGATAATGACTAAAGACCGGAAGACTAAGCGTGGCGTGTGAGCAGTAACGCTCTGGCTCCAGGCAAATACTGGGATGATTCTTACAGAAGGACATGGCCGTTCCCTTCTTTAATAAATTCAACTTCCATGAAACGTAAATCAATAAACAAAAAAATAAGGATAGGGAGGAGGTATTGTTAATAGATTTCAAGCCAGCTGCGACCTCCTCAACTAATTTAGCCAGCTCTTTTTTTTATGATTTTACGCCTCTTTGACATAGAGGTGATTATTGGTTGGATAGGAGTAGTGGCAAGGATTTCGGCCATTCCCTTGTAAAGAACCCATTCCGGCCTTCATATGGAGTGATTTAGGGAAACCTTGGAAACCACAAATCTGCATGGCCGAACTTGGATTCGAACCTATGTCCTCCCGAATAAGAGACCAGAACGTAAACGATTTTGTAGACGACGCTTAGTTATTCACAGCACTGACAAATGCGTGTTCCCAAATGGAAATGATGTAGAAAAATAGATATTTGTTCAACCTCTAAAACGGTAAATAATTTGATTCTTTATCTAAGAATGCTTGGGAGACGTTACTTTTTGTATTGCCCTCATGCAATTAACATGGATTCCCACCGTATTTTCAATTACCAGCTGTAAGTTGGATAATTGTGAAACCAACAAAAACTTTTGCCAAATGTGCTGCTCGTGTTAAATTATTACGTGTATTATTTACGCCTTATAAAGGTCTTCTTCCTTGCCGAAGGAAGTAGGAAAGTTAAGACTATTTCCTGGTAAGCGTTGTCATATTTACTTTCTGCGATGTTGCCACGATGTTCTGCCTAGTAGTAGAGCTGTAGCAATTTCCCTATACAAGAAATAGTGTCTCATAGCTGGACACACACATCGGCGAAATGAAAAATTATTTATGTTCCAGTCTCATCTAGAATATTTTCATTTAACTGATTACTTCTCTTGTAACAGTTCGATTCTTTATACAGATTACTATTCAATCACGGAATGTTGTATCTATATGTATATATTTTCTTTGGTCATATAATTGATGAGGCACCAGATTCTGTAAGTCCAGGTGTCTGAGTGGTAACGCGCTGGGCTGTCAACGTGCTGGTTCTCGGTTAAAGCCTAGGTGCTGTAATTTTTATTATTATTTTTTTATTCTTTATCTCCATTTCACTTGTTGCAAAATACATATCATATAAGTAAGTTTATATATGTTTCTTGGTCACTTGGAACAGTGGAAAAGAATCATAAAATTAATGTTTTGGCTGAAATGATAAAGTGTTAACGCATCATGCGTCAGTAGGAACTGAAAGCCAGTTTTCCGATAAATTTAATTTAATCATTACGATTTGTGCCACTCAACTTTACCAATTTTTTTCTAGTGCTGATGGCAAAGGCGGGAGATTGATGATTGGGGTAATGATGGCTGTTTAAAAAAAACAAGGACCTAAATCAAACTAATGTCCGATTTTTGTAGCTAATGTTCCTGTTGGACACAGTGGTATTAGCAAGCAAATCAGAATTGAAAATGTGAGTAGTTATACTTACGAAAACAAAAAATCATGATTGACGAATAACATGCTAATGCGAGGTTCCGTATTTAACAAAATGCTGCTCCTACTAGTGATCAGTAATGATATAATTGATGTATATCCTCAATATAATGACATTATATCCTTATTTCCGAAATATGAAATTGCAAGAAAGAAACAGGAAATTTGAGGAAGGAGGAAAGATAATGCCAGGCTGGTTATAAATCGATGTTACCTTAGCTTTTGTCTTTGGTAATCCAGAGAGGATGGAACTGTAAGTGGCTCAGATTCGCGGATGCAATGCTGATCCCGGAATCTAGTGCGTTGTCTCGCGGTTCCACGGTTCGTGTTAGGCCGCGGGCAAAAGTGGTTTTATGAGCGTTAGTATTTTCTTGTGTTGCTTGTACACGGGACAGTGAAAACATATTATACACTTAATGAGAAGCAAAAGCTACACATGTCTGCATTTTCGTTGTTATTCTTTAGTAAAGTCATTATTAATGCAATGGCTCGGAAAAGATTAGTTTGGGTACATTTTTATTTTCTCTAACACAGGGAATATTCGTATAGAATGAATGGAGGAATTTTATAAATAATCTATACGACAGTCTTAAAAAATTTACGAGTGAGAGCATTACAGCACTTGTTTCTCATTTCAGAATATAGTTGAATATTGGAGTGAAATAAAATGTCTCTTAATGCTTGATAGCGGAGTATCAGGAAAGTGAAACACAGGTTATTTATAGAGGAAGGACGTTCATAATTTCCTGTTTCCGCATAAGTAGGCGGAAATTTTGGTAAGCACTGGCCTTGCTTTCGACCTTTCCTTCCTGTTTACTAAATTAATGGACTCTTGGTCATTATTGTATAATGTATATTCATTCTTTTGTATATCACCATCAGTGTCGGTTTCAGTACTACCTTCTAGAAGTGTGTCTTCTTTATTTATCAAATGTAATGAGACATAATAATTCCTTTGTTCTAACAGTTATGGGCAGCAGTCTGGGAGCTTAATGGTTATGACAGATGGAAAGAAATGGCAGTATCTCAAATCACTTGGTCTAAATGAATTTTTACTGAATTTACTTTGTTCATGTCAGTAGTCAAGGACGATCAGTTATTCGGATCCCACGGTATAGCCACGACTCAAGACTAATACACAGCAAAGAGACTTTCACTAGGCTGCCGAAGTAATTTATAATCCAGATTTTATTTTACCTGAATGTATTATGATAGCATCGTGGTATGTGGAATGAAGAAACATTAAAACAGAAATGAAAAGCAGAACTAAAGAATTTCGTAATTACGAAATGTGAAGTGACTTTTCGCAGAAATCAATAGTTCTGTATGTGGATTTTAATGAAAATAAGGACTCTTTAAACTGTTATCCTTTATATCCAGCCTATTTCTGTGAATATATCTTCCTACATATTCTTTCTTAAGCCACGATTTCCAAAACAAGTGTTATTTTTTAGACTTCATCTCCCAGCATAAATGTAAATATCTTCTACAACGCCCCGCTTGAAAAGTTTTGACTGTTTTTATTTCAAGGTTCATTACTTAGAAGTCCTGGGCTCTATCCATGCAGTGTTAGAACCATGTTACGGATGATAATTTTTTGCTATCAGATAGGTTTTTTGTAGATTTGATCGTTTATTCTTCTCTCATTTAAATAAATCTAGAGCAAATAGAGTATATAACTTTCTTACAGACGTACATCCTTCCTTACGTTTCTATGATACAGTTTCATTATTTATTTTCTTTCTTTCATCTACGTCTCTCCAATCTGATTGAGTCCCAGCATTTCACAAAAATAGTGTATAATCGCTGATGAGACACTATCAGTCTAAGCCGACAAAGCTGAGAAACGAAAATAACACAGAAATGCAAAACCGACTACATTAACATCAAAGAAAGAAAACTACTCAGACACCTGGACTTATAGAATCTGGTGCCTCATCAATTATATGACCAAAGAAAATATATACATATAGATACAACATTCCGTGATTGAATAGTAATCTGTATAAAAAATAGAACTGTTACAAGAGAAGTAATCAGTTAAATGAAAATATTCTAGATGAGACTGGAACATAAATAATTTTTCATTTCGCCGATGTGTGTGTCCAGCTATGAGACACTATTTCTTGTATAGGGAAATTGCTACAGCGCTACTACTAGGCAGAACATCGTGGCAACATCGCAGAAAGTAAATATGACAACCCTTCCCAGGAAATAGTCTTAACTTTCCTACTTCCTTCGGCAAGGAAGAAGACCTTTATAAGGCGTAAATAATACACGTAATAATTTAACACGAGCAGCACATTTGGCAAAAGTTTTTGTTGGTTTCACAATTATCCAACTTACAGCTGGTAATTGAAAATACGGTGGGAATCCATGTTAATTGCATGAGGGCAATACAAAAAGTAACGTCTCCCAAGCATTCTTAGATAAAGAATCAAATTATTTACCGTTTTAGATGTTGAACAAATATCTATTTTTCTACATCATTTCCATTTGGGAACACGCATTTGTCAGTGCTGTGAATAACTAAGCGTCGTCTACAAAATCGTTTACGTTCTGGTCTCTTATTCGGGAGGACATAGGTACGAATCCAAGTTCGGCCATGCAGATTTGTGGTTTCCAAGGTTTCCCTAAATCACTCCATATGAAGGCCGGAATGGGTTCTTTACAAGGGAATGGCCGAAATCCTTGCCACTACTCCTATCCAACCAATAATCACCTCTATGTCAAAGAGGCGTAAAATCATAAAAAAAGAGCTGTCTAAATTAGTTGAGGAGGTCGCAGCTGGCTTGAAATCTATTAACAATACCTCCTCCCTATCCTTATTTTTTTGTTTATTGATTTACGTTTCATGGAAGTTGAATTTATTAAAGAAGGGAACTTCCATGTCCTTCTGTAAGAATCATCCCAGTATTTGCCTGGAGCCAGAGCGTTACTGCTCACACGCCACGCTTAGTCATCCGGTCTTTAGTCATTATCAACCTTACTTTACCGGTAGACTGTGTTTGTTTGAATCCTTGAGACCTAGGCGATTATGGAGTCGATTATGACGGGTGACGGGTGACAAAACTTGAGCGTTCCACTTTATACCGGAGACTAAAGAACAATCACGCGAACGCGACATCCTCATTCGCCAAATGCTTGTATTTATTTATGTTATTCCAAACAAAGAATAACGCAGGTAATTTCACGCCTTGTTAAATAAGGAGCATTTAGCCCCAGTATTTAATAAATCCCAATGCTGTAAAGATTATGAAGTAATAGTGTCAGAAGCAACTAACAGCATTGTAGAAAACGGGAAAAACGGTAATTTAAGAACTCCCTGTCTTTAAGACCGATTCTCAATTAATTTAATTATTTATACCAGTTATAAAAGAATTTATTTTTGTCCTACGATAATAATCTGGTTGTAAATTTTTTAGTGACAATGGTCGTTTGATTTGTTGCGGCGCTAATATTTAGTTCTACGCGATTAACTCTCATTTATTTATATAGTGCATAATCATTATCGTCCACCTACAAGAGAGCAATAATTCCTCTTGTAAATTATTTCTTTCTGAAACGCGATGATCGTTCTACTGTGAAATAATTATTTTGGAAACATGTGTGTCGTTTGAAAAAGAACAGATGATATGATTTCGGCGCGGCTTGAAACCCGTGTAGATTTTCGTCAGTTCTGCCGCCGCAAATCTATCATGCTTACGTCGGCTATTAGTTTCGAAACATTGGGTAGTTTCGCAGATCTTTATCTTATTTCCTGACACAGTTAGAAAAGAATCATGGATATTTTATACTCATAAGCAATGTGCAGTTTCGGTACGCTTAAAAAGAAAATACAAGTAATGAGAAATTTCTAAATTAAAAAAAAAAAGAACTACTTGGATTTGAACTCGGAACCGCTCGCTCAGCAACCCAGAACGCTAACCATAGGACCACTGCACGCTCGGTGCTACTTTCCTCGTATAGGTGTATACAACGCAGCGAAGGAAGACTGTTTCATTCAATCCATCTTGGAGAGAGACACTTCCAAAATAATTTCTTGTTTCTGTAGTTTCGTAGTACTAAAAATTCTACCTCATGGAACATGATTATCCCTTGGTTTGTGGACTGACCAGATATATGAGTGAAATATTATCCGAAGGAATTATCAAAATAAGTATAACAATCTTATCGTTATAGTTTCATGCTAATCAACCATAGTAATATATAGCATCGAGCCTGTTTCCTGCCTCACTTTAATGCAATCCCGTTAATTACAACTTTTGGGATATGTTTCAAAATCTGAATTTTGGTAAAGTATTATAGAAATGTAGTGGAAGGTTGATGAACTGTTCTGCCAATAAGAATCGTCAGTGGGAGGAGCTTAATTCCTACCTGTTAACCAATTGTTTCCTGCATTGACTTAAGGAAATGAAAAATCTGCAGTATAGATGGCTCTGAATAAAATATCCACCAATGAAATTGCGAGGAGGCGGAGCCAGTATTGCGTTACTGTTGCCTTGGATGACATTGATGCCAGGTTGTGCAAAATAAGAGTGATAGAATTTTTCAGCGGCGGCCAGAAATGAAGTCAAAGACTGTATCATCAACACATAGATCACCACCACGTCTCCCACACACCACAATCCTTTCAGCCATTCATTAACAGTGCCCCAGGTACCATGAGTTGCAATAGACACCTGACTATCAGCAGATACCAAACCACCCATATTCATACTAGGCCTCACCCACAAATCCGTACGTCTCCACACACAAGCACAAAGAAACTTAAGTGGGGGAACAGCAAATCATACAACCAGACAGACGAGTTTAAGTAATGTATCACCATATTTATACATACACAGAGAGAGACGCACACACACACGCACATTTCCATGCCCACAGTGAGCTTGACGCAACAACCAGCCCCATTATGGCAACGAAAAAGTGGTACAGAACCTCAATGGCTCATGACTGACCAAAAAATTATCAGTAACATGTGTTCCAGGTACCAAACAGTTCACATCAACATCGTCTCATTTATCTCGCACTACAGACCTCTCTGCCATCCACTATCATGTGTCCTAGTTACAAAACCATTCACATCAGCACCACAACGTCTATCCCATACATAATCCTTTTCTGACATACATTAAAATATACCCCAGGTACCATGAGTATCATTAGACACTTGGTCATCAGACAGATATCATAACTCTCATATCCATACTAGGTCTCACTCACAAATCCATACGACACCACACATAAGCACTCACAAACATAAGTGTAGGATCAGCACATCATACATCCAGACAAACGAGTTGAAGGAAAGTATCACTATATTTATGTATACATACACACAAAGACGCACACAGGCGTGCATTTCCATGCTTACAGCGAGCTCGACACAACAACTAGCCCAATCAAGGCAAGGAAAAAGTTGGACAGATCCCCGATGACTTGCCATAAATCATCAAGCAGACGTGTTAGAGTGTGTGCAAAGGATGAAATGTTTTCACCATTTATCTCAGTACTTATGCCATACGGATTATTCATCACACCCAGTTGATTACATGTATCATCAACACATAGGTAGCCAGTCATTGTGAAATCTCAAAGTCGAGTATAATCGTATAGATAGACACATAGAAAGACACACACACACACACACACACACACACACACACACACACACACACACACATGTCCATGCATACACACAGTTCCATACATCACTACACACATACACGTAACTCCAGGAATGAGATTGAACACCCTACGTCCAGACTGAATAGTTACAGCATGTGCGAAGTGTGATATGTCTTTGTCACACGCCTCAGTGCTCATCACACCTAACTGATTGCATCTACCATCAACACATAGGTGGCCACTAATGGTGAAATCTCGATATGGAGTAGTCTCCTGTCACTATAATTAGACACACAACCACATAGGAACACGCACACACACACATATGTCCCTGCATACACCACAATTCTATACGTTACCACATACATACAGGTAACTGGAGGAAAGGAACTCCACAACCCACGTCCAGACTGAGGTGTTGCAGGATGGTCAGAGGACAGCATGTCTTTACACTAAACCTCAGTGTTCACCACACTCACCTGATTTCATGTGCCAACATTATAGATGGCTACTGGAACTAAACTCTTGGCTCTGTTTGGTCACAGTCATTTGTTAATAGAAAAAAATACTGTAAGATATTCGTTTAGAATTCTGTTTTGGATACCTTTTCTTTCCTCCTGATGTATTGGATCCATTGCCATATCTTTGATCTCGACAATCGTTCATATCTATAACAAACTTTTGCAAAGTGTTATCGATAAACAAGCCAGTGAGCAGTAAGCAACAGAACACTCACGCACTTGGACCTCATCAGTGTCAACAAAAGCAGCGATAAAGATAATTGTTCGACGTGACTGACATTGGGTAAGATGGAAAAGTATTTAGATAACTTATTCACAGTCAAAATTTTAATACCTACTTTATTCGTTTTGAATACATTTGCCAAAATAATAGTCATTAGTCACCTTATTGGCAATACGGCGGAGATGATCCATCATTACAGTGTTATATTTTCCTAATGTTTGCAATAAACCCAGGAAGTTACTATTATTAGAAGTATTTTGTGTTTCAGATCCAAAGATTCCTCTAAACAAGAAAGTATTGCATATTAAAAATAATACTTTGGACATCATTCATTCCAGGATGGCAACCCACCATAATTTTTCGTCTTCAATCTGTATTTACAAATGCTTGTCTATTACACCGACGTTCTTTAATGCAATCAAGGCTTCTATCAAATTGAGATGGTGTGCTGGTGATTTGAGAAAAATTTCGTGAATTTTGAGACGCTCTGATAAGTAGTTCTAGTCATCAAATCCTTCTTTTCCCAAGTATGAGTTTTCGCTGGTGAATAAACAACAGTAAAAACAATATACTTCATCCCCAGATTTATAGTGAACAAGTCATCTTTTAAAAGTTTCTCGATTTGCCATTACTCTTTGAAAATACATATTTGAAAAATGACGTCCATGATATTTTTATTAAATTTGTTCTTTGCTCGAATAATTATTTCATCTGTGGCTGCAGAGTATATGAGTGACCATTTTGAAGTATCTTCATAATTTGCACTTTGAAAAGGCGGCGATGGTGGTATGTCTGGTGAACCTCATTCTGTAGTATTTTGAACTGCGCACGACGTTTCAGCCATAGCTAAATCTTCTCCTACATGCTACTATTTGTCATCATGAGCCTCATCTGAAGGACTTCTATTAATAAATTTTCTTCTGTTGCGGGTGGATCTAGTTCTGTTGACAGATGACTTCTCAAATTTGCAAGCAATTTTGAAGCCTTCTGAGATTCACCTTTTTTTTCAGGTAGCACATGTCTGTAAAAGACACATTATGCTTTGTAAATATTTATAATATCAATGGTAATTGCAATCACCTAAGAAATACACAGTAGAAATAGATAAGTATGGTAAAGTTGCAGTTTACTCATTTTTATCGCGGCCGTGTGTACTCCAGCGATGTATCTTATAATCACCAGAGAAATTTGTTTTTATTATATCGTAAACCTTCGAGGAAAGAAATATATGGAGACGACGCAACGAACCTTCACCACGCATTGAAGTGACGCCGGGCGGAGGAGGAGTGGGGAGGCGTGGCCGCCATATTACCTATCCATACAGACACGGGGAATATGCACAAAACCCGCAAAGGGGACTCTAGGATAAACGTGACGCCGTAATATGGTGATGTATTATTATGTAACCCGATGAAACAAATAAAAAATGAATAATAAGATTTTTTGATATCCTGCTTAGTTTTCGAGATATTCTGTCTCAAATCTGAGTTTTTTGTTTTTGTTTTGAAATTCAGTAGAAAAAATTGGTCAAAATCAAATTTGATGATGGATTCTTATTTAAATAAAAAATAAAAATGTTCGATAGTTCTCGAGATATACTGTCTCAAAAGTGAGGCGTCTTGAGTTGAAATGCAGAAAAAAAAATTTCACAAAAGTCAAATTTGATGTTGGATTATTATGTAGCACGACGAGACAAATCGAAAATAAAGAATAAAACGTTTCGATATCTTACTTAGTTTTCAGAATATACTAACTCCAAGTTGAGGGGATTGGGTTGGGATGCAGCCTGGACCAAAAATTAATTCTGCCACAATGAATTACATGGTGGACGTGCAGACTGGTTATTTCAGTTTTATTACTACTACTTGTGCTTAGGTTGAAATGCGCCCTTAACCAGAATAAAAATAGTTATCTTGTTACCACACATCGTAAGCTTGATTGGGAAAAGCTGAAAGTAGTTTACATCGCGGTACACGTTTTGTCACTAACATGGTTCTCAATGAAATTACTAACAATAATAGATAAATTCCTTATGCCCTATGGAAGAACAAAACCATTCTGGTACAGACTCCATTAAATTGCCGCTACAGAATCAAACTATGCAGACACACCATCACACGCGTATTTCAATCGCAAACTGTATTTGGGGTAACAACATCGTTTGCTTCATCAATATTCCTAGATTGCATAGCATAATTTAACACATTTAATTTCCTCAAACACTGTCAGTATAAATTGCAACGTGACGAAAGAAAGCAAAATACTAAATTCACTAAATCGCGATGTAAAAATCACCACTTTAAATGTCATTTTTAACACTCGTTAAAAATTAATGCTAATCTATTATGTTCAAAATAGCAAAGTTTGCTGATTTTCTACAGTACACCATCAAAAATTTGAGAACAAAGTCATCCTATTGAGAGCTATAACTAAACATTTATAGACAGACACCAAACTTCCCAATACCTACTGCACACTTCAAGAACAATAATTACAATGCAACTTACATGTGAAATGATATTCCAGGTTCTTTACTATCTCGCCTATTTGTGCAACCGTATGCAGCACAAGATTGCATTATATAAACTGAGACACATTAGAAAATGAAATAATCACAGCAACAAACACAATGTGAACTTAGCAATTGTAGGGATACGTAATATGGCCGCTGCCGCGCATGCGCAGTATCAGCCCAGAGTTTAGAGGCGGCGTCACAGATTTAACGTTATTTCGACTCCATATATTTCTTTCCTCTATGTCGTAAACATGTTAGTTATTGACTATGCAATTTCTAAGCCGAGTATTTCAATGTAATCGGACCAAATAATTTTCCGAGTAGCTTTGTAGGGATCTAATTAAAAAGAGAACTTTAACTTAAAGTACAAGAATGTCTACAGTTGGGGACAGAATTTGCGAGACCCCTTGCCTTTCGATTATGCTTCGTTCTAGACACGATTACATCATGGGACAGTATAACTAAGTTGTACACTAAATTCATGATAAAATAGACATCTCATACCCAACACTTTATAAAACACCAAGAAAATGAGCCCGCGCGCAAGAGACTCGCAGACGCTCCGAGGCAAAGTACGCAGTTCTACAGTTAAAATTATCACGAATATCAACATTTTAATCATAATAGATACTGAAATAACGAAAACCATTGATTATTGAGGAACAATAATGTTTTTTCGTAATTTTGATAGCCATTGTGTAATTTTTTCCGAATAAACAGTTGATAATTCGCTATCAAACGCTATTACATGACGAATATTGATAAGAATCGCTAAATTACGCACGTATAATAAATTTTAAACCAATAAGAGAATTTGTATGGACTTAGTCACACTTTCTAGCGCTGCAGCGTTATGGAACTGTGTATTTCAAACACACACAAAGTTTAAGCTTAAAAAGAAAGTGTATTTACGAAAATACTCAAATGGGTGAACTAAATCACAAAATATAAATTAACTATTTCTAGATAATTCAATGGTTCGGAATAATAAAACTTTAATTTTGTTTTCGCCATAACATATTTAGAAGGTAAGCTTAACTTGATGGCACTAGCAACAGTTGATGTAGTAAAAACAAAAAATTAATAACAGTAAATCCGTCTGCAGTGTGAATTAGTGGTTCCAGATTTTTAAGCTGAGGGAATGGTTGTAGGAAACCTTTCATATCTACCTTTGTATCAACCTAATATTGATACTTCTTTACAGTTTTGTCTAATGAATTACTTCTGGTCTCCCAAACCCCTTGGGTTAGAGGCAACACTCTTGCCTAGCATTCGACAGGACGCGGATTCAAACCCTGACGAAAATTGAATTTCAGTTTTACATGGTTTCCGTAAATCTCTCCAGTTGAACTTCGGAAAAATTTCTTCAAAAAGCCGTTACCGAAATTCTTTCCCGATTCTAGTTCCCAATACTCTCAGAATTCAAATCACACTGGCGATAGCGTCTAAGTAAAAAAAGAGAAGGAGGGGAAAAAACCGAACACAGTGGGTGAGTAGTAACATTCTAACCTGGCTTCCGCGAGAACGTAGGTTCGAATCCCCGTCCGGCCATCCAGATTGTGATTTTCGATGGTTTCCCCAAATCGATCCAGGTGAATGCCGGGACGGTTCCTTCAAAAAACCTTGGCCGAATTCCACCCCATTCCTTGCTCCCAGACCTTTTTCGACGAGTTGTAAAGCTAGAAGCAAAACATAAATAGACAGACACCAAACTGGCCAATACCTTCTGCACACTTCAAGAACAATAATTACATTGCAACTTACTTGTGAAATGATATTCCAGGTTCTTTACTATCTAATTAGCTATTTGCGCAACCGTATACAGCACAAGATGGCATTATATAAAGCTGAGACACATTAGAAAATGAAATTATCACAGCAACAAACACAATGTGAACTTAGCAATTGTAGGGATACGTAATATGGCCGCTGCCACGCATGCGCAGTATCAGCCCAGAGTTTAGAGGCGGCGTCACAGATTTAACGTTATTTCGACTCCACATATTTCTTTCCTCTATGTCGTAAACATGTTAGTTATTGACTATGCAATTTCTAAGCCAAGTATTTCAATGTAATCAGACAAAATAATTTTGCGAGTAGTTTTGTAGGAATCTAATTAAAAAGAGAACTTCAAATTAAAGTACAAGAATATATGCAATGGCGGATGAAATAATTAATTGGTAAGATTATGAATATATTTAGGAGAAAATTTTGCGGGTATTTTTCTACAGATCTAATTAAGAAGATGACATTAAAATTAAAAACAAGAATGTACAGAACGGTGAAGGAAATAATTCACATTAAGGTTACGAATGTATTTTGCGACACTATTACTTTCGTTAGTAACGATAATAGTTTCTCAAATCACCGCCAGGTAGTAGTAGGTATGAGCATTTCAGTGCGGTATATATGATTTTAACTGCGCGAAATCAGTTCGTGAGAAGTTTTGAAGAAATATAAATAAAAACATAACGTTAAATTGTAAAAAAAAAAAAAAAAAAAAAAAAAAAAAAAAAGGTTTAATAATCGGTGCATGAAATAAATTAGTAAAAATCTAAATAGGTGTTTATAAATCGGTGCATGAAATAATTAGTAATTTTTCTGAAACGTTAATAAGTTTTTACTCATCGCAATAGTGGATAAAGACTACCCTAGAAACTCTAAACAGTATACTCTATTCATTGACTTCCTAGTACATCATTAGTTTGCTGATTATGGCTGCAGGAATAAGTTCGAAATGCTCATCTTTTAATGTGGAGGAAGATCAGATATTAAATAGGCAACAGATGCTTTAGGAGAAGTGGAATATTTTTAGAATTTCTCTGTCTATAGGACAGGACAATCTAGAAATATTGCAATGGCTGGCCTGGCTAGGCGTAGGTTGGTACGCAACTCATTGGTTTGCGCAAATTGCAACATTCGTTGCTTTTTGGGCGAACGAAATTGTTTAGATGGTTTCGTATGGAGGTACAACCGTTGCTGCTTCATGAAGAGCTTAAGAGATAGAAGCTTTTTTTTCTAGAAGCCACCTTTCCTTAATCCAATTAATTTTGTTCATTTACTGTTGGAGTAAGAACATGGATCAGAATAACAGTGCTGACCAAGCTTCTTTGTCTTCTCTTGCAAACCATACCAGAGTCGATTGGAGCAATTTCTGCCGCGAGTTATGTACTCAGTGGGCTAAAAAACTATCCCGCTGAAATCGGTGGTTTCAATGACGATGGAGAACCAAAAATCGTCGAAATGGACGAGAGTAATTTCTTTCAGTGGAAATATCACCGCGGTTTGTATAGGAAAGGGCACTGAGTCTTCGGTGTTATCGAGAGAGGTACAAAGAAATGTTTCCTAGATGAAGTGCCAAACAGGACTGAGGAGACATTACTTTTCCATATAAGAAGGCATGATCTTCCTGGAACGATAATAATGATGATAGTTTTCCATCTTACAAAAATCTGTCGCAAGTTGACGGAGGTATTTACGCTCATGATTTCGTAATCCGTCAAGAAAATTTTTTGAGTCCCGAAATCCTGAAGTTCATACCAAGGAGTCGAAAGTCTCGGGTGAGAGTGAAAAGAAAGGTGAAATTTCAATACGGATCGTCCGAGGCGTATTTCCGTCGTACATGGACGAATTCTTGTGGAGGAATGAGTTTGGAAGGAAGCAAACCTTCCAGAACTTCATAATCTGTATTTGGTAACAGTACCCTTTTACATAAAGCAAATCATTTATGGAAGCCATGGCACATCTCCCAAGCACCAGTTCCTTGTTTAATATTTTTTTCTGCACCAGTCTGAAAGTTACTCGAAAAACGGCTCTTTTTAGAGCCCGAAACAAAAACGGTTCTATTTAGAGCCACAAATTTCTCTCAGAAAAAAGCAAAGTAAAGACGCAGGCTGCAGATTTTTATTTCAAGAAAACCATGTTCAGCAGACCTACAGAGACAATAAAACACAAAATCTGAATCGTTTATGCATTATAAATGAAGCCTGGACCACAGTACAACGTAACTAATCACACTTGATAGATGGGTGTTATGAAACGATCAGTGAGTAGCCGTCACAGTGTTCCAGGCTTCATCACAACTTAAATCGAGAAAACTGTGGAGTGTGGAGGATGAAGCCTGTATCACAGCACAACCTAACTGTACACACATGATAGGTGGATGCGATGCTACTATGAAACAAAGAATGTGTAGCCGCTACCATATACCGAGAATAAAAAAAGGGGGGGTTATTATTTTTGTTTCGTTTCATGCTGTACTGCCTCGACCAAAGCGAAAGGTTAACACGGCACACAATATTGTGGATTCTCCATATTCAAATCGTGTCTATCTCCATTATACTGGCGATGAGGCATGGAAAGATATTGGAGTAGGTATGAAAAGTAGTGCATGGAAGCAGTGGCAGATCCAGGGGGGGCAGGTCACCCCTCACCCCTGACGACATGGACTTTGGGGACTTTTTTTTTTTTTTTGCCCTACAGTTTTAATAAGGGCGGCAATCTGGAATAATGAAGTTTCTGTCGGCGAACCCCTCCTCGCCCGAGTCAAGCCCCCCCTCCCCAAAAGAAAATCCTAAATCCACCACTGCATGGAAGGGAAAAGATGACCATGACCACAAGCTGGCACTGGATTTCAGGCACAAGGCTGTGGGAAGATTCTCCTTTTTTGGTAAGGGTGTCTGTGATTGGAATGAGTTAGCAAGAGAAATAATGAATAATTTACCGAAAACGTTGAAAGAATTCAAAGATAAAATTTGTAGAGAGCAAATGTAGGTGGGTGCAGGATAGGGGGAAGATGGGGGTGTAGGGAAATTGCCACCGACGCCTGTGCTCCATTGATATTAAATTAAATTAAAAAATGGGATCCAGGCTGCATTACAACCTGAAAGCAAACGGTAATTGACGAAATCATATTTTATAAATATGTCCTTAGTGCTTAGGTCGTAATGCAACCTGGACCAAAGTTAAACGTAACCACAGCACACAATATTGTGGGTTCCCAATATTCAAATCATATCTATCTCCATTAATGTGGTCCAGGCTACATTACAACCTAAAAACACACAACGGTTATTGACGAAATCATATTTTATAAATATGTCCTTAGTGTTTGGGTCGTAATGTAGCCTGTACACACACGATACGTTGATGCAAGGTAATTCTAGTAAAGGTAGGGCCCGACGCAAAACGAGGGGTGATTGGCTGTTGAAATGACGCCACTGTAGGAGCAAACTCAAGCAATGGATGCAAGCGGCAAATGAATGAAGCGCGCTGCTGTTCAAAACCACGCATTTTACGGATGCCAAAACCATTAATTCAACAAAATATTTTAAGTACTAGCTGTTACCCGCGACTTCGTACGCGTGGACTTGGAGTTCAATTCCAGAATTGGATATAGAAAACTGTTAGTAACGTAAGATTTGTCCCAAACAACACCGAGTCGACATAATATGATGGAAAGCCATCATTATATCATCCTATCATCTAATCTGTCTCATGAAGAGAATCAATTTACAACATATTTAAAAACAGAAAAGTAAGCGAAGGTGCGGGGATGTGTGTGTGTGTGTGTGGGGGGGGGGGGGGGGTTAACTGATGGCAGCTTTATTTCAGCTTGGTTTTTTCTTCTTTATTCAACATGAGCATCTGAATCATATAATCTAATAGCAGCACATTGTCTTCTAGACCTGCACCTTAGGCCAGGTTTACGTCCGTAAGGCATGTCAAAAAGGAAGACAAATTGGTGCCAGAAACTTTTATACAGACACAAATGAATAGTACAGTGCAGAGCAAATTGACTTCTATACTAAATAATAAGTTTTGTTTCTTATCGAAATTTATTAATAAATCAAACACTAACAGATTGCGTGACTGAGCAACCAACGTAACATTACAGACTAACACACGAATCTGTCTGTCTTTCATCATTCGATAAGTTCTTAAAATTTCGTGACTAAAACTGTTATTCATGCCGAAAAAATGTCCTGTGTCCTTCCTACACTATTTCATTGTTAAATTCCATCAATATTGATATAGCCATTTAGTCGTCAAAACGTAACAAAAAGACAGAAACTTACTTCCACATTTATAATATAATAGCTGGTACCCACAACTTCGTTCGTGATTGTAAAGTATTCATATTGACAGCTGTAGACATCTAACCACCATAGTGCACGATGGGAGACTCGATACTATTACCACACACAAATACCAGTCTTCTGCGCTATGTAGTTCCGGCAGCAAAGTAAAATTTACGGATACACACAAGTCTTTGGATGAAATACGAAAATATTCATGATCGACCAATTTCGAACACCATATCTCACACACTCCCACAGTTACCGAATTTCGGCCAACGTTGTGATCGATGGGTGACTCTGTGTTACTACCACACAAAAACGCCGGTAATCTGCGATTGATAGTTTTCACTTAAAAGTGATACAACGTGACACATGCGTCTTTGGCAGAAATATGAAATTGCCGCAGGTCGACCATTTTATCCCCCATTTCTCCCACACCCCCATAGCTACCGACATCTAACAACCATAGTGCACTACATGAGATACGATTCTACTACCAACACAAACACCAATGTTCTATGCTATGTAGTTGTGGCAGAAAAGTGACATATGCGGAGACAGTCGAAATCGAAAATATCCTTGGTCGGCCACTTACAACCACCATATCTACCACAGTACACAGTTTCTGAAATTCGGCCGCTGTTGTGATCGAAAGGTGACTCTGTGCTACTACTACACACAAACGCCAGTTATCTGTGATCTATAGTTTTCGCTGAAAAGTGATACACCATGACACTTTTGTCTTTGGCAGAAGTATGAAATTGCCACAGGTCGATCACTTTCAACCCCCATATCTCCCACACCCCCATAGCTACCGACATCTAACAACCATAGTGCACTACATGAGATACGATTCTACTACCAACACAAACACCAATGTTCTATGCTATGTAGTTGTGGCAGAAAAGTGACATATGCGGAGACAGTCGAAATACGAAAATATCCTTGGTCGGCCACTTACAACCACCATATCTACCACAGTAACACAGTTTCTGAAATTCGGCCGCTGTTGTGATCGAAAGGTGACTCTGTGCTACTACTACACACAAACGCCAGTTATCTGTGATCTATAGTTTTCGCTGAAAAGTGATACACCATGACACTTTTGTCTTTGGCAGAAGTATGAAATTGCCACAGGTCGATCACTTTCAACCCCCATATCTCCCACACCCCCATAGCTACCGACATCTAACAACCATAGTGCACTACATGAGATACGATTCTACTACCAACACAAACACCAATGTTCTATGCTATGTAGTTGTGGCAGAAAAGTGACATATGCGGAGACAGTCGAAATCGAAAATATCCTTGGTCGGCCACTTACAACCACCATATCTACCACAGTAACACAGTTTCTAAAATTCGGCCGCTGTTGTGATCGAAAGGTGACTCTGTGCTACTACACACAAACGCCAGTTATCTGTGATCTATAGTTTTCGCTGAAAAGTGATACACCATGACACTTTTGTCTTTGGCAGAAGTATGAAATTGCCACAGGTCGATCACTTTCAACCCCCATATCTCCCACACCCCCATAGCTACCGACATCTAACAACCATAGTGCACTACATGAGATACGATTCTACTACCAAACACAAACACCAATGCTCTATGCTATGTAGTTGTGGCAGAAAAGTGACATATGCGGAGACAGTCGAAATACGAAAATATCCTTGGTCGGCCACTTACAACCACCATATCTACCACAGTAACACAGTTTCTGAAATTCGGCCGCTGTTGTGATCGAAAGGTGACTCTGTGCTACTACTACACACAAACGCCAGTTATCTGTGATCTATAGTTTTCGCTGAAAAGTGATACACCATGACACTTTTGTCTTTGGCAGAAGTATGAAATTGCCACAGGTCGATCACTTTCAACTTCAACCCCCATATCTCCCACACCCCCATAGCTACCGACATCTAACAACCATAGTGCACTACATGAGATACGATTCTACTACCAAACACAAACACCAATGCTCTATGCTATGTAGTTGTGGCAGAAAAGTGACATATGCGGAGACAGTCGAAATACGAAAATATCCTTGGTCGGCCACTTACAACCACCATATCTACCACAGTACCACAGTTTCTGAAATCGGCCGCTGTTGTGATCGAAAGGTGACTCTGTGCTACTACTACACACAAACACCAGTTATCTGTGATCTATAGTTTTCGCTGAAAAGTGATACACCATGACACTTTTGTCTTTGGCAGAAGTATGAAATTGCCACAGGTCGACCACTTTCAACCCCCATATCTCCCACACCCCCATAGCTACCGACATCTAACAACCATAGTGCACGACAGGAAAGACGATTCTAAGTACCACACAACAAATACCAAAGGTCTATGTTATGTAGTTGTGGCAGGAAGAGAAGTATACGGAGATACGAATTTTTGGTCGAAATATGAAAACGCCCTGCACTGACCAACTTTAATCATTATATCTCCCACATCCCCACAGCTATCGGCATTCGGCGAACGTTGTGCACGACAGGAAACTCCATGCTACTTCCACCAACAAACATCAGTGATATGTGCAAGGTAGTGGTGGCTGAAAAGTGAAATATAGGAAAAAACACGTCTATTTTTATATATACAGTATATAAGATTTAGTAGTAAAATTCACACACCTTCTTGTGTTAGTTCTTATCTGTATTTGGAATGGACGATGCGAGGAACTGACAAGATTTCCTTCTATGTGCCGAGGCCACCTTTTGCATTTTTAGTTTGGTGTTCATGTAGCGTAAACGAATGAACGTTTTTGTCCTTTCATAGAGTTTTATCACTTCCACTGGTACCCCTGGATATTTTTCAATTATTTTGGCACAAAATGCTTTTAACAATTTTCTTTCGACGTAAAAACACAACCATTCAACATCCATAAACATTAGTTCAAATTGTGACTTTATTTAACCATTCATCGGATTATACAATAAGGCTTCTTCGAGATAGTGCTTCTATCCATCCTTCAGATTTTGGTGTAGATGCAGACAGACACATTAGTGATGTGAGTGTTCCCGTGGTATCATCGAATTTCTTCCTCGGTGAGTGATGTAACCAGCAAAATAACATAAGCCTTAAATTGAGCAGTCAGGCTCTTCTGTAAATGGAGACTGATCAGTATCACTTTCGAATGAAATATTAACATCTTTAAGGTCATAATCACCTTCAATCAGAGCCAGTGGTACAGAAATATTAGGTAATATCCGTCAGAAAAAATTCTCTAAACAATCTTGATTCAGGCGAACTGTCAAAATATGTTTTACTTTGAAACTCTGGAGTTCGGAGTATCGACCACGGATCAAATTGTTTTCATACATCCTTTCTAGAAAGGAAGTTGCTGTTTTGATCTACCAACTTGCATTTTTCACAGCATTCATGCATCTGTCTCAAAATTCTTTCTAGAATATCTTGGTGAACACCATATCCACATGCTAATTTGTGCTGTGGTGTTAGAAAACAATTGCAATGCCAAAAATACCCTCTAGCGCCTCCTTTCTTTAACAGACAATTGAAACTATAAGCTTAGGGCACACTTTCATTCCACTATTATCTAAATGAATTAATTTTTTAATCAACTTCTGCCATAAAATGTTGCGAAAAACAGTTTCTGTTGATGTTCTGAAATCGTCCTTACGATAACAGTTTTGAATCCATATTTTCGTAAGCTGTAGGTGCTTTGGAAAGTGTACCTGTAACTTTTGTTTTTTCTCTTGTAAGTTTTGTTGTCTCTGGTTGTACAGCCAGCGACAGAACCAGGGCTGCCAGATTGTATAATTGGATACAAAACTTGTATAATTTGGTTACCTCTTGTATCCTGTTTGTATAACAGATTGCCTTGTATAATTGGATACAAAAATGAGCACTTAAAAGTAAAGTACATTCCAGTACCTTTTTGAAAGTGTTTGCCCTTTGTTTCATTGAGTTGGCAACCCTTCCTGCACATCTATTTCCTTTTTGTTATTCAAAATTTATCAATGTATACATTGTTTACTTTTCGTGGACTTTTTTTGCTCCCAACACTTTCACTCACGTATGTAATCAATGGATCACCCCTTTGTATAATTGGGTTTCATTCTGTATAATTTCAAAGAGACAGCGGTATAATATAAGTTGGCTGTACTGGCAGCGCTGGACAGAACATCCAGCCGTGTTCATACAATTTATCGCATGTTATAAAGAAAATACGATCACGGTACAGTGCATGCCCATATACTTACATGCTCTGGCAACACACAAGTGCTCCTACAGTGACGTCATACGCAGAGCAAGAAATTTGAGATCGGTCTGTGCATACCAATCGGGCCCCCCCTGCGTTGATGCGATAGTGCTGTGAAAACAGCAATTTATCGTCGTTATTGTGGTACAAGGTTCACTACAACAACATGGTTGCGCTCAATAATTTTACAATGACTACAATTTGCATTCTGTGTATTATTTTTACTCTTAAAACAGTATTTTGCCGCTAAAAATATCGTTTTAGCTCCGAAATGAGTTGTTTGATTACCTATGTAATTTAATTTAATTGCAATGGAGCACAGGCTCCGGTGGCAATTACCCTACACACCCATCTTCCCCCTATCCTGCACCTACCTACATTTGACCTCTACAAATTTTATCTTTAAATTCTTTCAAAGTTTTCGGCAAATTCATTCATCATTTCTCTTGGTAACTCATTCCAATCCCTGACTCCCTTACCTAAAAAAGAGAATCTTCCCTACACCCTTGTGCCTGAAATCGAGTGCCAGCTTGTGGTCATGGTCATCTTTTCCCTTCCATGCACTACTTTTCATACCTACTGCAATATCTTTCCATGCCTCATCACCAGTATATGCCCTGTACACTCCCATGACCCTCCTCATCCTCCTCCTGTCTTGCAATGAATCCCATTCCAGCTCCTTTATCATATCCGTCACTGATTGCATTCTGCGATAATTTCCAGAAACAAATCTAGCAGCCCTTCTTTGCACCCTCTCCAACTCCTGTATTTGATACGTAAAATGAGGGTCCCATACTACACTACCATATTCGAGCAATGGTCTGACCAAAGTTTTGTAACCCAATTCCTTGACTTCTCTCGTACATCCCCTCATAACTCTCTCCAACAAGTGCAGAACTCTTGAAACCTTTTCCTACCACCTGTCCTATGTGTCCTGCCCAGTTAAGTTTGTTATCAAAAGTAATTCCAAGATATTTAGCATTTCAAGTCTTCAGCAAGCAATTCTTTCCCCACCTTATATTCATAATTAACCTTTTGTTTTTTATTTGTGTATCTAATAAGCTGACTCTTCTTTGCATTTATCTTCATTCCATGTTTACCTAACCCAATTAGATATCCTGTCCAGATCACCCTGCAACTGTTTACAATCCTCTATCGTTTTGATTCTTTTATACAGCATTATGTCATCTGCAAACAATCTAATTTCAGATAGTAAACAGGCAACACAATTATTCATTAGAATAATGAATAGCAATGGTCCCAATACGCTACCCTGTGGCACACCCATTTTTACTTCCACTTCTTTTGATACTACATTTCCTACCCTAACTTTCTGTTTTCTACCTTTTAAAAATTCTTCTACCCAGCAAATCACTTTCTTATCCACTCCAATGGTTTTTACCTTATTTACTACCATTTTATGGCTTACTCTGTCAAACGCCTTAGACAGATCTAGTGCTACACTATCAATTTGGCCTCCCTTGTCCATTTCATCTGAAATATCTTGCATATATCCCACCAACTGAGATTCGCATGAATATCCTTGCCTGAAACCATGTTGCCTGCTTGAAAACCAATTACGTTCCTCACATATATTTCTGATGTGGTTGCATATCAATCTTTCCATTAATTTACCTACCACTGATGTCAAACTGATTGGCCTGTAATTCTCAACTCTATTTCTCACCCCTCCCTTATGTACGGTACTACTATTGCACTTTTCCAGTCCTGTGGTAAGCAGCAAGTGTCTAGACTCAATTTAAATAATATTTCAAGATAAGGTACAATGTCACATCCGGCTATCTTTAAGATATCTGTAGTAATATTATCTTCACCAGCCCCTTTATGTTTTTTCAGCTTTCTTATTTCCTTCATGATTTCCTCAGGATGGATATCAAATTTTTTACTATCGTCATTTCTAATTGTGTTGTTAAGCTCGTTCTCCGAATTAGACCCTCCTGTTTCTGATTCATTTTCCCTAATGCTTTCTACTGAACCAGTTACTTAAAATCTCTGCCTTTTTCAAATCGTCAGTAACTTCTTCTCCATCCTTATCTATAAGTGTCTCTACATCCTCCCTTCCCCTCAGTTTCCTGATATAGCCATAGAAATTTCTAGATGCATCAGTCAATGGTCCCCCTGCACTGACAATACTCTTCATAAACCCATCTTTAGGCCATTTTCTTTGCTGTTATTAAGTCCTTGTTTAGTTGTTTTAAATATTCCCTACTACCCCTGCTGTCTCTTAACTCTGTTATGTTCTTTTCTTACCAACCTCTTTAACCTCCTCACTTCCCTATTATAGTACATAGGATCTCTACTTCTCTTTATTTTCTGCTTTGGAATAAATTTTTCTTCCCCCTTTCTTATTATCTCCTTGAACTCTTCCACCTTGACTCTACTGTACCTGAGCCTTCCTTCCATTTGCTGAATTGTTCTCTGAAATATCTCCTCAAATTTGAAACCTGTGCCTTTTTATAATTGTACCTATTTCCCCCTTCAATTTTGGCTGCTGGTTTACTGAATCCTCTAATATCCATCAGAACTGCTTCATGATCACTTATTCCTTCAGTTACTTGATACCTCAAAAGGTTTTCATCGGGCTTAATTAGAAATATATCCAAAATATTTTGTCCCCTAGTGTTTTGCTCAACCACTTGTGTAAATCCTCCTTCCCTTATTAAGATATTTGCAAATCTTTGTTCCCTTGTGTTATTTATCTTATTCCCTTCCCAGTTTACACCTGGTAAATTTAAATCTCCGCCGATGATGATCATTCTATTCTCACCTCTGAAATCTGAGTATGAATTTAATTTCTCCCCAAGAGCCTCATCCTCTTCTGTCATTCTTCCACTGCGGTAAACAGCCAACACTCTGATTTTTTCTTTTTTACTACCCCAGAAATCTACCCCAAGTAACTCATGGTCTTGATCTATGAATGCCAGTGAACTATGGTAGTTTTTGCTAACTAGTATGAAGACTCCTCCACCAATTGCTCCTCGATCTCTGCGGTACACTCTGTAACCATCAGGAAAAACCTCACTGTCTAGTACTTCTTCTTTTAACCAACTCTCTACCCCAATTATTATTTGTGGTTCATGCATCTCTATTAAGTTTGCAAATTCGATTACTTTGTTCATTATACTTCTACAGTTTACCATTAACACCCTTACTATTGGCTTTACATTTTCAGAATTTATCTCCTCTTTCCCACTTTTAACGCAGTCAGTTATTGTTTCAGCCATTTCATCTATTTCTTTAATATCTGTGACTTTCCCCATCGCGAATCTGCAATCAGTATCACTTTGATAATCTATTTCTGTCCCTTCACCAGCAGCCCCTAACCTAAAAAAGGCACAGTCCTGACCCCATCATCACTGGAAACGGGCTCCCTCACTGCTTTAGCTAACAACTCAGAAAGTACTCCCTTCCCCCTTCTATTTAGGTGTAGGCCGTGCCTAGTGAAACCCCACCTACCAATGGTGTTCACAGGCACAACCCCCAACACAGAACTAATGCCTTTCCCAAGTAGCACTTCCGTTTCCACATTAACCCGCCTCACAGCATAGTTCAATTGTGGACGGTCATGGCGACTCTAGGACCTGCATGAGCTCCACCCTGGTATGCTGTGCCTCCTTCACCACCTTCCTCAGGTCACTCTCTATACTATAACTCGCGTTTCTATCAATACTATTTCCCGCACCTCCCACTATCACTACTCTATCATCCTAGGTGAAACTCCTACAAAGGGAACCTACACAGACGGAAAAAAAAATCCCAACACCAAGAAAGACTTGTGTTAGATAAACGAAATTTGGTAGGCGTGTTTATACATCTGAAAGATGACATCGATTCAAATTTCGCGCTTCGCGCATAAGTGTGGCGCTAGTAGCGCTACTCAGAGCTTGCAAATCAGGTTTGCTTTAAATACGCGCTGTAAAGTTTGTGAACGTTATTTACCGCTGAGATTTGACATAGTGAGTTGATGTTAGCCAAGAATGCCTTTAAGAAGACGAAGAAGCCATTATCAACAGCTCACCGAGTTTGAACGAGGTCGTGTAATAGGGCTACGAGAAGGTGGATTTTCTTTTCGCGATATTGCAGAAAGACTTGGCCGGAATGTATCCACTGTGCATGATTGTTGGGTGCAGTGGTCAAGGGATGGTGCTGCCTCAAGAAGACCGGGTTCCGGGAGGCCACGTGGCACTACTGAGAGGGAAGACCGCCGTATTCGGCGTACAGCTGTGGCGCATCGTACTGCGTCTGCGGCAGAAATTCGAGCTGCAGTTGGTACCACAGTGACACAACGAACTGTTAGAAATCGGTTACTTCAAGGACAGCTCCGAGCCAGGCGCCCTGTAGCGTGCATTCCACTGACTACAAGCCATCGCCGTTTGCGACTCCAGTGGTGTCAAGCCAGAGCTCATTGGAGGACGGAGTGGAGATCTGTTGTGTTTTCTGATGAAAGCAGGTTCTGCCTTGGTGCCAGTGATGGCCGAGTGTTGGTCAGAAGGAGGCCAGGGGAACGCCTGCAACCAAACTGTCTGCGGCCTAGACACACTGGACCTACACCTGGAGTCATGGTCTGGGGAGCAATTTCCTATGACAGCAGGAGCACTCGTGTGGTTATACCAAACACACTGACTGCAAATTTGTACGTCAGTCTGGTAATTCAACCTGTAGTGCTGCCATTCATGAACAGCATTCAAGGGGGAGTTTTTCAACAGGATAACGCTCGCCCTCATACCGCTGTTGTCTCGCAACGTGCTCTACAGAGTGCCGACATGTTACCTTGGCCTGCGAGATCACCAGATCTGTCTCCAATTGAACACGTATGGGATATCATTGGACGACAACTCCAGCATCATCCACAGCCAGCACTGACCGTCCCAGTATTGACAGCACAAGTACAACAAGCATGGAACTCCATACCACAAAGTGACATTCGAAACCTGTATGACACAATGCATTCACGTTTACAGGCTTGCATTCAAAATTCTGGAGGTTACACCGGCTATTAATTTAACAGTATTTCACATTTGAAATGCATTTTCTTGAGCTTAAATTAACCTGTGATCTTGAAAATTTAATCAATTAAACATGTTAACTTGACAAATGCATTGTCCAAATTTCATTACTCTACAATAATTTTTTCTTGGTGTTGGGATTTTTTTTTCCGTCTGTGTATACCCTCTATTACCTGGCCTAATGTTGCACTAGGTTTGAAAAAACTTGTGACCTGATATCCTGTACCGTACCTAACTGATCCTGCAGAAGAGGTCCTACACCTCTCCCATGGTTACTACCTAGCAGCAGAACCCTTTTTTTCCTATTCTTGCCCTGCATGCCCTTGTTCCTAAAGGTCTGCTGCATCTTACCTACTCCTACTCCTACATCTACATGAGGCTCTTCTCCTACTGACTCTGGCAACAGGTCAAACCTATTTTTTCCCACAATTACTGAAGTGTCTGGCTTGTTCATCCTGTTAACCATGATTCTCCTACAACCTGTTACCAGCTCCCACCCATCCTTATCAACTTCCTCTAACCCACTATCTCTACTTTCTGCCTATACAGCTTGAGCCTCGACAAGCTCAGCCCCCACAGGCTGTGCCTGTACAGTCTGAGCTTCCACAGGCTGAACCTCCACAGGCGAGGCCACCACAGACCACGCCTGCAGAGGCTGAGCCTCCACAGGACGAACCTCAAGAACCCTGATCCTTTCACGCAACTCCCTAATCATTTCGCCCATCTCCCATATCCTATCATCTCTAAGACACAGTGAACAAAACCATGGGAGAGCCTCATTTATTTCCCCCGTTTCCTCTTCCCCACATGCCCAGTGAAACCACTTCTTACACCAACTACAACCCATCCCCTTCACAACGTACCTACGACAGGCGCCACAGTTTCCAGTCATGATTTTCCCAAATACTTCAACCATCTTGTAAACAAACCTTAAATTTATTTGATAAAGTAGTCTTATAAAGTTTATACTATATTTTTTAACGTTTTTTACTAAATATGATAGGCGCTATACTCGACTAACTGTTGAATGATTGTGACACAAATCTCTTACTCTCCATTCGACAATATCAAAATAGATAGGCCCTACGTCGTTCTAACCATTTCCAAATGCCATCAAGCTGTTTCAGTTTATCACTATTCATGACATCCGGGCGGCACAAGCGAATGAACTCAGGAAACAAATCTTTTAGGAAGGCATTTCAAAAAAATAAAATAAAAAATA